>CM056606.1:21286888-21446888 GCA_029721355.1 Tegillarca granosa
GAATTACATTAAAATATGTTTGAAATATGATTTAAAATAATTTTATTTTTTAACCTTTTATTTGCGGGAATCGGGACTTGTTCCATCTTTGCATTGCAATTTCCTAAAATGTACACACATACATGGAGGCCTATGCGTGTTAAAATATTGAATGTTTGATTGAAACGAAATTCTCTGAACTTCATTCACAAATAATGTAACACACGAAGAATAATAAAAATTTGACTGCAGACAATTACAAATAGAAAGCGGCATGTTGGTGCACCTCAAACGTTGGGAGTTAATGAAAAAAGTCACATCGTTTACTTGTAAACAAATGGCGACCTCGATGTGTATTACTTACAGTATCATGATTATTGATCAACAAACACTTTAAAAATGATAATTAATGAAATAAACAACACAAAAGGTGAAATCTATTTGTATTTTATTTAAAACTTTAATTCACCATTGATTTATGCATGGAAATCACTGTTGATAATGTGTTAAAATGCCGAGAGGTAACCGGGGTAATTACAATGTATAAAAATAAACACAAAAACATGTAACCTTATTTTTCACAAAATTGTTGGAATTCACAGACTTGGTTTATAAGATGCTTTAGATTCCAAATATCAAACCAGATTTTATCTCAGTGAAGTGGTTTTTGAGAAGAAATTTTTTTTAGGTTTTCAACTATTTAGGTCAATGTAGCTATGGCAACCTAAAAAGAAAACAATTCAAAAATTTCTTCATTTTGATGTCAGTGTTTCAGTTGAGAGTTCCAACGATGTTAGCATTGAAACAAAGGATTCAGTTGATTCTTTAAGCCATATCAATAGCGAATCAGATACTGGCAGTAAATCTGATGAACCAGTAACAAAAGTTTTTGTACAGGATAGCAGACTGTTTACTAGTCAGAAACATGAAATAAATTACCCTTGGCTTTACTTTAGTGCAGCAAGAGGGAAATATTTATGCAAATTGTTACCAAGCCTCGCTCAAGTCTGAGTTAAAATAGTGTTGACTGTATCATAAGAATTGTAACAGTGGGTCAAAATTCTCTCATTGATTTTCAGTTACGCAAAGCCGTGAACAAATTTAGAGATTTGAAAAATAGAGAAATTGACTTAATTGTTAAAATAGGACAGATGTAACACAGAGTTTTCTCTTAATTCTTTGCACATTTATTTGTTCATGAAGCTTTGTTTAGTTGTAATATAACCCTGTATTTTCTACAGAAATGTTGTACATCATACTTCAACTTTTCCCAAAATGGTATAAAATGCCACTATTTTCCCAATTCCACGGGCCCCGGCCCAAGTACCAAAAAGGTGTGTGCGACAGCCCTCGGTCTTTTCCTAAAATACCCCAAATTCCTGTCCTTCAATGCTTTCAGACATCCTTACTTTGAAATTGCAATATTTTTTAAATTTCCTCTTTTTCGGACGGCAATTATTTGTCTATAATTCCGGACACGATTTTGCTGGAATTCAGGTGGAGCATATGATACAGAGTGCTTTTTAATAAAGACTGAATAGAACCAAGAGCAAACATCGTTGCTCTTATTCTGTATGAAAGTGAGAGTTGATTAAAATTAATGTCCATTGCTGAGAAAACCGTGCATGACAACTCCTGTCGGTACACCATTTCAACATCAAACACATTTTTTCTGATGAAATTAGGAAGTGACGTTTTCAATTAATTTCATTGGATGAGAAAAAATGACGAATCCCTCTGGTCAAGGATTCCAGAAAATGAATGATTTAATGTCCAAACCGACACATGTCGATATTGCTGTTATTGCTAATTTGGTTATATACACGGGCAAGTCTAGTTACCATTAACAGTTATGTCAACTTATGACGGTGTCCCAAAATTGGAAGAATATACACAGACAAGAAGAAGTTTTCCCGTACATGGCATACGGAACAGTCCGAACAGTCTGTGACCTATTTCTGCAATGCAAACTATACCCTCTATATTTCATTTATGACATTCTTTTTTATTCTTTAATAAATATTTTTTATTTTTGTTCTCTATATATTTTATTTACAGAGTCGTTGTTGTTCATTTATCTATTCATACATGTTTTCAATGCAGTTGATATGCAAATTTCCACACCGGAAAAAAGCGAATCACTCCGCAACTCTGTGTGTAGGGGAAGCAGTTTTATTTATTCATTTATTCTTTATTTATTTATTTTTTGTCCATGTTACTTTCTTTTCTTCTCTAAAATGTGTGATTCGAATTGAATTAAATAAAACCAGAAATGCATTTGTAACACCCAGATTGTGCTGTGCTGTGCTGTAAAGGTCTACTTCTTTGGTACGCAAGTATACAGTAGTGCTCAAGAAAACTGACATAGTTACCCTGCGTTAGTTACTAATTACCAAACAACGACATAACTAGAAAAGTCTTTGACTTTCCTACGTAAAAAAAGTGTATTGTCATTTATGTGTAATCTGGTCTTTTCACACTTGTTATAATGTTACAACCCTAACACATTTGTATTAAATTAGTTGTATACTTTATTATCAGACTGTGAAAGATCAAAACCCATGCCAAACACTAACCCTTGTACAATGTCTAGAAGTCTTTACGTACTTACCTGGCACCCATGTAGGAGGTGAGGCTACAGCATTACTAGCACTAATTCTATGAGCGAATTTGATTAATTCCTCTGATGATATCTTCTTGTTGTTAGCTTTGTTATAGCCTCAAGTTTCTGTTTAGCTTGATATATTGCTGTCGACTGAAAAAAAGCCAATAAATATATATGGCAAGCAAATTGCACAATATATCGAAAAACCTACATTTACGCCGTTTAAACCTGTTTTGTAGTCATTAAACCTACTTTTTCCGTTGTAAAACCAGGTTTTTGTGCCAATAAACCTAATTTGCAATCCCGAATTTGATTTTATGATTTATGTACAATTTGCACCGTAAAACTAGGTTTTACAATCTGAATGCAGGTTTTCAAGTTGAATTACATTTGCATTTGTAAATGTGAATTTCCGTTGCAAAACCAGGTTTTACCACAATTATTGTTCATTTTTAAAGAAAATATACATTTACGACCGTTAATAAAATTTAGAATCATAAAATCTGGTTTTACGAACATCCATTAAATTAGCCAATGAGGTTGCTGGTTACAAATGGCTTAGTGGCACGCTAATTGATGTGTTTTTCAAAAATTAACAAAAATTGAGAGTGCATGTGACTAAACAAGAGGCCCAATAGGGCTGGTATCGCTCACCTGGCACACCCTTATTTTGTTCTTTGCTTTTTTTTTAAATATATCCAATCAGGTAAATGTAAACAAACTCACCAGCAATATCCTTATTTTTCTATTATTTCAAGCACTCTTTATCATAAATTTCCTTTCAATTGGCAATGTAATTTCAGAAGATTTAGGCTGAAATAGACCTTTTTGCACGTTACATAATTATTGCCAAAAATGAAAAATTGTACAGAAAAACCCATTAAATATCTTTTATCCCCAACATCTAGTTTCTATGTTTTTAAATTTCAACAAAATCAGTACATAAATGAACCCATAATGGCCATTTTTAGATTTTTGCTATTTATAGTACTGGCAGCCATCTTGGATTTCCAACACGACATGTCTGATACAATTTTGAATCTATACCACCCCAAGGACCTTCCACATTCAATATCATGTCAATTGGCCATGTACTTTCAGAGAAGAAGATTTTCAAGATTTCGGCTAAAATAGATCTTATTTGAATAGTACATAATTATTGCACAAACGAAAAAAAAGTACAGAAAAACCCGTTATATATGTTTTATCCCCCAATATCTATTTTCTATGTTTCAATTTTCAACAATATTGGCACATAAATAAGCCAATAATGGCCATTTTTAGATTTTTGCTATTAATAGAAACAGCAGCCATCTTGGATTTCCAACAGACATGTCGGATAAAATTTTGAATCTATACCGGCAAGGACCTTCCACACTCAATATCATTTCAATTGGCCATGTACTTTCAGAGAAGAAGATTTTCAAAGATTTCAGTAAAAATAGAACTTATTTGAATATTACATAATTATTGCACTAACAAAAAATCATACAGAAAAACCCATTATATATGTTTTATCCCCCGACATCATTTTTCTATTTTTAAATTTCAACAAAATCAGTACATAAATAAACCCATAACGGCCATTTTTAGATAGTTGCTATATATAGTAACGGCAGCCATCTTGGATTTCTGACAGACATGTCGGAAAAAAATTTTGAATCATACTACAAAAGGACCTTCCGCACTCAATATCCTTTCAATTGGCCATGTACTTTCAGAGAAGAAAATTTTCAAAGCTAAAAATAAACCTTATTTGAATATTACGTAATTATTGCAAAAACTAAAAATCGTAAAGAGAAACCTGTTATATATAATTAATCCCCCGACATCTATTGTCTATGTTTCAAATTTCAACAAAATCGGTACATAAATGAATCTGTAATGGCCATTTATAGGTTTTTGCTATTTATAGTAAGGCAGCCATCTTGGATTTAGGACGGACATGTCGGATACAATTTTTAATTTATAGCAACTAAGGACCTTTCATACCAAATTTCATTTGAATTGGTCCATTGATTTCAGAGAAGAAGATTAAAGTTTACGGATGCACGGACGCAGGCACACATGCACGCTTTACCATTCCATAAGCTCACCCTGGCTTTGCCAGGTGAGTTAAAAAAAAATCCAGAAAGATAAGTAAAATAATTAAGCCATTATTAATACATGTTTTAATGACAGTACAATCTAGAGGCAAAAAAGATTAAATGCATCACACTTCGGACACTTCTTATTTATTTTCAAAAGCTATGCTTTATTAAAAGTTTATTAAAAATGCACAATTCAAAATGTTAAATGTGTGATATACTTAAACTTATGTACAAGTTTGGTTTGTAGGGGGTGGATACGACGTTTTTTTTTTTTTGCAAATTCTAAATGCATAATATGACATGGCATTTTTAATAATACTTTTTTACGGATTGTAATAAAAGAAATATTATTATTTAAAAGTTTTTATGTTAATGAATTAGTACAAAATTAAAGTTTTAGGCTGATTGCAATCTAATACTTTGTTTTTGTATTTTTAATTTTTAAATAAAATAAATAAATAAATAAAAAATAAATAAATAAATAAATAAATAAATAAATAAATAAATAAATAAATAAATAAATATAAGATGGGATAGAAAATAAAATATGATAAAAAAATAAAATAAAATAAAATAAAATAAAATAAAATAAAATAAAATAAAATAAAATAAAATTTAAAAACAATAAAATAAATTGAAGTATGTTTAGCTTTAAATTGAACCTAGGATTTTATATTCCCTAGTGAACACAAATATTCTTTCCCTTGTAACAACAAACTTGAATTGTTAGAAATATTATTATGATTATTATTATTATTATTTTTATTATCCATTGACTTAATAGGGTAGACTCTATGGAAATTGTAAGAATTTCAGAAACTTTGGCAAAAAAAAAAAATCATTTTAACACTAAAATTTATTAATCATTTATTTTCATTTACTTTATGGTATGCAGTAGAGTAAAAGTAGCAGTAAAATAGTTTATTAATGTGTCACATATCATAATTCAATAATTTTTAACAGTTTGTACAAAAAAAGACATTAAATTATTGTGGACACCCTGCCTAAAAACACATATGAGACACAATTTGATTAACAAATATTGATTAAAATACAACGTCGAAAATAGAGAAAATTTAAAACTACATATTTTATGACTTTTAAACATAAAATTAGGAGTTTTAGCTAAAAGAGTTTGTGCAATAGATTAGCTTAGAAGTTCAACTGGCATTCCTATTTTCTGTTAAAGTAATGATGAAAAATTACTTATCCGAAAATGAATCACTAACAACTTGAAGGTTCTTTTTCAAATGTCAAAGATATAATCAATTTTTATGTATCTGACAAATGTCAAAGATATAATCAATTTTTATGTATCTGACAAATGTCGAAGATAAAATCAATTTTTATGTATCTGACAAATGTCAAAGATATAATCAATTTTTATGTATCTGACAAATGTCAAAGATATAATCAATTTTTATGTATCTGACATAATCAATTTTTTATGTATCTGACAAATTAATACTTAGAGCATATGTTTTGTAAAAGCTAGGCAACCAATGCCTGAGAAGGTCACAATTTGTTCATCAGATTTGCCATTTCTGGTACAAAAAAATATGACTATATGCCAAATACATTACTCATAAGACTGTCTACTGCTTTCCCAAATAATGATAAACCATCTGACATCTGACATCTAGGTCCCAGTCATTATTTTTTTCTGCATACATCACTACATCATCTTTATCAATTTACTACTTTCAATTATGTAAGATACTACTTCTAATACTGTCATGATGTCACACCTAGGTAACTCATAAGATGTCTCACTTCATGATCAAGGTAAGGTTAAAAATTGTGAATTTCATACTGCTATAACTTTTTTTATTCTGTTACCAATTTTGATTCAGTTTCTGAAATTGTTATACATGTATTTAAATGGTATATAAACATTTATGCTAAAAGATTTTTGGTTACAGGTACCTTTAAAGGAAAAGCAAACAATGTACTTATAAAATAACAACATGTATATTACCAATATTGTTTCAGCTTCTTTGAGGTTTTTCTGCAGATTTTTAATGTCTAGATCTCTGTTTGATACCTCCAACTTCAATTCATCTACTGTTTTCTGTATTTCTGCTTGATCAGCAGCTAAAATAAAAGGATGACAACAAATTATGGTTGCTTTCATTGCCACATTCTAATACTAGGATGCAAACTTCTATCCAGAGTTATGTGAAGTGTAGGCCTATATTGGCCATAAAATCTTTAATGTCATGCACCCATATTTCAATAATTCCTGCAGTGACAATATGAATATTATTGTTTTTTTTTTTTTCAATTCATAACTTCTGAATATTAAATTTTTTCAGATTAGATCAGTTTTTATTGAACTATAAGTGTGTGCATTGAAAAAAACATGGCATTTTTAATCATTTTAGATAAAACAACAGGCCCCATCAGCCTAACATTCACCTGAGTAAATGCCCAAAATTGTTTGTGAAGTGCAATCGACAATTTATTAAGTACAGAACTTTCCAAGATTTCTCAAGTTAAGAACTGTCACCATACTTAATTAAAAATATCTAGTCATGTTTCATCTTTAAGTAGCCATAAAGTAACTGTAGAACAATGAATAAGTTCCAATCATTAACCCTTCAGTATACTTATGGAAATATGTGCTTGAACTTTGAACCTATGACCTTGAACCATATATCAAAATGATTGTCAGTTCAACACCTATATATATAAATATACCAGTAAACATTAAATTTACACTCAATTGTCTCTTAAAAGCCAAAAGCATGTGTCAATGTTTACATCCCAAATTTTGTCTTTGCAAGTGTGCTGACTCCCATTTTGGCCTTGTCACACTCTATGTACCCTTACCTAATCCTCCACCTTTTTCTCCTCCCTGGCATTAGGACTGCCGTAATTCAACCTTGGCAGGACTGTGTATTGCTACCTTTTATTTCTATTCCTCTGTTCTACCCAGTTTATCTTTTCCACTTTTGATCCTGGTCTATGTGGTTAAATTATACATTAGGACCGTAACCTAGATTTTACACTCATCATTCAAAAGAAATCAACTGAAGTCTAATTTTTTTACAGCAAAATTGAATGAATTGAACTAAAGACAAAATAATAAAAAACTAATACTGAGCTGTCTAGTAGTAAGTTAACAAGGAGGTAACTTTTACAATTTTAAAAAATAAACTACCTATTCTTAAATTTTCTTTAATCTCTTTATCTTTCATCACCAGAAGGTCCATCAGTTTTACTGTGTCTGGGGCATCTGGTCTCTGTTGACCTTTAGGTGTGCTCATTACATCACATAGTTCTCTGCAAATTAAGGTATGATAAATTAATAATCCTCAGTAGTAATACATGTGATTAATTTTTTTTTACTGATCAACCTGCTTTATATTTACAGCCTGTAGATCTAACTTATATATTAACTGCTATAACAAGATGTTAAATCCTGACCCATTTCATAATACTCTGGCTGCTACAAATTAAAAGTAAATAACAATAATAAGGTCAATTTCTTTCAAATACAGATAATATATATTTACATGCTAAATTCAAAATTTCACAAAAAAAAAAAATAATAATAATAAAAAACTAAAATAAAATAATAATAATTAAAAAGATAAATAAAAAATGAATAAATAAAACAAGAGGCCCATGGGCCTTAACGCTCATCTGAGAAAATGCCAAAAAACTTGCAAAGAACTTAATTACAAAAACTTTACAAAATTCCTCAAGTTTGGAAATCCAGCAATGATAATCAGAAATATCTAGTCACATTTCATTTCTAAATAGCTTATATGCATGATTTAAATAGTACAATGAATAGGTACAAAAGGAGGTCTTGGTTTGATAAACTTAAATATATCCCAAATTTTTCAACAATAGACGACATGTTCCTTATAAACCTTATTTGCATGTTACATAACTATTGCAAAAATGAAAAATTGTACAGAAAAACCCATTACATATGTTTTATCCCCAACATCTAGTTTCTATGTTATAAATTTTAAAAAAATCAGTAAATAATAAACCCATAATCGCCATTTTTAGATTTTTGCTATTTATAGTAATGGCAGCCATCTTGGATTTCTGATAGACAAGTTGGATACAATTTTGAATTTATACCACCCAAGGACCTTCCACACTCAATATCCTTTCAACTGGACATGTACTTACAGAGAGAAGATTTTCAAAGATTTCGGCTAAAAATAAACCTTATTTGCATATTACGTTATTATTGCACAAACAAAAAATTGTACAGAAAACCTGTTATATATGTTTAATCCCCCAACAAATATTTTTCTATGTTTCAAATTTCAACAAAATCAGTACATAAATGAACCCATAATGGCCATTTTTAGATTTTTGCTATTTATAGTACTGGCAGCCATCTTGGATTTCCGACAGACATGTCGGATACAATTTTGAATCTATACCACCCAAGGACCTTCCACACTCAATATCCTTTCAATTGGCCATGTACTTTCAGAGAAGAAGATTTTCAAAGATTTCGGCTAAAAATGAACCTTATTTGCATATGACGTAATTATTGCACAAACAAAAATCATACAGAAAAACCTCATATATGTTTATCCCCAACATCTATTTTCTATGTTTCAAATTTCAACAAAATCTGTACATAAATAAACCCATAATTGCCATTTTTCGATTTTTGCTATTTATAGTAACAGCAGCCATCTTGGATTTCCAACAGACATGTCGGATACAATTTTGAATCTAAACCAACCAAGGACTTTCCACACTCAATATCCTTTCAATTGGCCATGTACTTTCAGACAAGAGGATTTTCAAAGATTTTGGCTAAAAATAAACCTTATTTGCATATTACATAATTATTGCACAAATGAAAAATCATACGGAAAAAACCGTAATATATGTCTTATACCCCGACATATTATTTCTATGTTTCAAATTTCAACAAAATCAGCACATAAATAAACCCATAATGGCCATTTTTAAGATTTTGCTAATTATAGTAATGGCAGCCATCTTGGATTTCTGACAGACATGTCGGAAAAAATTTTGAATCTATACCACCCAAGGACCTTCCATACTCGATATTATTTCAATTGGCCATGTACTTTCAGAGAAGAAGATTTAGGACTTTAGGACGGACATGTTATTTGCATATTATGTAATTATTGCAAAAACTAAAAATCATACAGTGAAACCCGTTATACATGTTCAATCCCCCGACATCTATTTTCTCTGTTTCAAATTTTAACAAAATTGGTAAATAAACCTGTAATGGCCATTTATAGTAATGGCAGCCATCTTGGATTTAGGATGGACATGTCGGATATAATTTTTAATCTATAGCAACTAAGGACCTTTCATACCAAATTTCATTAGAATTGGCCTATTGGTTTCAGAGAAGAAGATTAAAGTTTACGCATGCACACATGCACACACGCACGCTTTACCATTCCATAAGCTCACCCTGGCTTTGCCAGGTGAGCTAAAGAATGTTATGTATGTGAAATGGCTTTATACCAAATTTGAACCAAATTGTATGATATATAAATGTGTATCAATCAGCCTTTTATTATTTTTGCTATTTATAATAACGGTGGCCATTTTGGATGCCACAGTTTGTGCAAACTTCAATCTGCATCACCTAGGGACCTTGCACACCAAATTAGGTTCAAATAGGTCCAGTAGTTTTTGAGGAGAAGATTTTCAAAGAATTAACTAAATATAGCACCTTATTTGAGTATTCTGCTAATAGCGACCTAATAAAAAATGTTTATGAAAAACCTGTTACATATGTTTAATGGCTATGCATCTACTATTAACCAAATTTGAACTAAATCAATTGATAAATAAACATGTATCAGCCATTTATCACTTTTTGCTATTTATAGAATGGTGGCCATCTTGGATGCCTCACACACCAAATTAGGTTCAAATAGGTCCAGTAGTTTCTGAGGAGAAGATTTTCAAAGAATTGGCTAAATATAGCACCTTATTTGAATATTCTGCTAATAGCGACCCAATAAAAATGTTTCTGAAAATCCCATTATACATGTTCAATGGCTATGCACCTACTTTCTATATACCAAATTTGAACTAATCGGTTGTTAAATAAATGTGTATCAGCCATTTATCACTTTTTGCTATTTATAGTAACGGCGGCCATCTTGGATACCACATGAAGTTGACTTGTGCACACTTTAATCTGCATCACTATATCAATTCCTACAATATTCTAATATACATGCCTATACAAAAGTTAATAGTTTCAAGATAATTAGCAATTTAAGTCTTCTTTTGCAGCTGTGACCTTGACCTTTGAACATATAACCTTGAACCATATATCAAAATGATCATTTTCACAATACCTACAATATTCTTATATACATGCCTATACAAACGTAAATAGTTTAAAAAAAGATAATAAGCAATTTAAGTCTTCTTTTGTAGCTGTGACCTTGACCTTTCAACCTATGACCTTGTACCATATATCAAAATGATCGTCATTTCAATACCTACAATATTCTAATATACATGCCTATACAAGAAGTTAATAGTTTTCAAGATACTTAGTAACTTAAGTTTTTTTTCTTTTTTGCAGCTGTGACCTTGACCTTTCACATATGACCTTGTACCGTATCTCAAAATAACTGTTGTCACAATACCTACAATATTCTAATCAGCGCTCCAGAAAATGCCAGGCAGTGTCAACCGGCGATTTTTAGAAAATTAGTAAACAAGATTTTCAATGCCAATATTTGCGTCCTTAGTAACAACTCCCCCCCCCCTCACTTTCCTTCCCGACCGTTGCACGATTTTGTCTGTGTTTGTAATGTCAGTTTCTTTAATTGTTTAATATTTGATAGTTTACAGTAATAGGAAGCCTTGAATAATATAATTATCTATAACCTAATGTATAATGAACATTTCAAGTCACCAACTGTATATAATAAAGATCAGAGACACCTAAATGGTGGTCTTACGTCATTTCCGGTTGATTTTCTTTCTCGTGGTATCTATCCTTCAATGATCAGAGCAACACCAATTGAGTAAAAAATTCGGTTATTTAGAAGAATTCAATAAATCTATCGCCTATCAGGACTGGTTTTTGTTTGAAAGCAAAAAAAAAAAATAAATAAATAAATAAATAAATAAAAACTGTACTACTTTTGTTTGTCATTTTCCGGCGAACCTTGTTACTTTCCGAGCATCGATGGCATGCAAATGAGAGGCTTAGCATAGGGTGAATTGATATTCTTTTTCTTAATAAACATTAATAACAAGAGGCCCATGGGCCTTAACGCTCACCTGAGGAAATATCCAAAAACTTACAAAGAACTTAAATACAAAAAGTTCACAAAATTCCTCAAGTTTGGAAAATCCTGCAATAATTAATCAGAAATGTCTAGTCACATTTCATCTTTTATAGCTCATATGCACCATTTACTATAGTACAATAAATAATTCCAAATCATTAACCAATTTCAGTATACTTTATGCAGCGACATAGGTCCTTGTACCTTGAACATATATTGCACCTCAAACCATATATGATTGTCATATCAATACCTACAATATTCTAATATACATGCCTATACAAAAAGTTAATAGTTTTCAAGATAATTAGCAATTTAAGTCTAATTTTGCAGCTGTGACCTTGACCTTTCAACATATGACCTTGAACCATTTATCAAAATGATCGTTATGTCAATACCTACAATATTCTAATATACATGCCTATACAAAAAGTTAATAGTTTTCAAGATTTGGTAATTTAAGTCTTGTTTTGCAGCTCTGACCTTGACCTTTCAACATATGAGCTTGAACCATATATCAAAATGATCACCATTTCAATACCTACAATATTCTATCATACATGCCTATACAAAAGTTAACAGTTTTCAAGATAATTAGCAATTTAAGTCAAAATTTTACGATGGCCGATATCAGCTTCTACATGACCTAGGGATGTTATAAATGAAATAACTAAGGTATATCTCTTGTACATTCAGAGGAGAAGATTTTAAAGTTTTTCACTATTTTTCCCCTTATGGGGCACCAAGGGGACATAACTCTTTCATTTGTGCAAATCTGAAAGGGCTTAACCCAGGCATAATGGTTACCAAGTTTCATTAAATTTGGCCCAGTGGTTTTGGAGAAGAAAGATTAAAATGTAAAGTTTACGCACGCACGCACGTACATACACGCGCCGCATCATACAATAAGCTCACGCTTGCTAAAGCCAGGTGAGCTAAAATGGTAATAATAATAATGATGATGATGATAATAATAATGTTAATAATAATAAATTGACAATTTTTAATAAATTATTTGTGTAAAATAGGTTTCAAACCAATATTGTTGAAACTCTTGATAAGATTTTCCTATGTAGCACCTGCAGCAGTAATCAATGGCACCTGTGTATGATACTGGTAATAAGCTTCCAGATAGTTTCGAGGTCCTAAGCCTATATGACTGTCAGAGACAAGTTATCCTACGTTTCAAGTTTGATTAAAATTGTCTAATACTATTACTCATCACGGCAACATATGTCACAGACAGGCGAGTATAGTGATTGCGCAGTTTCCAATATTTTCCGTAGAAATATGAATCTAGTGAGAGGTGAAAACAGCATCGGGTCAATTTGAAAAATACTTTTTATTACATGTTCAACAACAACACGTGACAACAACAACAACAACCAAAAAAAAAAAAAAAATAAAAATAAAAAAAAATAAAATAAAAATAAATTCTCCAAACATTTTTTTTTTTTTTGAATTTTAAAAAACCTAGTCATCCCCAAAAATTACGGTGGCACTGAGGTGACATGAAATATATTTTTCCTATTACGTGCGCACGTAGTAACCAATACGTGCCCACGTAGTAACCAATACGTGCCCACGTATTACCTACTAGTAATACGTGCGCACGTAAAAGGTTAACCAATACGTGCGCACGTATTACCTACTAGTAATACGTGCGCACGTAATAGGTTAATACGTGCGCACGTAATAGGAAAAATATATTTCATGTCACCTCTGTGCCACCATCAAAAATAATAATTAAAAGAAATTATGTTTTTTATTGAAATTTATTAAATACAACAGAAAATTTTGAAATAAAACATGGCTTCAGATTAAACAGGTTTTTTTTTTATTTATTTCATTAAGTAATAATACATTCAAACAAAATTATCATTACAGAAATAAGGAGTGGAGTGGAGTTATGGTTCTTTACGCCCCAGTCAAGATTCATTCACTTATTTCAAGGCGGTCAGTTCTGGGATGGTGGAGGAACCCGGAGTGCCCGGAGAAAACCACCGAACTTCGACAAGCGAACTAACAACCTTTCTCACACTAGGATCTGTCCCGAGAGGGATTCAAACGCAGGCGATGAGTGGCGCTTTGATCCTTAAATGCGCGCTTTAGATCACTCGGCCACCGAGGCCCCTCCACAAATAAGGGTTTCGAGAACAAGAGTAAGACTCTAATATAATGACCTTGAACTTGTTATCTCTAGATTGTTACACGACTAATTACATTCTATATATTAATGAAAATGACTACAATTTAATTAAGTTTAATAAATAAAAAGTGTAAAAGCATCGATAAAGAAATAAATTTATGACAAATGCAGAAAAACCTATACATTTTTGTAAGATTGTGCACTTTATAAGAAGGTAGATCTCCGGTTGGTTAGTTGGATGTTGAAAACAGGGTCAATGAGATCCTTAAGACACTAAATAAGGTTTCATGATCGTAATTACATTATTGTTAATAAGTAAATGTATAATGTTGGTATATCAAAAATGATAATGGTTACATTTGAAGTCTCGTGTACAAAGGGCGATAACCTTAATAAAAATTCACTAAGTTACCTACCTTTAGTTGCTGATGCACTTCCTGATTGTTGTCGACATGGCAGTTATTGGTAGGTTAACCGAATTTTAAAATTTTATTGAATATATCGTTACGATTACTTTTATAATTTTTAACTTGTTCAGTTTTTCATGAATAATTTGTAACTATTTTTTTTTTTTAAAGATATTTTCTACACCGAAATAGCTGCAATAATTCTTAAAAAATAATTGATGGCTTAGATGTAATGGAGTTTAACGTCCCAGTCAAGAATCTTTTACTTATATCGAATCATTACCAACTATAAATGAAGTGACAGAAATATTGACCTTTGCACTGAGCTTAGGGCATTGTGCTTGGCGGAAAAACAATAACCTGTAACTAAAAGGTTGTCGTATTTGTGAATAAATGCTTTTTGAACCTGTGACTAGAAGCTTAACATATCTATGAATAAAAGCTTTTTGGACCTGTGAATATACGTATCTGTGAATAAATGCTTTTTGAACCTGTTACTAATACTTGTCATATCTGTGAATAAATGTTTTTGTACCTGTGAATATACGTATCTGTGAATAAATGTTTTTATATCCGTGACTAAACGCTAGCTGTATCTGTGAATAAATGTTTTTATATCTGTGACTAAAAGCTTGTCGTATCTGTGAATAAATGTTTTTTTGTACCTGTGACTAAAAGCTTGTCGTATCTGTGAATAAATGTTTTTATATCTGTGACTAAAAGCTTGTCGTATCTGTGAATAAATGTTTTTTGTACCTGTGACTAAACGCTAGCTGTATCTGTGAATAAATGTTTTTATATCTGTGACTAAAAGCTTGTCGTATCTGTGAATAAATGTTTTTTTGTACCTGTGACTAAACGCTAGCTGTATCTGTGAATAAATGTTTTTATATCTGTGACTAAAAGATTGTCGTATCTGTGAATAAATGTTTTTTTTGTACCTGTGACTAAACGCTAGCTGTATCTGTGAATAAATGTTTTTATATCTGTGACTAAAAGCTTGTCGTATCTGTGAATAAATGTTTTATCTTCCTACCGAGTCTGATAAATGGTCTGCTTTGCCATATTTTATTGATTAAAAGCCTACTGCTCGTATCCATTTAATGCTTATTGTGTTTTTTAATGTAAAAAATGCCTACTGTATCTGTGATTAAATACCGACTAAGTATGGAATAAAATGTCAACTGTGGTTTTAATTGCGTAGATACGCGGACTTACAAAATTGTTGCTGCCAGTTAATGGCATTATGCATGAACCCACTGGCTTATAATGCCTGCCAATAAATGATACTGTTTAGTAAGTTTTATAGAAGGATATTTTTATTGTTTAATAAGTTGTGTTGATCTGAATGTAAAAATTAAACGAAACATAATTTAAATTTGATAACAAAGAAATTTAAATGTTGTCATTTGCCGGAAATTTTAATATCCGGCTACAGACTTGTTAAACTCTTTTCTGTATCGTAATCACTCTTGACATTGAGTGTAAGTACCTTCTTATACCCATACAAACGATCAGGAACAAGCCTAGTTCTCTCTGGTTTTGTGAAATGGACAATTAACGGAATTTTATTAGGTAAGGAATTTTTCGCTTGGATTCACGGCCTTTTTACCCTAGTAGCTTCTTAAACCTCTTTTTTTATAACAGATAGTTCTACATACCCATGTTCATAAGAACGCCCTCTGTTTTCACATAATATGACTGAAATTTATAAGAAACTTTTTTTTCGATTTTTAAATAGTTATGGTATAAATAAACTTCTCGAAATAATATAAATCATGATTAAATGAATCATAAAATCGTTGACAGTTGAGATGGGGATATATTAGATGTAGAGCGTATGATTATAAAGTAAATAAAGTCTTCCTTTTGAACGATTCACAAAGAAGCTAGAACACGACATCTCCCTTGCAATCTAGCGGTTTCATCGCTCAAATTCAACCCTCTTGTAGACATTTTTTAGCTTCGCCTAAAATGTCTACACTGTTGTGTTTTATGCCTTATGTGTTTTTACATATAATAAAGAGACAGAGATGCACCGATTATATTCATTCGGTAATCTAGACCGCCACGTAAAAACAAGATTAATGAAATAGAAGCATGTACAATAAATAAAGGTCACTGGAATCCAAAATTAAAATTTCAAACAATTGTATCATAGTGTCACGTTATAATCAGTATACAAAAATAATGTTAACAGATTTTTTTATACAAGACAATGGCGACGAGCAATCAATTCACACCCAAAAACCTTTGAAAAAGTTAATAGGTCTAAATTTTATATTGATTTTTTGCTTTTTTGATTTTTAAAAATCAATCATTGATGTGATTTTTTCTTCCTAAGGAGACACCCTTACCTCCCTATCTAAAAGACATATCAATTCGTGGTGGTGTATTACTTAAGGAATATAGTTGTACTCAATTTTGATTGTTTTGCATAAAACAGTTTTTTAGTAGACATTGAGTTTTCTTTCTAAATACATGCATATAAAGTCCATATTAATCTCCTTGTTAACCTTTTTGCACAGGCAGCAGTCTGTCTTGTCGTATTTAGAGGAAAAGTTTCTGAATTTTTTGGCTATTTATGTGTGCAAACGTAAGTTAACAAAGATTTAATGTGTATCCAAATCGTTGGTCATGTCGAGACTTCTTTTTCAGACTTCATAGCCATTAATAGAATTGAATCTATAATCTTAAAAGACCCTCAAAAAACATACAAAATAACTTTTTTGAATAAAAACTATTTACCTTTTTTATCATCACGAAACTGACAAAGTTTCAAATATTATTGAGGCAGCGCCTTATCAAAATATAAAAAAACCCCTAAAATTAAAGAGTCGTGGAAAATAAAAATAATTCATTTGTTTCTTCATTATTAAGATTTTCTGTCTATTTCAGACCTCGTCATAGACATAAAAATTTAAAAATCAAATCTTAATTTTTATTTTAAGTAAAATCGGCCAAAAATTTATTGAGGATATACTTTTGAATAAAAGTCAATTTTACACTGAAAAATAGTCGAAAACGCCAAGATTACGATTTCGTTTGAGGTGGCACAGTACACAAAAACCCTTTCAATGTACAACTTGTATATGTATGTATCGTTTAGAATATTATAAAATCAAACAAATGATTTGTTTTTTGGTGGAAAATAAATAACATTTCACAATATTAAATACTAATACAACTAATTCATTAATAAAATGTTCTATCAGTTTCAGGACTCGTTGTTATAATTTCAAAGACAAATATACAGAAGACCAACTCCCGGTCTGCATAATCTTTTGGTCTTATGAGCTGTTAGAAATAATAATAGAAGCAATGGATGAAGATGTCGGTGGACATGAATGTCAAATTTGTTGTGATAGTTACACTGAACCAAAATTACTAAAATGCGGACACACCTTTTGTACTGCATGTCTTGAAAAGTATTTAAAGTCTGGTGGAGAAGCGGAGATACTTCAATGTCCAGTGTGTCGATCAAACGTACCAATACCTAAAAACGGCATTGCTGGGTTTATGGATAACTTTTTTGTCCAGAATAGAGAGAGCAAAAAGAATGTGCGAATTAAAAGTGACACGTGCAACCAAAACAACAGCAGTGCCATCAAAGTTTGTCCCGACAGTAAAAAGAATATATGTCTTTCATGTTCTGCCACCATTACAAGTACTGAAGGCGACACCGAAGACGAGGATGAACGACGCTCACAGGATAATTGTAATTTATATTCTGTGGCGATTTCCGTGGATTCCATAAGGTATAGGAAAGTTTTAGGTATGATGTCAAGGTTTTCATTGGATTTCATCCCTGACAAGGATGAAAAAGACATGAAAACCCGCATGAGTCCAGTATCGGATACAGAGTGCTGGGTTGCATCTTCGTGTAGACCAGAGATATTTCGATACGATATTTTAGGAAATATAAAGGAACATATAACGATACGCGATGACTTTGTTACAAGCATTGAGTATAGAAAAGATGAAATTTTATTAATAGCAACATTTATGTCTTCCCAGATATTGAAATATTTTGCTGGTCAAATAACTAGTTTTGCCTCAACAAATGACCTTAGGCCTTATGACTTATCTTCTTTCCCAGATGGTCGTATAGTAGTTGTTGGCAAGGAGAAAATGAAGGAGGGACAAAAGATAGATGAGTTGTGTGCGGGATTACAACTTTTAGACCCAGATGGAAATATGTTAGCTCAATTCATTGGAAAATATAATCAAACGCCGCTAAAAGACCCTGTTTCAGTTTCAGTCAATAAACATTCTTTGATATTCGTTTGTGACAGAGAAGAACATTGTGTTTTTATTTTTTCCGACAAAGGTGAAGTTCTGAATAAGTACCTTGGGGGAAGAGTTGGTATTCCAACAGCATATTTTACGATAGAATCGCTTTTTCAACCGATTTGTGTTTGTGCTGATACCGAAGGAAACGTTATAGTCAACGATAATTCACTTGGTACTCTTCACCTGCTAGATTCAAATGGGAACTTCATTGGTCTCGCTTTGGCAAATCAACCGGAAGAGTATGGGCAACCGTTTTGTGTTGCTATTGATAATCGCGATAAAATATGGCTTGGTGACAAAACTGACAAAAAAATTCGAGTTTATGAATGCATAGCATTTGTTAATCACTTGGATTATGACAAAGTAAAACATCTACAATTTCCTCTACAAGTATATATCCCGCACCATTAACCTTGAAAAATATGAGACTTTGAAATATTTACACAGAAGTTATTATCATTACTATTATTACTTTTATGATCATGAGGATTTTTAAAATTCAAAATCTAGTATATAATTGAATCAATTGAAATTCTGAAACCAAAGTGGTTAAGACTGGAATGTTTGCAAAATCTCAGCTTAAATCTGAAATGTATCATTGAAAAGCTTTCCTGATATAAAAATATGATAAAACAAGAACAATGCTCAATATTATAATTTAGTCATTTAATGGGTGAAAATATTAGGTTGTAATGGTCTTAAATTATTGTAATAATTATCGTACCGGGTTGCAAAATATTATTCGATTGGACAGACCAATCTTAAAAACGATTTCTTTGTGAATTGTTTGAGAAATAACAGTGAGATGACAAAAACCAGCGATAGGATATACCCATTAGGTAACAATTATAAAGCCTATGATGCATAAGGCGCACATGTTATTTGGAACGTTTAAGTTTTTCAGTATTAAAATCCTTAATATGTACTTTTTGACACTGAGTTTGGTGGTCAAATCAAGTAATGTGAAATGCACCCATGCAAAATGTTTAAGCATTACTGCATAATAGCATTATTTTCTTCGTCCGACAGTCCCGGCAATACATATTTGAGATAAAGCTTCCTCGCATGACATTTGGAATGAGAAAGAAGTATCGACTGGTTCACCCAATGCAAGGATAATATTTTTGAGAGAGTGTTAATTTGTCTGCGACACACTGACTCGGTAGGTGGACCCCTTTATAAAAAGTCACCCCGAGTCGCGCTATTAAACGACAGGTCATAATACACACTTCACATCTCACGAATTAACGAACTTGTTCTAAGATTAATCCATTTAGATTTAAAGCCTAGCTGAAAAATCGCTCATTCGACGTGCAACAACATACCAACCAAACATTCAACCATCTTTCTGGAAAAAGATAATTATCATGATTTTCATGGTAAAAGAAACTTTTAAAATTGCTTCAAACTGCTTTAAGTGATTCTTTAGGAATGATAAAGGCTATTTATGCTTGACAGCTTTCATAATGATGCAACATAAGACTTTTCAGAAAGGACAAAAGACCAAAGAAAACACTTCTGTAAACTTGCACTCACACCATTATGTAGATCATATACAGCCTGTGATTACCTACCAAATCTTCTTGCAGCGTTTTTGTCACGTCAGCAGTTGATTTTATTTTGTATTGCATAAACTTTCTTTTTTATTATTTTATATTTTATAAATATCTTGTATTATAGGTCTCTTTTGCCATTTTGAGGATTAAATTACGGTTGAATGTATATCCGATTTCGATTTTTAAAAAAATCACTTGACATGTTAGGCTAAATTTGTTTTACAGATAATTTTATTTCCCATTTATTTAAAATCAAAAAAAATGTAAAAAAATATTTTACAAAATCCTCTCATTTTCTAAAACTTGCACATATTTAAATTGAAAAGTTGTGTTAATTAATGTTTAACGATTTGTTTTATATTTCTAATAACTTTTTCGACTCTTCGTGTCATTGAAGAGGAATTACTTTACACAAATGGCAAAAAATTAAACGGGTATTTTTTGTAAGATGTGTAAGCGACAAAGTTTAAATGTACGTAAAAATACGTATTAAATAACTACATGGACTTCAATCGAGGGATTTCCTATTTTTTGTTTCCGTCTGCATGATACGTGTAATTGATAAACGTGGTTTTAAATCGATGTTTATCATATCATTTAACTTTATCTGATGAAACAGTGGAAAAAAATTATTTAAATGACAGACTTATAACATGTGGGTATAATATTTCGGAATTATAAAATATTTAAAGTAAGTAAATCGTAAAAATTGTCTAATAGTTAAAAATTAGACACTTGTCTAAATGTTAGAATTTTTAATGTATTCAACAATAACAACAATGTATATCAAAAATTGAGCAAATTTTATAATTAAATCTATATGAAAGTTGTTACTTAAAAACACTGTCATACAAAGAAATTAAATGTTACAATAACACAGTTTTCCGTCTTCTCTCTAACGGTTTCTGTCGACTTAAATACATGTATTTACCAAGACCAGTTTCCGTCAAACGACCTACTTGGTTTTGAAACTGAAGATAATTTTTAATTTGTCATCCGCTACAGTTATACAGAATTTTGCCATTTAAGGGGTATAAAATGTATGTACTTTTGTAATTTTTTGGGCTTTAAAACTGTATTTGAGACCAAACGTATTAACATACTCTTTAATTACCATTGATCACGTGACTCGACATATAGATGTGACGTCATTCATTCGCTGTTCCAGCAACTGTACGTGTATGTTGTAAGCAACAGTGTTTAAATCCTCTCTTGGGATTGAAGAACTAACAAAATAGTTCTTTTAAAACACAAAATATAAATTTAACCATTTAAATGTCAAGGAATGGCGTTTATAGTGGTAAAACTCCAATTGTATTGCAAAGAAAACAATGCATAACAAGCTAGCAGCCTAAACAAATTTGTTTTTCACGGCAATAATTAGCTTTTTGTATTATAGTACCACTATGATTAAGTGTTTTATTTCGATCAACAATAACTCTAATAAAAACACATTCGATACGTATTTGCATTTTGCATTGTGTATATTTCTATCGTAAGAATGTTCTACGCTAATTATTGAGCAATATTTCTGAACAGAATTTAGTATAACTGCTTAATATATACACTTAAACGTTGTCTAATTTTCGATAAAGAATCGCGTGATCAATATTCTAAAAATAAGATCTTAGTAGATAAAACTACCAGTAGGTAACCCCGTTAGTTTCAACACAAGAAAAGGTTTTATCATGACACCGAGTATCTTATTTTTTATGAGAAGCATAGTTAAGAAAAGATTTGCCGTTTATATATTATGCATAGAAAAGGTTAATGCAGCTTTAATATATACACTAAAACTTCTTGGTTATATCATTATTATAACATATTTAAAACAAAACTAAACTAAACTAAAAATTAAAATTAATTTTACTTTGAATAAAATTTACTTTTTTGTTAAAAGTGAAACTTAAATAAGGTATAAAATAATTTTTTTTCTGATTTAATGCCAACAAATCGCTTTTTAACAAACGTCAGTGACATAGACGTATTCTTATGATGTAAGCATATGGACAAAGGCTTACAATTACTTCTTAACTTAGATTTTCTTAACTTTAAAATTGTGAATTAAAATTTTTAATATATTAGTCAACTCTTAAGGAAAATGTTTCCTTTTCAGATAATGTTATGTTGATAAGAACAGTATTTAGTTACATCAAATTAAAAAAAAATTCAAAAAGATATTCCCCAAAATTTCTAAATTTATGTTAGGAATAATCTTAGTTAGATATTGATTGTCAAACCGGGACCAGGTTTCAGTTTTACAATGATTTTAAATATGGCTTTTCTATATTTTAATCAAGATAATGTAGAAACTTAATTAGTATTTAATTTATTTTTCGAAATATCCAAGATTTTAAGATCTTAAAGATCATTTTAAGTTTCTGCATTCTAACTATGTTACTTTTTTTTTTTTAAATTGGAATAGTAATTCATATAAAGAAAAAATTATTTTGGACTGGTGCCAAATAAACGAATTATTATCATGATTAAAATGACACTGGAATTGAAATAAATACATTTTATATATCTTTCTTTCAAATTATCAATCTTCGTCACTACACTCTAAATGATTATAAACAAGGTCCCTATGTTAATTTGATTTACGTACAAAGGGGGATAACTTTTATTGAATTAACGAAGTTACATTCCTTGAGTATGAAACAGACTACACTTCCTGACTGATGGCGACAAGGCAGTAAATGGTAGGTTAATAACATTTTATCAACATTATTGCGATTTAAAACAAATATAACATATATAAATACATGTATTTCTTCTACTTCAATCACGCATTTACTTTCAGAGAAGTATGTTTCGTTGGACAAACATACATTATGACTTTGAGAATTTACTTTCGCTTATTAGTAAAGTGAATACCATCTTTTCAATTGTTCACCGTGTTTTTGTTAAAAAGTCTTCACCGAATTCCGTTTCTAATATTAAATTCTGATGTTTATGTAATGCCTACATTTTCCGTGATAAATTGACTATATATGTGGTTTAATCCTTTCAATGCTATTCTTAGATTAAATTGTTTTAATTTGTTAATGATATAATCAATACAATCTATAAAATAGACCAAAGGCGACAGAAGTTATTCGGTATAAATGATAAAATGTTTATTGTTCAACCAAATGCCCACTTTGTTATATATTTTCTGTTTCTGATAATATGCTTTATGTGATATTGCATTCATGAATAATTGTGTAAATTCTAGATTCTATTAATAAAAACCACGAGGAAGCATTTTTAATTATAACAGGTCACTTGAATTATAAACAATTATTAACCGAAATATTTCCTCATATTGTCACATGTATACATTTAGTATGCATTTATGATAATAATATAAAACTTTATATATATATATATATATATATATATATATATATATATATATATATATATATATATATATATATATATATACCAACATACCAGTCCATGTCTAAATCACAATTTCCCTATATATATATATATATATATATATATATATATATATATATATATATATATATATATATATATATATATATATATATATATATATATATATAGGGAAATTGTTTGTCGTAAAGCTCGCAACTTTTCGTTGGTGTTATAATTGAGGTGTGAGTCCAAATATGAAGCAGAACATAAAGCCGTATCTTTTATTTCAAGCTCATTTGGGAAGATGGCATTCACATATTCTCCAAAATTGAGATTATCGATAGACATGTTAATAATTACAGGTCAAACTAGTCACGTGACAAACTGGCTAATACTAAACCAAAAACCTGTTATCAAAAGTATCTTAGAAAATTCGTGTTGCTTTTATATTCTAAATCCATAGAACTGAAGGTATGTCAAGTCGTAACACAAAACGTTGTTTTAAGCTAAATTTTAATGATTTACAATAATTTATGCAATTTGATTCACAAAGAGAGATTTTAAACCAAATTTCGAGTCAGACCTATATTTTCAAAATATTTATCCGTCTTATAGGGAATGGCTTTAATTTATTATTTTCCAACTGTTTATCTATAAAACTTTTCGGCCCCTAGTGTCACTGATGAGGAATGATTTTCCGAAATGTGCACATATGGCACATCAAAAATCAGCAGGTATTTGTTATATATTTAATTCAAAATCTACCAGGAAATATATCTAGGAATTGGTTTTTAATAAAATTCAATGATATACTTCAAAAATTGTCGAAAACGTAAAATTTGCGATTTCGTTTCAGGCGGCGATGTACCCTAAAACATATTCAAAATATACCACATGTATATGAATGCATCATAATAGATAATTAAACTTATTATTGATTTTGTCGTAAAAATTAACAAAATGTACAATTTTAAAAATATATACAAAATAAATGTATAATTTTGTCATTTTTTTATCAATTTCAGGACTTGTGATAATAAATTTACGATAATTTTAAAGACAAATATGCGGTCTGGATATACTTAAGATATTAAGGATATTGAAAACTGTTAGAAATCATAATACAAAAAAATGGATGAAGATGACGACAGACACGTATGCCCAATTTGTTTGAATATTTACAAAAAACCTAAATTATTAAAATGCAGACATACTTTCTGTACTAAATGCCTTGAAAAACTTGTAGAGTCTGGTAAAGATGCTAGAATTCTTAAATGTCCAGTGTGTCGGTCAAATGTACAAATACCTAAAAACGGCATTGCTGGGTTTATGGAAAACTATTTTGTCAGGAATACAGAAAAGAAAATGGATAATGTACGAAAAAAATGTGATATTTGCAACTAAAACAATTGTAGTACCAACAGAGTCTGTCCTCACTGTAATCAGACTATGTGTCTTTCTTGTTCTTCGTCACACACAAAAGCGCTGATTTTGTCAGGTTCATCAATTCCAAATAGTGACAGCGACACCGAAGACGAACATGAACGAGGTTTATCCCACAGACGTAATTCATCTGAACCCCTGGTGCCAATTCATGTCGCGGCTTCAGTAGATCTCATAAAATATGTGAAAATTTTTGGTATGATATCAAGTATTTTATTGGATTTTTGTCTTGGGGGAGATGGAATGGAGTGTATAACCTGCATTAGTCCAATATCAGATATAGAATGCTACGCTGTACCATTGAATGGACCAACGATATTTCGATACGATATTTCAGGAAATATTAAAGACTTTATCCAGATGAATCATGACTTTGTTACCAGCATTGAGTATCAAAAGGATGGAAGCTTATTGATAACAACAAACAGATCTCATCTGTTGCACCACTTTTGCATCCACAAATGACCTCATTCCTTGTGGCTTATCTTCTTTCCCTGATGGACGTATAGCAATTGTTGGCTTAGAAAAAATAAAGAATAATTCAACAAAATTTGACAGATGTGGACGTTTACAAATTTTAAACGCAGATGGCATTGTTATGGAAACTTTCGGTGAAAAAAATGACCGCACGCTTTTCAAAGACCCTGCTTCAGTTTCAGTAAATAAACATTCGTTTATATTCGTTGGTGACAGAGTAAGACGGCGTGTTGTTGTTGTGTCCGACAACGGTGCAATACTTAATCAGTATCTTGGGGGAAAAACAGGTTTCGGAATCCAGTTTTTACGGGAGAGATGCATTTCGACCCAATCTGTGTTCGTGCTGATGTCGGTGGAAATGTCATAGTCAATGATCTATCACTTGGCAGTCTTCACCTGCTAGATCCAAATGGGAACTTCATTGGTCTCGTAGTGGCAAACCAATCGGATGAGTTTGGTCATCCGTTTTCTTTTGCCATTGACAGTCAGGATAAGATTTGGCTTGGAGACATATCTGATAAGAAAATCCGAGTTTTTGAATGCAAGGCATTTCTTAATCATAATATTGATGAGAAAGTAAACAATGTATGTATGTTACATATTCCCGCTGATTTACCTTCTGGCTTTAAATTTTAACAAAAAGAATTGAATCTGCCTTGGATTTATAAAGGAAATTCCAATCCAAATAATCAGAGTTTTGAAAAATAAGAATCTTTCGCCAAGTTGCTTACGGTGCATCTCCAGTTACAGAAAGGAGCATATCTTTCCAGCAAGCAGGCTGGCGGTAAAAATGAGGTTCCTATGCTTTAAATTCACCTAAAACCTAAAATTTCACAGATATATAAACATACCTATTGTCACCAGCACAGAGTGGTAACCTTCTCATTGTCTCTAGCGGTTACTCAGAACTTTTGAAGTGGGGTCACCTTTCATACGCGGTCATACTTACTACCATAAAAGTCTATAAAAAATCAGTGTCTGGCTGTTCTAGATGATGTATCGATTTTTCTACCATTTTTCACAACAAGAATAATGGCTGATTATCTGCAAAACAATACACTTATTATACATGGGCATGTTTTAACAGTGTAGGTATAACTTATGTAAGAGTCATTTGAGCCATGGGTTAAGGTCATGTGGTTAAAACGTCAAAGTATTTGATAATGAAATGGCTTTCTCTTAAACAAGGTTTTGTAAAACAACATATTCCACACAATACCGGGCGCTTAGTTTCTAAAATTGATCTGAATATTCTGATTTGCATACGCATGTTAAATACTTTCCTTTCACTCAGTCCATCGTTAGTGGATTTCTTGTTCTTAAGACTTTGAAACAAAAAATATTTTTTGTTAAAAATAAAAATTTGCTTTTTATTGCGGTGTCTTTTCATTTAGCCAACATTTTAAAATTTGTTATTCCCACTTAGCCAATATTGGTATATAAAGATTTAAGGTCTCACCTGGAAAGTGTTCGCTTTAGTCTTTTTCAGATCGACGCTTTAAAAAAAAAATATTCGATTGGACATCGTCCTTTAAAACTTTATTTTGACTGACTTGATCTAAATCTTTCATCAGTACCTTCTTTCTGTAAATGAACTTGTTTAATAAAATCTAATTGTTTTTTATCTATTATTGTCCACTGTTTTATACATGTATATAACTTGTCATTGATATTACTAGTATTTGTAAGTTAAGAATTTTTTAAAATAAATTTTCTATTATAGTTTTACTACAAGCTAAGTTATTGTTATGTGAACTATTTTATCTGTTATATTAAATCTTTTCTAATCCTTCATTAAAACCAGCTATATACAATATTTCACACACACACACACACACACACACACACACACACACACACACACAACCGCGCGTGCGCGCTAAAATTATGTTTTAAAGACGTATTTTTTGGAACGTACTGATAAGCTTTTTTCTCTGACTCTTTCTTCCGTGTTACTAGTCTCTCTCTCTCTCTCTCTCTCTCTCTCTCTCTCTCTCTCTCCTCTCTCTCTCTCTCTCTCTCTCTCTCTCTCTCGCTCTCGTTGTTGTTGTTGTTGTTGTTGTTGTTGTTTTATCTTCTTGCCTACGGTTGGTATCAATAAGTGCAAGCTTTTAGGCGAAAAAAATTTGTTTATTTCACTTTACTGAATATTTATGGATCATTGATGACAACATTTGGTAAGGCAAGTAAAGTGTTCCGAAAAATGATTGTTATAATGGTTTAAAATGATAGCTATCGTTATGGATATGTTGACAAGAAATTGAAAAAAAAATTAAAAACATGAAAATGAATTTATTCTTAATTAAATTAACATATAAAATAAATCATAGTTGTGTTTATTTTATAGGCCAGCTTGTATAAAGACATCCTCGTCATCCAGCCATTTACTTGCTAAATATTTCTTTCCTCTGACAAACATTCACGGCAGTATACAGCTTTCTGATGACACGTTATAATGCATCTTGACACAACCCCAGGACAAATCGCTTTACACCGGTGTAGACGGACATCACATCTGTGACATGGTACGAATGCCCAAGCGTTAGCAAACAGTATGAAAAAAATAAATACAACGGCTTCTTTATTCTAAAATAAGTACATAAATTACATGAAAATTAACATAACTGAATGGTAGAAAAACAAAAATTTCAATGCCGATTCCCTAGAAAAAATCACACTTACTGTTTTTCTATTGAAAACAAACCTTTGACAGTAAATTCAATGCATATTTTTAATTTACCCATTGCTTTGTTTCGTGACATATAAGGACTTATGAATCCTCTGATATAAAATGAAACCAAAATTAACACATAACTGCCTCCTGCATTTCAAATCTCTTCAGTTAATTATGTGTTAAAAATTTCTTCTCTGTATCCTTTTTTACTGTAAAACGGTTTACAAGATTAAATGGATTAACAGTTAACAGTTTAAACGGTTTACGGTACACTAGGATGCAATGTGCTGTGGTAAACTGATTGTCTATAGCCTACTTATAAGAACTTTATTTAACTTACATTGATGAGATCCATATCTGTCCGATTTATCTAACATTCAGCAAAGGAAAAATTCTGAAATCAAAAAGAAATAAAATACATTTGATAATGTAGCAATATCAATTCGTGACATAACTAAGTAAGTCAAAAGAGAAAGAAGTCTGCGAATAGAGTAAATCAGTCTAGTTATATGTGTGACCTGCGCGAATTGGTGATTTTCTGGTCAAGGACTAGTGTGATTATAAATGCGTAAAAGACGTTACGTAGATATTTTAACTTAACTGTCGTTGATAGCGTCAAACTAAGACGATTTTTAAAAAAATATGTGTAAAAAAGGTTGAAGCTTAGACATTTAGACCCTATATGGGTGTATTTAAATAAAGTAATAGCTCGATATAAGTGCAAGATTAAATATAGACGGGAGGCAAAGTGAATAACATAAATCGTCATCATGATGACGTCATTGTGCTCGATTCTCATTTCCGTTTATCTCAAAACAAAAACTACATTTTTATTTACAAATTTATTTTTTACGAGTAATTAACCGACCGGTTATAAAATATGATTAGAATATATTATAATTGCAGTGTTTTATTTTTTTATTTAAAAACAAAACTATAATATTAATATTAAGTAGTATAATAACAACAGCCAAGAATGCGTTACATTCAAAAATAAAAAATGATTGATTAATTTAATGGGTTTTACGTCTTAGTCAAGAATATTTCACTGTTTCTATATTCCCGTGACACGATGCATCGATTTTTAAAGTCTACTCACAAGGACCCCGTTACTTATATTGCTAAATGCCGATTGCTTGACGAAAGAAAAGTCACTACTAATTTTTAAATTCAGGTCAGACCCGGCCGGGGTTCGAACTCCGAAGCGAGCACTCTACCAACCGGAGTGGTCAAAATAAAGTCAAACATATTATGGACATATTGGGAAGTACTGGTGTAGTAATTTTGACGAACACGGGGATCGCGATTTTCAATATGTAACTTGAGTTTTACCCGAGTTAAATCTTTTAAGCGAAAACCTACCGTTAAAATTCCAAGGGAAAATGTGAGCTGTTAAAAGTCAGGCAGACAAATTCATACAGGTGTTTGAACAACGTTCTGACTTTTGCAGAATATGTTAACAAAAATAGATTCAACATACACAAATACCCGCGAGATAAAAATTTCTGGACAAAGGCTAATAATGACAAATTGAGTGTACATCTGTTACATTGTCGTCATATAATGCCAGAGAGAGAGAGAGAGAGAGAGAGAGAGAGAGAGAGAGAGAGAGAGAGAGAGAGAGAGAGAGAGATAGAGAGAAGGGGGGCTAAGAACGTTATATATGTCAGTATATTGCATTTATTTGTATTTAATTGTAACGACGTGTTGGTTACAATGTTTTTTAATTCACAAGTTATAAAGCTGATTTTTCACTTTGTATTCAATTTAAACGCAATTATTTAGTTCCAGCCAGTGACTATGGATTTGGTCAGCACTGAATGTATATATTTACGTATGGTCGGAAAAAACTTTAAAAGAGACTTCTTTCTACTGAAACAAATCATGAAAATAAACGAAATTTAATTCTTAATTTTTACACGGCAGTAGATGTATCGATGTCCTCCTCTTCAAGCCAATTATCTGTCTGCGACACATGTCTGTTAAGGCAGGGTAAAGCCTTTATGTAACTTCCTATTATGCAGTAATATGTTACATGCGAAAAATTAACTTAACAAATATAAAACCGTCTGTCACACTTGTTACTTGACATAAATGAAGCTGACACCTCACGAATCTGTCCGCTAAATTAATGTTATCAATACCCGTTATATAAAAGTAAAAGTTAATGAGACTTATTTACAGAAATACAATTGCAAGATGCAAACTGCTTTCATAACTCACATGACAATTTAAACGAGGGTGTTGATCATCGATCGGTTTCATCAAAAACATGTAATTTTTTTTTTTTAGAAAACTCAACAATTATGAATCTTAAAAAATCATTTTTATACATTCATCTTACACTTTTCTTTTTATAAAATTTCTACTTAAGAATTACCAAAATATGCAAATCATGCACGTGATAAGGCGTGGTCGTAGTTTTGATGTGGTTGTTCGATCTACAGAGCAGTATTCTATCCCTCGCCATGAAATCAGACAGGGGATATACATGTAGCAATACATTTCGTCCGTCCGTCTGTTCACCCATGTGTCACCAGTACTCTTACGCCACTAACTGTATTTTGATGAAACTTCATAGGAACTGTGCTTTAATAAAAAGTTTTGAGAAAAGAATTTCGAGGTGGAAATTACATCATTCGATGACATTATGATTGGCATTACGCTATATCTCAAGATATTAATATAAACGTACAATATAATCTAATCCATCAAAAAATCTGAAGTTGATTTAATGTTTAACGTTTGTTGCATAAAAATTCAATCAGTTCGGATTCAAAAGTAATAAACTGTCACTCTCACTTCTTATTAATTCCTTTTCTTTAAACGTTATTCATTCTTCGACATCAGTGTCATCGGAAAACGTTATTTCTGAAACCAAAATCTGTTTTCCGGATAAATTAAAGAAACTTTAGGAATGAAATTTCGTACAATGGTACAATGCCAACCCAGTTATATATATATATATATATATATATATATATATATATATATATATATATATATATATATAATAAACACAAAACAAAATCGTGAAATTTTAACCCCGAAAATAGATACAATGCTACAATAGTTCTTAATATTGATCTATTATGCATTTGACTTTCTTTCTCTTGTCTGTGGATTTCTTACGTATTGTTAAGTGTTCTTAGTTGTGTTGGTTGGCGTAAAATGCATTTTGTTCTCTGTATGTAAATATGTAAATACTGTTTGGGTCACTGTGTTTGTGACAGTGAATTATGCAAAACTTTCGTAAAAAATATATAACACAAGACGAAATAACATCTTTATGTCTTTAAGGCATCTTTAAGCTATCTTTAAGCTGCTTAAAGATGTCTTTAAGCCATCTTTCAGCTTGGCTTAAAGATGGCTTAATGGCACTGAATTTTTAAGCCATCTTTAAGCCATCTTTAAGCTATCTTTAAGTACGGATTAATTATTATTGGTATAAATGAATATTTATTGCCTAATTTCCGAAATGTGCACATCTGGCACATCAAAATTTAACTGGTATTTGTATTATATATTAATTACTTTATTTATTTAAGACGTAAAAATATTTGTTTTTTTATATATGAAAAAATATTTTTTTATTTAAAAATTATACAAAAAGATATTTTTAAAATATTTTTAAGATGTTTTATTTTCTTTCCTGTATATTTTCAAATGTTTTATTTTTATTTTTTATTTATTTATTTATTTATTTATTTATTTTTTTATTTTTTTTGTATTTAAAATTTTTTTTTCATTATTTTTATTATTTATTTATTGATTTATATTTGTAATTTGTCATCATTCTCTATACTAATTACATCATAACTCAATGTATTACATCTTACCTATAACACTTGTCCTGAGCGGGACTGGAACTCGCTATCCTTAGATTGCCAGGTTCTGCATCCTTATACATTAGGCCACGGGGTAAGATGTATATACAGGGACAAATGATTTATATAAACCTAAGGAAATATGATCATGTGACCATTTATTAAAAACCTCAAATTTTGAATAGAAAATATGCAAGTTTATGTAACTTCACTCCATTTTATATATTATGATAATTTTTATTAATTTTATAGTATGAATTAATCAATCTTTTATTCTAAAGAAAAATAAATCATTCATATATCAAAGGAAGGCAGGAATGTCAAACCCCACCTGTTAGATACTTATTTATCTGACTGGCAAAATCAGTTAATTAGATTGCAAATTCAACAAATAGTTATTTTTAGACATTAATATGCATTTGCAGAATCTTATCTAAGAATACTTCTGTTGTTAAAATTATTTTATTCATTTTTGATACAGAAAAAAGTTATTGAGACTATTTTGTAAATTGAATTTGTTTATAATTGAAAATTCTAATTTAGTTTTTAATTGAAATGAATAATAATATTGGGTGCACAGATACTTTTCAAGACAAATAAAAATATTAAACAAATTAGAAATAAATATATTGAATAACCTATCTCTAAAAAGGAAGATAAAAGAACGAATGAAGCAAACTAGACTCCATGTTTAATGAGAGCAAAGATTGTGAATTAATCAGGTATAGCTTTTACGAAGAGAGAGAGAGAGAGAGAGAGAGAGAGAGAGAGAGAGAGAGAGAGAGAGAGAGAGAGAGGGGGGTTATGACCTGTCAATTGATAAGTTTTAACGCTTCTCTCGGGGGGTTATTACGGGGATCGAAGAAACTGAAATGCCCATGGAAAACCACCGAAATTTTAAATGTCGTCATAATATAATCTTTGTGATATTTCATTTACAAAATTCATAAATTCATAATATAACATCGATGCAATGGGATTTAAATCTTGTGCAGACAGAAAAAACCTTGGCGGAGAGAGAGAGAGAGAGAGAGAGATCTGTATAATGGGATATCGAAATATATAGATATAAGGAAACAGCAGTAAAGAGTGAAATAATATTTATAAATAGCTTATAAGCCATAGATTGATATTTGTGTAAAAATGTGTCCTCGAATTATCATCAAATTTATTTGTATAAGCGATTGTTAAATAATAACTTGAAGTAATAATTACTTGAAGTATTTTGTTTTCGAGAGAAACTGCAGATTTATAAAAAGTTCGAGAATCAATCATCCATGAATAATACACTTAAAAGTTGTCCCATCAAACAAATCACTTATTACCGACCTTTACAAGGTACACTACACCTACCATTTTCAGTCCTATATGTTAATTAATTAATACTTTAGTTCTTCTGGTACAGAATTAACAAATATTTCGGCTAGATAAATAACGTTTGATCATTCATTCATTCATCTTTCCATCTATCATTTCATTATTTATGTCATTATTTACTTTTCCAACCATCCATTCAATTTATTTATTTATTATTATTATTTATTTATCCATCCATCCATCTAACCATACATCCATCCATCCATCGTTATCTGGTTATGTATTTATTTAATTGCTTATCCATTCTTTAATTATTTAAATAAAATATTAATTTACTAAATCCAACGACATGTCGATGCTTAGTTCATCTATTAATTCATTTTATTATTTATTTATTTATTTATCAATCCATTCATGCATTTAACCATACATCCATATGTTATATATTTATTTAACAATTTATTCGTCTTTTATTTATCTAATAATATTATCTCTTTATGTATTTATTCAATCAACCATCCATTCTTTTCTTCTCTCCTTTTCTCCTCTCTTTCTTCATTTTTTATTAATTCATCCATCCATCCATTAAACTATCCATCCTTTATTTATTTATTTATTAATTTATTTTTTATCTGTCCATTAATCCATCCATGCATGCATTCAACCATCCATCCACCCTTTATATTTTTTAAAGCATTTATCCATCTTTATTTATTTATTTATTTATTTTATTTTTATTTATTCAACCACCCACTCATTCTTTTTCCTTCTTTCTTTCTTTCTATATCGATTTATCTATCCATCCATACATCCGTTTATTTAAGTATCCATCCTTTATTTATTTATTTTTTTGTCTATTTATTTATTTATCTATTTATCCATCCATCCATTCATGCATTTAACCATCCATCCATCCATCCATTATATATTTATTTAACAATTTATTCGTCTTTTATTTATTTAATTATATTATTTATTAATATATTTATTCAATCAACCATCCATTCTTTTCTTCTCTCCTTTTCTCCTCTCTTTCTTTATTTTTTTTTTATTAATTCATCCATCCATCCTTTCAACTATCCATCCTTTATTTATTTATTTTTAATCTGTCCATTAATCCATCCATACATGTATTCAACCATCCATCCACCCTTTATATTTATTTAAGCATTTATCCATCTTTATTTATTTATTTTTTATTTATTATTTTATTTTTATTTATTCAACCACCCACCCATTCTTTTCTTTTTCCTTCTTTCTTTTTTTCTTTCTATATCGATTTATCTATCCATCCATACATCCATTTATTTAAGTATTCATCCTTTATTTATTCATTTATTCATTTATTTTTGAATTGAATTATGTATTATTGAATTGGTTTTTTTAATTTTAATTTTTTTTCTAATGATTTATTGACTTCAATAAATGTATATGATGTTTCCGAGTAAAATTGTATTTTGCCGCGTCAAACAAATCACTTGTAACTATTTACTTGCAAATCAAACCAGATTCATTTTATTTTCCGTGATTTGTATAATCTGTTACATAGTTACTGCATAAATACTACTTGCACAGAACTAGATAATACCTTAGTTATCAAAACAAGTTACTTACCTGTATTGTGCCATGTTTAAATATATGTCAGTGTTTGATTTTAATTCCCAATCCGATTTTTTATTAATAAATTAACTAATAAAAATAAATAAATAAATAAATTAATTAACTAATAAATAAATAAATAAATAAATAAATAAATAAATAAATAAATAACTAAAATAAATAATAAATAATAAATTAATTAATTTGTTTGTTTCTTTTTTATTTCAACTTTATTTTTATCGTTTATTTATTTATGTTTTTAATATTTTTAAAATTTAGTCTGCAACTAACTTCAGATTTCTGTTTTAAAAAGACCATTAAAAGATTCATTGATTTATTTTTTAATATCATTTTATACCTATCTTTAAGCCATCTTTAAGCCAAATGGTGTAAAGGAGCTTAAAATTTCAGTGCCATTAAGCCGTCTTTAAGCCAGGCTTAAAGATCGCCTAAAGATGGCAGTGCATTTAAGCCATCTTTAAGCCATCTTTAAGCATCTTTACGCGCATCTTTAAGCATCTTTAAGTTCGGCCTAAAGGTGCTTAAAGATGCGATTCCGTCTTGTGAATTGGACAGACCATTCTTAAAAACGATTTCTTTGTGAATTGTTTGAGAAATAACAGTGAGATGACAACAACCAGCGATAGGATATAACCAATGAGTAACAATTATAAAGCCTATGATGCATAAGGCGCACATGTTATTTAGAACGTTTCTTAAGTTTTTCAGTATTAAAATCCTTCATATGTACTTTTTGACACTGAGTTTGGTGGTCAAATCAAGTAATGTGAAATGCACCCATGCAAAATGTTTAAGCCATTTACTGCATTATAGCATTATCTTCTTTGTCCGACAGACCAGGTCATACATATTTGAGATAAAGCTTCCTCGCATGGCAATTGGAATGAGAAAGAAGTATCGACTGGTTCACCCAATGCAAGGATAATATTTTTGAGAGAATTTTAATTCGTCTGCGACATACTGACTCGGAAAGTGGACCCCTTTATAAAAAGTCACCCCGAGTCGCGCTTTCAAACGACAGGCCATAATACACACTTCGCATCTCACGAATTAACGAACTTGCTCTTAGATTAATCCATTTAGATTAAACGCCTAGGTTATTCGACGTGCCACAACATACAAACCAACCATTCAAGCATCTCTCTGGAAAAAAAAATTATCATGATATTCATGGTGAAAGAAACTTTTAAAACTTCAAAGACATTGATTTTTAAATTTAAATGCAAATGTTAATAGTAACCTTATCCCCATTAAAATTGCTTCAAACTGCTTTAATTGATTCTTAAGGTATGAGGATGGTTTTTACTAAGGCTATTTATGGTTGACAGCTTTCATAATGATGTAACATAAGACTCTTCAGAAAGGACAAACGACCATAATAAACACTTCTGTAAACTTGCACTTACACCATAATGTAGATCATATACAGCCTGTGATTACCTACCAAATCTTCTTGCAGCGTTTTTGTCTCGTCAGCAGTGGATTTTATTTTGTATTGCATAAACATTCATTTTAATTATTTCATATTTTATAAATATCTTGTATTATAGGTCTCCTTTGCTATTTTGAGGATTAAATTACGGTTGAATGTATATCAGATTTCGATTTTTTAAATATTCATTTGACATGTTAGGCTACATTTGTTTTACAGATAATTTTATTTCCCATTTATTTAAAATCAAAAACTATGTGAAAAAATATTCTACAAAATCCTCTCATTTTCTAAAACTTGCACATATTCAAACTGAAAAGTTGTGTTAATTAATGTTTAACGATTTGTTTTATATTTCTAATAACCTTTTCGGCTCTTCGTAGTCACTGAAGAGGAATTACTTTACACAAATGGTAAAAATTAAACAGGTATTTTTTGTAAGATGTGTAAGCGAAACAGTTTAAAAGTACGTAAAAATACGTATTAAATAAATAACTACATGGACTTTAATCGAGGGATTGCCTTTTTTTTTGTTTCCGTCTGCATGTTACGTGCAATTTATAAACGTGGTTTTAAATCGATGTTTTTCATATCATTTAACTTTATCTGATGAAACAGTGGAAAAAATGATTTAAATGACAGACTTATAACATGTGAGTATAATATTTCGGAATTATAAAATATTTAAAGTAAGTAAATCGTAAAAAATTGTCTAATAGTTAAAAATTAGACACTTGTCTAAATGTTAGAATTTTTAATGTATTCAACAATAACAACAATGTATATCAAAAATTTAACAAATTTTATAATTAAATCTATATTAAACTTGCTACTTAAAAACACTGTTATACAAATAAATTAAATGTTACAATAACACAGTTTTCCGTCTTCTCTCTAACGGTTTTCCGTCGACTTAAATATTTACAAGATCAGTTTCCGTCAAACGACCTACTTAGTTTTAAAAACTAAAAATAATTTTTAATGTGTCATCCGCTACAGTTATACAGAAGTTTGCCATTTAAGGGGTATAACATGTATGTACTTTTGTAATTTTTTGTGCTTTAAAACTGTATTTGAGACCAAACGTATTTACATACTCTTTAATTACCATTGATCACGTGACTTGGACCTATAGATGTGACGTCATTCATTCGCTGTTCCAGCGACTGTACTTGTATGTTGTAAGCAACAGTGTTTAAATTTTCTCTTGGGATTGAAGAACTAACAAAATAGTTCTTTTAAAACACAAAATATAAATTTAACCATTTAAATGTCAAGGAATGGCGTTTATAGTGGTAAAACTCCAATTGTATTGCAAAGGAAAACAATGCATAACAAGCTAGCAGCCTAAACAAATTTGTTTTTCACGGCAATGATGGTAATAGTAAATTAAACGCTATTTATAGACAGTTCATTAGTAAACTATTATACTAAATTTACTTACTTCTAAAATTAATAGAACCCTTCTGTCTATTTTAAATGTTTTAGAACGAAAAGTCTAAACAAGAGATTATTACCTTCCAAACACATAAAACCAATAGGAATTAACAGACCCCAATTGAGGTAATCTTGAACGAAAAATAAAATAGTTTTTCTAATTTCATTTAATTTTTTATTGTGGTGTTAAAAGCATGATCAAAACACACTGTGCGTTTTATATCATTGGTACATGGATCCAACTATTTCTAAAAAAATAAATAATTTTCACTGCATCTTTCTTTTTCTAATGAAGACATTTATAATAAGCTTTTTGTATTATAGTACCACTATGATTAAGTGTTTTATTTCAATCAACAATAACTCTAATAAAAAAAACATTCGATACGTATTTGCATTTTGCATTGTGTATATGTGAAAAGGTTTTATCATGGCACCGAGTATCTTATATTTTATGAGAAGCATAGTTAAGAAAAAATTTGCCGTTTATATATTATGCATAGAAAAGGTTAATGCAGCTTTATATATACACTAAAACTTCTTGGTTATATATTATTATTATAACATATTTAAAACAAAACAAAACTAAACTAAAAACTAAAATTAATTTTACTTTTAATAAAATTTACTTTTTTGTTAAAAGTGAAACTTAAATTAGGTATAAAATAATTTTTTTCTGATTTAATGCCAACAAATCGCTTTTTAACAAACGTCAGTGACATAGACGTATTCTTATGATGTAAGCGTATGGACAAAGGCTTACAATTACTTCTTAACTTAGATTTTCTTAACTTTAAAATTGTGAATTAAAATTTTTAATATATTAGTCAACTCTTAAGGAAAATGTTTCCTTTTCAGATAATGTTATGTTGATAAGAACAGTATTAAGTTACATCAAATTAAAAAAAAATTCAAAAAGATATTCCCCAAAATTTCTAAATTTATGTTAGGAATAATCTTTGTTAGATATTGATCGTCAAACCGGGACCAGGTTTCAGTTTTACAATGATTTTGAATATGGCTTTTCTATATTTTAATCAAGATAATGTAGAAACATAATTAGTATTTAATTTATTTTTCGAAATATCCAAGATTTTAAGATCTTAAAGATCATTTTAAGTTTCTGCATTCTAACTATGTTACTTTTTTTTGAAATTTGAATAGTAATTCATATAAAGAAAAAATTATTTTGGACTGGTGCCAAATAAACGAATTATTATCATGATTAAAATGACACTGGAATTGAAATTAATACATTTTATATATCTTTATTTCAAATTATCAATCTTCGTCATTAGAACAACAATGATTCATTTTTTTTTATTTCAAATTAGATTTAATATCTTGATGAAATACTTGTTTGCATGGCGATATTCAATGTTGAAACTTTGAAGCAAACTGATTTAAATAACCTCTAAAACTTAATAACTCGTACAGTCCGAGTTTGAAGTCCAACGACAGATCCTAGTGTAAGAAAGATTCTTAATTTGCTTGCCAACGATCGAGTTATTTTTTAGGGTTCTCCGCTTTCCTGTTTCATGCCAGAACAGACCGCCTCGATTTGAATGAAATTTGACAGGGATGTAAAACTCCACTATACTACACTCTAAATGATGATAAACAAGGTTCCTATGTTAATGTGATTTACGTACAAAGGGGGATAACTTTTATTGAATTAACGAAGTTACATTCCTTGAGTATGAAACAGACTACACTTCCTGACTGATGGCGACAAGGCAGTAAATGGTAGGTTAATAACATTTTATCGACAATATTGAGATTTAAAACAAATATAACATATATAAATACATGTATTTCTTCTACTTCAATCACGCATTCACTTTCAGAGAAGTATGTTTCGTTGGACATACATACATTATGACTTTAAGAATTTACTTTCGCTTATAAGTAAAGTGAATACCATCTTTTCAATTGTTCACCGTGTTTTTTTTTTGAAAAGTCTTTAACGAATTCCGTTTCTAATATTAAATTCTGATGTTTATGTAATGCCTACATTTTCCGAGATAAATTGGATATATATGTGGTTTAATCCTTTCAATGCTATTCATAGATTAAATTGTTTTAATTAGTTAATGATATAATCAATACAATCTATAAAATAGACCAAAGGCGACAGAAGTTATTCGGTATAAATGATAAAATGTTTATTGTTCAACCAAATGCCCACTTTGTTATATATTTTCTGTTTCTGATAATATGCTTTATGTGATATTGCATTCATGAATAATTGTGTAAATTCTAGATTTTATTAATAAAAACCACGAGGAAGCATTTTTAATAATTACAGGTCACTTGAATTATAAACAAATTTAACCGAAATATTTCCTCATTGTGTCACATGTATACAATTAGTATGCATTTATGATAATAATATAAAACTTATATATATATATATATATATATATATATATATATATATATATATATATATATATATATATATATATATATATATATATATATACCAACATACCAGTCCATGTCTAAATCACAATTTCCTAATATATATATATATATATATATATATATATATATATATATATATATTGGGAAATTGTATGTCGTAAAGCTCGTAACTTTTTGTTGGTGTCATAATTGAGGTGTGAGTCCAAATATGAAGCAGAACATAAAGCCGTATCTTTTATTTCAAGCTCATTTGGGAAGATGGCATTCACATATTCTCCAAAATTGAGATTATCGATAGACATGTTAATAATTACAGGTCAAACCAGTCACGTGACAAACTGGCTAATACCTAACCAAAAACCTGTTATCAAAAGTATCTTAGAAAATTCGTGTTGCTTTTATATTCTAAATCCATAGGACTGAAGGTATGTCAAGTCGTAACACAAAACGTTGTTTTAAGCTAAAGTTTAATGATTTACAATAATTTATGAAATGTGATTCACAAAGAGAGATTTTCAACCAAATTTCGAGTCAGACCTATATTTTCAAAATATCCATCCGTCTTATAGGGAATGGTTTTAATTTATTATTTTCCAACTGTTTATCTATAAAACTTTTCGGCCCCTAGTGTCACTGATGAGGAATGATTTTCCGAAATGTGCACATATGGCACATCAAAATTCAGCAGGTATTTGTTATATATTTAATTCAAAATCTGCCAGGAAATATATCTAGGAATTGGTTTTTAATAAAATTCAATGATATACTTCAAAAATTGTCGAAAACGCCAAATTTGCTATTTCGTTTCAGGCGGCGATGTACCCTAAAACATATTCAAAATATACCACATGCATATGAATGCATCATAGTAGATAATTAAACTTATTATTGATTTTGTCGTAAAAATTAACAAAATTTTAAAAATAGATATAAAACAAATGTATAATTTTGTCATTTTTTTTTGTATCAATTTCAGGACTAGTGATAATAAATTAACGATAATATTAAAGACAAATATGCCTTCTGGATATTCTTAAGATATTGAAAACTGTTAGAAATCGTAATAGAAAAAAAAAATGGATGAAGATAACGACAGACACGTATGCCCAATTTGTTTGAATATTTACAAAAAACCAAAATTATTGAAATGCAGACATACTTTTTGTACTAAATGCCTTGAAAAACTTGTAGAGTCTGGTAAAGATGCAAGAATTCTTAAATGTCCAGTGTGTCGGTCAAATGTACAAATACCTAAAAACGGCATTGCTGGGTATATGGATAACTATTTTGTCAGGAATACAGAAAGGAAAATGGATAATGTACGAACAAAATGTGATATGTGCAACCAAAACAACTGTAGTACCAACAGAGTCTGTCCTCACTGTAATCAGACTATGTGTCTTTCTTGTTCTTCGTCACATAAAAAAGCGCTAATTTTGTCGGGTTCATCAATTCCAAGTAGTGAAAGTGACACCGAAGACGAGGATGAACGAGGTTTATCCCACAGACGTAATTCATCTGAACACCCAGTGCCATTTCATGTGGCGGCGTCAGTGGATCTCATAAAATATGTGAAAATTTTAGGTATGATATCAAGTATTTCATTGGATTTTTGTCTTGGCGAAGATGGAATGGAGAGTATAACCTGCATAAGTCCAATATCAGATATAGAATGCTACGCTGTACCATTGAATGGACCAACGATATTTCGATACGATATTTCAGGAAATATTAAAGACTTTATCCGGATGAATCATGACTTTGTTACCAGCATTGAGTATCAAAAGGATGGAAGCTTATTGATAACAACAAACAAATCTCATCGAATTTTGAAATATTTTGCTGGCAAATTAACCACTTTTGCATCCACAAATGACCTCATTCCTTGTGGCTTATCTTCTTTCCCTGATGGACGTATAGCAATTGTTGGCTTAGAAAAAACAAAATTTGACAGATGTGGACGTTTACAAATTTTAAGCGCAGATGGCACTGTTATGGAAACTTTCGGTGAAAAAAATGATCGAACGCTTTTCGAAGACCCTGCTTCAGTTTCAGTAAATAAACATTCGTTTATATTCGTTGGTGACAGAGTAAGACGGCGTGTTGTTGTTTTGTCCGACAACGGTGCAATTCTTAATCAGTATCTTGGGGGGAAAAACAGGTTTCAGCATCCAGTTTTTACGAGAGAGATGCATTTCGACCCAATCTGTGTTCGTGCTGATGTCAGTGGAAATGTCATAGTCAATGATCTATCACTTGGCTGTCTTCACCTGCTAGATCCAAATGGGAACTTCATTGGTCTCGTAGTGGCAAACCAATCGGATGAGTTTGGGCATCCGTTTTCTTTTGCCATTGACCGCCAGGATAAGATTTGGCTTGGAGACATATCTGATATGAAAATCCGAGTTTATGAATGCAAGGTATTTCTTAATTATATTATTGATGAGAAAGTAAACAATGTATGTTTACCGCTACGTATTCCCGCTGATTTACCTCCTGGCCTTGAATTTTAACAAAACGAATTGAATCTGCCTTGGATTTATCAGTGAAATTCCAATCCAAATAATCAGAGTTTTGAAAAATAAAAATCTTTTGCCAAGTTAATTACGGTGCATCTCCAGTTACAGAAAGGTGCATATCTTTCCAGCAAGCAGGCTGGCGGAAAAAATGAGGTTCCATTACTTTAAATTCACCTAAAAACGTAAAATTTCACAGATATAAGTATACATATTGTCACCAGCACAGAGTGTTAACCTGCTCATTGTCTTTAGCGGCTACTCAGAACTTTTGAAGTGGGGTCATCTTTCATACGCGGTCATACATACTACCGTAAAGGTCTATAAAAAATCAGAGTCTGGCTGTTCTAGATGATGTATTGTTTTTTCTACTATTTTTCACAACAAGAATAAAAAACTGTAATGGTTGATTGTCTGCAAAACAATAGACTTATTATATAGGCATGTTTTAACAGTGTAGGTATAACTTATGTACGAGTCATTTAAGCCATTGGTTAAGGTCATGGGTTTAAACGTCAAAGTATTTGATAATGAAATGGCTTTCTCTTAAACAAGGTTTTGTAAAACAACATATTCCCAACAATACCGGGCGCTTAGTTTCTAAAATTGATCTAAATATTCTGATTTGCATACGCATGTTAAATACTTTCCTTTCACTCAGTCCACCGTTAGTGGATTTCTTGTTCTTAAGACCTTTGAAACAAAAAAGATTTTTTGTTAAAACTAAAAAGTTGTTTTTTTATTGCGGTGTCTTTTCACTTAGCAACATTTTAAAATTTATTCCGACTTCGCCAATATTGGTATATAAACAATTAAAGTCTCACCTGGAAAGTGTTCGCTTTAGTCTTTTTCAGATCGACGGATAAAAAAAATTATTTGGTTGGACAGCGTCCTTTAAAACTTTATTATGACTGACTTGGTGTAAATCTTTAATCAGGACCTTCTTTCTGTAAATGAACTTGTTTAATAAAATCTGTTTTGTTATCTATTATTGTCCACAGTTTTATACATGCATATAACTTGTCATTAATATTACTAGTATTTGTAAGTTAAGAATTTTTTAAAATAAATTTTCTATTATAGTTTTAAACAAGCTTAGTTATTATTAAGTGAACTATTTTATCTGTTACATATAAATTTTTCTAATCCTTCATTAAAACCGGCTATATACAATATTTCACACAAAAACACACACACGCACGCCAACCGCGCGTGCGCGCTGAAAGTATAATGTTTTAAATACGTATTTTTGGAACATACTGATAAGCTTTTTACTCTGACTCTTTCTTCCGTGTTACTAGTCTCTCTCTCTCTCTCTCTCTCTCTCTCTCTCTCTCTCTCTCTCTCGTTGTTGTTGTTGTTGTTTTATCTTCTTGCCTACATTTGGTACCAATAAGTGCAAGCTTATAGGCGAAAAAAATGTTTATTTCACTTTACTATATATTTCTGGATCATTGATGACAACATTTGGTAAGGCAAGTAAAGTGTTCCAAAAAATGATTGTTATAATGGTTTAAAATGATAGCTATCGTTATGGATATGGTGACAAGAAATTGAAAAAAAATTAAACATGAAAATGAATTTATTTTAAATTAAATTAACATATAAAATAAATCAAAGTTGTGTTTATTTTATAGGCCAGCTTGTATAAAGACATCCTCGTCATCCAGCCATTTACTTGCGAATATTTCTTTCCTCTGACAAACATTCAGGCAGTATACAGCTTTCTGATAACACGTTATAATGCATCTTGAAAATACCCCAGGACAAATCGCTTTACATCGGTGTAGACGGACATCACATCTGTGACATGGTATGAATGCCAATGCGTTAGCAAACAGGATGAAAAAAATAAATACAACGGCTTCTTTTTTCTAAAATAAGTAGATACATTACATGAAAATTAACATAACTGAGGGTAGAAAAACAAAAATTTCATGCCGATCCCTAGAAAAAATCACACTTGTTTTTTTCTATTGAAAACAAACTTTGACAGTAAATTCAATGCATATTTTTAATTTACCCATTGCTTTGTTTCGTGACATATTAGGACTTATGAATCCCTCTGATATAAAATGAAACCAAAATTAACTTATAACTCATAACTGCCTCCTGCATTTCAAATCTTTTCAGTAAATTATGTGTTAAAAATTTCTTCTCTGTATCCTTTTTAACTGTAAAACGGTTTAAAAGATTAAATGGATTAACAGTTAGCAGTTTGAACTGGTTTACGGTACACTAGGATGCAATGTGATGTGGTTAACTGATTGTCCATAGCCCACTTATAAGTTATAAGAACTTTTTTTAACTTACATTGATGAGATCCATATCTGTCCGATTTATCTAACATTCAGCAAAGGAAAAATTCTGAAATCAAAATGAAATAAAATACATTTAATAATGTAGCAATATCGATTCGTGACATAACGGAGTAAGCCAAAAGAGAAAGAAGTCTGCAAATAGAGTAAATCAGTCTAGTTATATGTATAACCTGCGCGAATTGGTGATTTTATGGTCAAGTACCGGTGTGATTATAAATGCATAAATGACATTACGTAGATATTTTAACTTAACTGTCGGTGATAGCGTCAAACAAAGTAGATTTTTAAACAATTATAGGTACAAAAAGATTGAAGCTTAGACCTTAAGACCCTATATGGGTGTATTTAGATATAGGAATTCTCGATATAAGTGAAGATTAAATATAGACGGGCGGCAAAGTGAATAACATAAACCGTCATCATGATGACGTCATTGTGCTCGATTCTCATTTCTTTATCCCAAAACAAAATATACATTTTTTTTACAAGTTTATTTTTACGAGTAATTAACACACCGGTAATAAAATATGATTAGAACATATTACAACTGCAGTCTTTTTTAATTTATTTTTTCTTAAAAAAATATAAATATTAAAATTAACGTGAATTAAGGTAGTTCCCGACACAAGAGGCAAACATTTCCCCGAAGTGAAATTTTCTGAACATTTGCACACGCATTCTTTAGAATGTGCTTTGTTAAATAAAATAATAAAATACATTATGTTTGGGTTTTCTTTTTTTCAGTAGAGTACATTCAACCTATCCCACTTTTCAACAATAATTTCTCATTTCTAAATATCCAAGCAGGTTAATTTCATGTTTGTTATTAATTCAATAATGATGAGATGTAATAAAAACAAATTTTGTGTTTATGATTTTAATCAATATTTCAATAAAAGACGTGCAATGAAGTGATATACATAGCATTTAAATGTTAAAAGCTTAAGATTTTATAACAGTGTGCAAAAAGTGTCTTCATTTTCATCGACAGTTTATCACAAAAATCCATATTTCATAAAATCTGTGAATTACGTTTCTTTCAAAAGTGTTCGAATAAAGCTTGAAACATATTCTTCAACATGAAATGCAAAAAAAAAACTATGCTTGGGTTCTTGTTTTTGTGATATTGGAAGGATTATCTCCCCTACCCCTTATTTTTTTATATTGCTATTAAAAAATTCAATGCAACAAAATGACATGTTTAAAGAACTATTTGAGATTTAAGTTCGTAAAACTTTACAAAGATTAGTTTTGTATATTCTAAAAACCAAATACTTTATTTAAATGTTTGATAATTAACTTTTTAATGTGTTTTTACTGCTTTAAGAACGAATTACGATTTGCGGATTTTGTCTCAACCGTTTTCCGGTTTTGAAATCATATTTTCTGACACACAACAATCTTCCTGAAAGACCAGTATTGCAAGATTTGTTATGAATGAAATTGATCAATTTGATATTTTAGATATTTTACAAACTTATCATGTATGCTTATACACATATCATCATCGATATTTGTCGCTATCCTAAGTCTGTTAACCCCGGAGAACCGTGTTTGCATCCAATATCTGCTCTGTGGGGTCAGAGGTACACCATATGCCTTTTTTTCTTTATTTTTGCACAAAAGCGATAAAACCTATTAAAGATTATGTCTAAAATGCATGCAGGTATTTTATGAAAGACTAATAGACTCATGTAATTATCTATTCCTGTGTATGAGGCCCCTAAATATTAAGCAAAAGATCGTCTTTTTGCCAAACTAAACAATAAATTTAGAATATTTTCACGATCTTAAATGATTAAAATAAATCAAATAACACTCAATAAATATCGACAGTAGACTTGGTGGGAAAGTTTTGTAATTTTTTATACATTTATTTTTACAGATCGGTTGTTTTGTCCTGTTGAACAGAGTTACTTCCCTTGGTGTCGGCGCTTACCTTAAGTAGAATAACAAGAACAGCCAAAAATGCGTTACATCAAGAATGAAAAATGATTGATTAATTTAATGGGTTTTACTTCCTAGTCAAGAATATTTCACTGTTTCAATACACGATGCATCGATTTTTAAAGTCTCCTTCCAATGAACCCTGTAACTTTTATTTCTAAATGCTGAGTGCTTGGCGAAAGAACAGGCACTACTAATTTTGAAGTCTTGGTCAGACCCGGCCGGGGTTCGAACTCTGAAGCGAGGACGAGAATGAAAAGTCAAACATGTTAAGGACATATTGGTTAGTACTGTTGTTAATTTCGACGGACATGGGGACAGCGATTTTTTATCTGTGAAGTTATTAGCGAATTAAATAAATCGTATAAGGGAAAACTCGCCGTTCAAAAAAATTAACTGTCAAAAGTCAGGCAAACAAATTCATACAGATGTTTGAACAACGTTCAGACATTTGCAGAATATGTTAACAAAAATAGATTCAACATACACGAATATCCGCGAGATAAAAATTTCTGGACAAAGGCTAACATAATGACAAATAGAGTGTACATCTGTTAATTGTCGTCATATAATGCCAGAGAGAGAGAGAAGGGGGGGGTCTAAAAACGTTATAAATGTCAGTAAATTGCATTTTTTGTATTTGATTGTAACGGCGTGTTGGTTACCATGTTTTTTTGTTTTTTTTGTTTTTTTTTTTTTGTTTTTTTTTTTTTGTTTTTTTTTTTTTTTTTAAATAACAAGTTATTAAGCTTATATTTCACTTTGTATGCAATTTAAACGCAAGTAATTTAGTTTCAGTCAGTGATCATGGATTTGGTCAGCACTGAATGTATACATTTACGTGTGGTTGAAAAAATTTTAAAGCGACTCTCGTTTCTGCTGAAACAGAACATGAAAAATAAATGAAATTTCATTCTTAATTTTTACACGGCTGTAGCTGTATCGATGTCCTCCTCTTCAAGCCAATTATCTGGAAACGATGGTCGTCTGCGACATATGTTTGTTAAGGCAGGGTAAAGCCTTTATATAACTTCCTATTATGCAGTAAGTAATATGTTACATGCGAAAAAATTAACTTTACAAATGTAAAACCGTCTGTCACACTTGTTACTTGACATAAATGAAGCTGACACCTCAACAAATCTGTCCGCAAAATTAATGTTATCAATACCCGTTATATAAAGAATGTAAAAGATAATGAGACTTATTTACAGAAATACAATTGCAAGATGCAAACTTCTTTCATAATTCACATGGCAATTAGAACTAGGGTGTTGATCATCGATCAGTTTCACCAAGGGCATGTAATTTTTAAGAAAACTCAACAATTATGAATCCTTGAATCAATTTTAAAAAATCAGTTTCATAATTCATCTTACACTTTTCTTTTAATAAAATTTCTACTAATGAATTACTAAAATATGCAAATCATGCACGTGATAAGGCGTGACCGTAGTTTAGATGTGATTGTTTGATCTACAGAGCAGTATTTTATCCCTCGCCATGAAATCAGACAGGGGATATACATGTAGCTATACATTTCGTCCGTCCGTCCGTCTGTTCACCCATGTGTCACCAGTACTCTTACGCCACTAACTATATTTTGATGAAACTTCATAGGAACTGTGCTTTAATAAAAGTTTTGAGAAAAAGAATTTGGAGGTGGAAATTACATCATCCGATGACTTTATGATTGACATTACGCTATCTGAAGATATTAATATAAACGTACAATATAATCTAATCCAACAAAAAATCTGAAGTTGATTTAATGTTTAACGTTTGAATAAAAATCCAATCAGTTCGGATTCAAAAGTAATAAACTTTCACTCTCACTTCTTATTAATTCTTTTCCTTTACACATTATTCATTCTTCGACATCAAGGCCAACGGAAAACTTTATTTTTGAAACCAAAATCTGTGTTTTCCAGATAAATTAAACAAACTTTATTAATGAAATTTCGTATAATACTGGTACAATGCCAAACCCAGTAATAATCACTCAAAAAGGGAAATAAAATATGAAAATAATTATGTAGATGCTTACCAATATGACACTCGATTTATTCCACCTATACCTCCGTCAATGATCTACGTTCGATGAAAAAGAGAACTATCGGCTCTGTCGCGTGGTTGTTCTTCTAAAACATCGCACATGTTACAATTTATTTTGATTTATAATTCAAATTTCTCTTTTATATTAATAATCGACAACATCTCCGTCTAGGGTATCCATAACTCAGTAGGCAGTACTTTGTGCTGTCAGAAAATGTACCATTTAACAAAATTTTCAGCTGCCTTAAATTCTAAAATTAGTTTAAAACTAAGGTTTGTTCCCTCATGCAAAGCATTCCTTAGCCGGATTTGGATTTATTAAATTTTGGAACTTTAGATTCATTAATTTTCAACTGTTTGGCTCATGTTTTTCATTATCAAACTTTTCGGTCTAAGTGTCACTGATGAGGAATGAATTTCCGAAATGTGCACATCTGGCACATCTAAATTCAACTGGTATTTGTGTTATATATTCACAACTTGGGGGCAGACCCTAGTGTAACTGTGTTAATTTTTGTGATATATACAAAAATCTTCGCAAGTACAAGTGAATATTGGAAAGGGGACCCTCAAATATATATATATATATATATATATATATATATATATATATATATATATATATATATATATATATATTATATAAATGTAGAAAAAAACACAAAACAAAATCGTGAAATTTTAACCCCGAAAATAGATATAATTCTACAATAGGTCTTAATATTAATCTATTATGCGTAGGTCTTTCTTTATCTTGTGTGTGGGTTTCTTACGTATTGTTAGTGTTCTTAGTTGTGTTGGTTGTCGTAAAATGTATTTGTTCTCTTTATGTAAATATGTAATTACTGTTAGGTCACTGTGTTTGTGACAGTGAATTATGCAAAACTTTCGTAAAAAATATGTAACACAAATACCTGTTGAATTTTTATGTGCCATATATGCACATTTCGGAAAATCATTTCTCATCAGTGACACTTAGACCGAAAAGTTTGATAATAAAAAACATAAGCCAAACAGTTGAAAATTATTGAATCTAAAGTTCCAAAATCATATAAATCCAATTCCAGCTAAACAATGCTTTGCATGAGGGAACAAACCTTAGTTTTAAACAAATTTTAAAATTTAATGCAGCTGAAAATTTTGCTAAATGGTATATTTTCTGACAGCACAAAGTACAAAATCCAATTAACTTTAATTACGTTTTTACTCTTTTTTTACTTACTTGGGTGAAAATCCCCAATAGCAGTAACAGTTCCCTATCTACAGAAATGTTTAATGGCAATCGCGTATGCGCATAGCGATTTTCAGTTAGAAAATTTAAGTTAATTGGATTATCTATGAAAATATATCAAAATTCAATCAAAAACAGTGTGACATAAAAAGTAGAGTCCAACATTTATCTGGAGCTGACCGGAATACGCTGACTACAAATATCATCTACTGTTAGATCTCAGAACTGACCGCCTCGAAATAAGTGAAAGAATCTTGACTGAGTCGTAAAACCCCATTACTCCACTCTCCACTACTGTTAGATTAAAGTAAGATTTAATTTTCTCATGAAACGGTTTTTGTTTTGCCAGCAGTTTTTTTTAAACAGTGGTGTTCATAAAAAGGGTAGCTTATGTTTTGATTTATTTTTAGGACACCACTAAACTGTCGTGCTAAGAGTGGTCTAGTTATATGTAGTGAAGTACACTTTAAGTTTTACCTGACAAGATTTACATTTCATTAAACCATTCAAAATAAAGTTTTGATATTTTGATATAATTTTCTGTATCATTTTCTGCAAAGCTATTTTTTTGCAGCACCATTTTTCCAAATATATAATGTATTTTGCAACTAATAACAAATAATGAATGAAAAATCAGGTCCCAGTTTCACAATTATTCACTCAGCTGAGCGCACACTCAACTCAAGTCAGGGAATGTTTTCGTTGTCAATCCTTTAGACATTGCACAATTAAAATTGAATATCTAATGTTATATTTATATTGTTTAGTGTAGATTTGTTGAACAAAACAAAACATTGTCTCATAAAACTTAAAATTTGTAAAATATTGGTGAGAGAAAAATGGGAATATTTGAGTTGAGTGTACACTCAATTGAGTGAATAATTGTGAAACTGGGACCCAATAAACTGCGAATCTAAGCAGAAAAAAATAATTATTATGCTTCTTGTACTCCATTGGTATAAAACCTTTTACCAGTTTCTGTATCGTGTACATATAGACATCAAATCCAGGTGAACGATCTGTACTCGGTGGCTCAGTGGGAGAGACAAAGACAAGAGCCTTTCAAATGAGAAACTGCTTCTTTGCCTTGCGTTTGACATTGGAAGGACAGAGTATTGAATAGCTGTCGAATATTGAATAAGTGAAAAATTGCCGATGGGACGTTAAACAATATTACAACAACCAACCAACTGAACGACTGTACTTTATATTAATCCGATAATACAGGTTTTTGTAAACATGTACCTTTAAACTGTTCTTTTAACATAATGCATCAAAATCAACATATAACCGAAAAACAAAATTTAATTCATCTTAAATCTTTTTTTACACATTTATCTCAAGATATAAACAAGTTTATTGTTATCATCGTCTTTACTCCATCATCAGAATATTCAGAAGACAGTAATTGTTGAATTATTGCTCAACTGCGTTTGGGACATAATCCGTTGAATCGAGCCAGCTTCGCTGAAAGGGTTCCATCCTTTCACACAAATTTAGGCATGTCACAGCTCTTTGGTAGCACATCATGCGACAGGCTTGAGTTGGAAACTCTATGGCACGCAAACAATCTCGTTTACATCGCATAAGCCTCGTGTTACATCTGTAACAATCAATCATGGCGCTGGTGCCGTCTGCTACGAACAAAACTACCAAGAAAATTGCAAAAACTTTAACCTGAAATTTTGAAATAAAAATATTTTATCGTAAAGCCGATTTATAGTACGTTTATGAAATTGGAAATTTCAACCAATTCCTTCCAATACACTAAGAGTTCTTGAAATACCATACCTAAGACCTTTTGAACATTTTAGTATTGATACTTTACTAGAATCGGTAAGGAACAAAAAGAAGTCCTGAGCCAAATGAAAAAAGTAAATCAAAGATAAAAAATCAAGAAAAATGTTCTTATTAACTTCTGCTTAAGCAATGGCCATCGTACTTTTTTGTTCTAACCTCGATTGGAGTTAATATATACTCGGTAGTTTTCGGAAATTTTCGACGGTTAAACGTCGATTACCAATTAATTCAATATTTCATAGAAAGACTTACATTCATGATGCCGTCCGTTGCAAGTATGTCCAAAAGGCTACCAAATAACTGAAAGTTAAATGAAAATTATAATATTATACGTTTTTATTAAAATGAAATATACTTAAAAGTAATAATATTGTTACCTCATTGGTAAAACAAGCTTGTGTACTTATTTCCAAACCCGCATTTAATGCGTTTGTTGTAAAATAAGTGAGATAGTTTTTGGCTCCAGGTGTACTTCAACATGTCCTTTGGTTTTATTTTCATTTTCCCTAAAAAAATTGGTAGTTTAATAATGTTGGCACAGTAATATTTATGTTTCTTATTTCATAAAAGGTAGGGCTGTTGCCGTTAGCAACAAAACTACGCTGAAAAAATACTACTGTTGGGCAAAAAAGAGTCCCACATGTTTTACAGTCAGGGTTGGTTACTCAAAAGGTAAATTCAGATTATTCAGTTGATTAGCTAGCATCTTTTGTCTTACTATATAAGACAATATTTCTGTTTATGAAAGCTTGTTATGCGCATGCCGTGGATAAATTAGTTGCGTATTAACAGCTTTGGAATATAAGGGATTTTTAAAAGTCTTTTGACTGTAATTTAAAACTTATAACATAAAGACAAGAAAGTGACGCATCGTGTCACATACATGTCAATACCGACACTAACCTTTTCCGTTTCTCGAATGCAAAATGTTCATCTAGTCAGACAAATAGAAGTCTGTATAGCAAGTAAATTGCACAATAATTCGAGAAGGTTACATTTACGCCGTAAAACCTGATTTTGCGGTCGTAAAACCAGATTTGCGCCGTAAAACCTACTTTTCCGATCGCAAAACCTGGTCTAACATGGTGCAAAGTATCCTTTTTATCAAATCAATTTTAAAGATCTCCATTGTCTTCTGATCACCACCGTATAATAAACTGTTGGCAAGACAGATATTATTTTAGAAGAAAACAAATGGCCTTTTATTAGAAGTAACTGTATTACAAATTATTTAGCGGAAATAACAGCAATTGTTTTTATTTATTTAATTACTAGTAGTTTTAATGAAACTGAATTTTTCTAAGAGTAAGTAGTAGTTTTATCAAATTAAATAAGTGTAAAATATTTAGATGCAAAATAAATAAATAAATAAATAAATAAATAAATAAATAAATACTAGTAAATTAATTAAAATTAAATCAAAAATTTAAAAAATATGCTTTCGACAAATGATGATTTGCTCTATTTATATTCAGATTAATACTCTAACTTTTAGAAAGAAACATCAGTAAGCCTGTGTAATTCTCTTGTTTCGCTCAATAGCTTTTACTTGACAATATGACAATATCCGGAGAAAATACACGCCTCAAAATCAAGAAAAAATTATGAAAAATGTGATTACAATACTAAGTGTCAATAGATTGGTTGGTTGGTGGAATGTCAAGAATTTTCAGCTTTTCGTGACGAAACAATTTTTATAAATCTGGAAAGTTGATCTTAAAACAAGCTCACGTGGTGAAAGAGTTTGCAAGTGTTTCTGATCTGCATTGTACTCAGAGTGCGCAATTATTGCGACCATTAGAATGTTAGTTCACTCGCCCGCGATGTCGAAATAAATATCGCAGTCCACCCAGTTCATTATACTGACACCAAGCCAAAAAGTGAAGGCCTGCCCAGGGAAACTGCGAATCGCATAGAATTCGGAGGCTATCGCCTTTACATCGGTTATCGCAGCCCACATTTATAAATTGATATAATTTTAGTCTGTTTCATAAAACCATAAATAAAATTGAAGTGAAAGCGAACGTAAAATTAAAAAGTAAAGTTTCATACATACCTTTTCCGTCAAAGATATTTTTACAAGGTGAAAATATTTCGGCAAAAAAAAATCTTTATTATATAGCATAGTATAAAAACAAGTGTTACAATGTCTGTAAATCAAAAATTACATTTCCTTCTCAAAACATACTGTTGCTAATACGTTTCAATGATAATTCCCCAAGGCTATTTTTGAATAATGAGAAATGTTCAAGTAGCTCGTTTCTGGTTTCATCTGTTCACCTAATTAAAGTCAAGTTTATACACGGCAGAAAACTGCATCTAGTCAGCCACTATGAAATCTCCACGGCTAACAAGTCCATTTCTTAGTAAGTTAATTCGATCGCTAGGGTTGTCTTATTTGCCACCGTACTACACGATCAGTATAGAAAATCCTTACGTCAAGATTATATAACTCCACATCCAGCAGAAATAATAACCTTGCACAGTCTTTATGAGTTACATAACGTTGTATGCTATGGATCCACAATTAGACCAGGCCCCAGTTTCACAATCATTCACTTAATTTAGTGTACACTCAACTCAGGCTAGGGAATATTTCAATGTCAATTTTTTAAGACATTACACAGTTAAAATTTAATATCTAATGTTTTATTTAAATTGTTTAGTGTAGTTTTGTTGAACAAAACTTAAAATTTTTAAAATATTTATAAGAGAAAAATCAGAATATTTGAGTTGAGTGTATACTCAGTTGAGTGAATGATCGTGAAACTGGAGCCAGAACTGTAATGAAAAAATTAAAAAAAAAAAAACTAACTAAAAAATGAATCTAGAGAGTAACAAAGAGAAATAACGCCTTCTTCTTTTCTGAAACTATTTAATTTTGTCTCTAGATCTTGTTCTCTGCAAGCTTTTTTTTAAAGAAACGTTCCAATGTAAAACTCATACGGACATTATCAACATGATCTAGGGAGATATAAACTTTTTATCACTTCATTTTAATCAACTTAGTTTAACTGACATTCATCAGGAATAAAATGAAGGAAAAAAAGTTTTTGCCTTTTAAATTCCAGTGGTCATCATTAATTTGGATCATATACTACCTTGTGCAAAACTTTATAACTTTATATATATCACTTAGGGTTAATTATTATTATTATTATTATTATTAAATATTAATTGAATGTAGTATATACTTATATCTTAAGGGGTCAAAATACTTCTAGGTTTAGTCTGCCATACTTTAATATCCTTCATCTATACTGATGATAGACAACGTCATCGATGTCAACGTCGTCATCGACATCAACATCAATGTCATCATCAACGTCAAATAGGCATTGATCAAGACGCAAAAATATGCAACAAAATTCGTTTTCAAATACATATATTATCCAATGTAGCAATCGGTTTTATCGGGTCCATCGGTGAGCACGTGCACGTGTCTAACGTATGTTGTTTTTGATAAGCTAAGCCCTGTAGGCATTTTTGTTATTTTTAAATAAATTATAAATCATTGAATTTGGGGTCAAGTATGACTTCTAGTAAAAACAGCGGTTTGAAAGAGTATCCATTCTGGTTGGAAATATCCTCATCAATTTAGAGTCTAGCATCAGCCTGGGGTCACTAATGATGAAAATTGATTTTATGGTGGACACAGCCTATAGATAAAGCATACTGACAGATTACTACTGTCAAAGCCAGCTGGACATATCAAAGCAATTCATAATATGCAGTGTCTAATCTCCGAACGGACATTCGTATCACATAAACTGTATAAAGCAACCAAAACTAACTGAATAAAACAACGAAAAAAATAAAACAATACAAAATAATGTTATTTGGGATGACACAATTAAATCATGTGATTGTCACGTGAGGTCATATCGCGGAAAACGGAAGTGTAGTGATTTTCATACGTGAAACAGTAATACTCTGGCATTATTGCAATGGAATATCTGAACTACACTAGAAAAAGGTTCTACTTATTTCTCTATTTTGAGGTTTATTGTTTTTTAATCAGATTAAATTTCATATAAAAATTACATGTATATTCATGGTTAATATACTAGTGGAAAAAAAAAACTCTCAAATTCCTTTTTTTTTTTTTGTATTATAAATTTTAGATACGTCTTCTAAAATGATTTTATGAGACAATTTGCTTCCTTCGTGCACTGTGAATTTTTTTTTCAATTTAAATTAAGCCGAGAGTGATAACATTTGAGTCACTGTTATTTTCAGCAGATTTTTCAAGAAAGTATACATCCGGGGTATTTCCGCACCATATGTGCTGATTTATCATTATCAAAACGTTGAAACAATACAGATTAACAACACAACATTTATTTCCGTAGCTATTGTAGACTGAATTTAGGGAAGAAGAAATTGGTGGGGTCATTGCTCTGATAGTGCAGGGGGATTCTTAACGTCGTTGCCCAGTAATTTGGTAGGTATGAGACAACAGTATATCGATAAGTCTGGCGTTCTAGAGCCACAGGAAAATTACGTGGTCGTCTCAGAAGCAGAAGTGAAGATAGAATACTGCGTCTCTCGCACCTCTGATACCGATTTCAGACGTCCGCCAGCTTGTCGACATGCATATTCGGTCGGTGAGTCTCATAACGGTTGGGAATAGGTTGTGGGAACTTCTTTTAAGGAGAGAGGGTCCCTATGTTGATCTGCTACTTACGCATAGGCGACTACAGTGGTTGCTTGCGCGTTGTCTTGTTTGGCCTATTGGAAACATGTGCTGTTTCATTGATTTTCATCGTTGTTCTCACTTCACGCCTTTTTGGTCGGGTGGACGACAACGTGTCTATCAACGTTGTGTTAGCAATATTCTGACGATTGCGTATGGGAAGCGACAGATATGGGGGAGGGTCTGTTATGGTATTGAATATGTCACGTTTGAGTTTTAGAATTGAAGCCGTTTGGGCATAGATTTTGGTACCCAAGACTAGTCATGCCAGTATCGTGTATGTGCCACTTTATAATTTTAATGAAATGATGCAATTGAAAAGTAGCAAATAAGAATTTGAATTGTAATATTTCAAAAACATTCAAAAGTAGCACATGAAAATTTTGAATTATATAATTGCATAAACATTTAAAAGTAGCACATGGCAGTTTTGAATTGGATTATTTGATAAAAAATTAAAAGAAACACATGCCATCGCGGTATTTTAGACTTTGATTAATTGATTGGGTTTTACGCCAAAGTGAAGAAATTTCGCGTATATCAGGACATCGCAAGTTACTGATTTAGAAACGTTGGTCGTTGGTCGTTAGAGGCCGTTTTTGGGGGGCAATTTAGCTTGCTGTGCCTACCGTAACACGTGGCATCGAATATAAGGTCTTTTCGGAAAAACCTGTAATTTTTATTTATAAATGCCCAGTGTTTGACAAAAGAACAGACACGGTATATTTTCAAGTTTTTGTCAGCCCTAATTAGAACTCTGGCCTCCCACATACGGAACAAAACTACTGACTAAGAAATCGTAGTGGTAACATTTTAGAGGAAAATGGAACATATCAAGAAAGTCAGTGATTATTCTCTTGAATTCTGACCGTAGGAAAATAGCGTGAGGCATAGTATAAAAACTGGACTCCTGTTTTTATCATCTGGACACTGGAAATAAAGAAAATATTTCTTTTGTATAAAGCAAATAAATATATGTTTTATAGTAAATTTAAGGATTGTGTGTATGTATGAAGCGCTATAAAGGACCAGAGGATATTCACGGACTACTTTACCGCTAAAAAAGTAAAGAGTCGAAAACAAGAAAATCAGAGCCAAATTAATCTAGAATACTTCTGTTGTTGAACACTTGGACTTTTAAACTCTAGCCTGTTCCCTAATTAATATCTTCTTTTTTGTCAAAAATAAAATAAACTAAAATACAATAAATAAATAAATAAATAAATAAATAAATAAATAAATAAATAACGTTTGGTCGGTGCACATGTGTTATCATGGATAAGAAATAATAACGGATGAGTATTTTAATGTAAATACGTAAAAAGTACAGTAAATCTTATGTTTTATCGTGTTTAATTACGCGTATTTTACAATGTTAAAAACTCTCATTTGATTAATGTTTTAAATCAATTTCGGTCGACCCCTTGACGTCAAATGGAACTGAACTTTTTCACTTAAATAATCACCTCTTCGTTTGTCTTTGTCTCATTAAAACTGTTTTGCTAATTATTAATTTGTTACCATTTTAAGCAGCAGAAATGACGTTATTAAACTTAAAATACGTCATAGCCATAAACAGAATAACAAACGATCAAAATTGTTTTGAATTGAACAAGCGATCAATGAAAGTGTCATGTGCTGATTTCGGATTTCTACTAAAATAATGCATTCAAAATCAGCACATGACAGATTTTGAATGCATTATTTTAATAGAAAATCAAAATCAGCACCTGACAGAAATATACGCGTGTGATGAACATTTGTCAATCACTTTCGCTCAGACAATATCAATTATTCCGATTAGAGTTATCTCTCTTTGACAAGACTTGACGATCCTTGCTCTATTAAAAAACAAATTATTTACAAAAAGGTTGTTTAGATTTTCAATGTGATTTATAACTTTAACAATGTAGTTATCTCGTATTAATCTGTTAAAAACATAAAACATACTTTAGTCAACATAAATAAATAAATAAATAAATAAATAAATAAATAAATAAGCAATTTTTTTTGTATTAAGTCAAACTATGCAATGGCCACGACCAAGGTGAGGCATACCGGTAGTTGTACACGTCACATTATAACTTGTCTGTATATCCGTTCTTTCGTCTATATAATCACAAAAGTTGTAAATTGGATAAAATAATCTATGAGGTGTTTTACCATTTTTTAAAAGGCATTTTATGATATCAATAATTCCAATTATTGATATCGCTAATTCTATTTTTAATATCACTATCATATTGTAATTTTTTGAATATTTTATTCAGAAAATTCAAATTCGAGTTTCGTATTTTATTCGTAAAATACACTTTAAAAGAAATATCATTTTATTTTTAAAATGGCTTTGTCACATCCTCCGCATGTCCCCTAACTCGCTCCCAGGGTTGCCCTAAGATGTACCTCCCAGGGAAAACGGAATAGAGGTCGGTCAAGGTAAACATGGAGAAGAACTGTCCTCAAAGACCTGAAAAAACAGAGGTCCAACCGTAGAGACAGCACCGCTAATAGCTGCAGACAGAACCAGGAGGAGATCTCTTGTAGCCGCCCTAAGCACCCGACGGCGCAGTGAGGATTGAGTGAGTGGTGAGTTTAAGTATAAAGCAGTTTTTAAAATATAAATTTTAATTATTATAAATAATATGATTTATTTACAATCAATTTACAATCAATTTTTATGACGAATTTAGTTTTCTCGCAAACAACAGGTGCGTAGTTCGGAAATTTTAATATAAACCACAGTGGTTATTAGCTAAAACTCACAGAACTGTGAAAATAAAACAAAAGTGTGAGAAGCTATATAGATATCATCATGTAAAATTCGTTTCGTAGCTTTAATATTTTTAAATTAACATATGCCTATCGTTTAGCCATGCTGTCCAGAATTTTGGGTTTGGTTCCCATAGCGTACTTCATGATTTTTATATCACTAATTCGAATTAGAGAATAGAAAATTAAATATATCATTAAATCAATATGAATAAATGATGTCAAAAAACCGAATAATTGATATTCCTAATTAGAGATTTTTTCGTGTTAATGATATTTCATATTTTATTTCGTGATATCTCTCATTCATTTATGTGATATCACAATTTAATTTATTTAAGGATACCACTGACTTGATTTAGTGATACCACTGACTTGATTTAGTGATACAACTGACTTGATTTAGTGATACCACTGACTTGATTTCACAAAATACTGATATAAAACGGTACCTCAGAGATAAGACATTGTTATGCATGACAACTTCGTGAAGATGGCTGCCAATCTCACGCTCCATCTGCAACCGGTTTCCTTTCATTGTCTTTTTGAAAAATCTTCAAAACCGCTTACTCGATTTTCCTAAAAATTTGGTTGATGGGCTTAGCATGGTAGAGAATGATTCATGCCCCATGAAAACCGTTTCTGTCTGCCTTTCCGTTTTTTACAATTGTCTGTTCACAAAATTGGTAACTGAACATCTTAATTCTCATTAAATGTTAATGGAGTTTTCCAGCTTGACATAATTTTCATGAAACTTGGCGTAAAATTTAATCAAAAAGCATAATTCTTGGCATGCCAGATTATTAACATGCCTTTTCTTTCTTTCATTCAGTCTGTAAATGTCCTTTCAACTATGTCTAAAAACAGTCTTAATTATTATTATTATTATCAGCCTGTTTTTCTGTCCATCGGTCTGTCCTTCCAACTATCTGTCTAAAAATAGTGTTAATTAATATTACAGGCCCCGGTTTCACAATCATTCCTTAACTAAGATTTTTCTTAACTTAAATTTGGCAAATTTTAGCAGTATTTATCTGAGTTACAAATAAATATTTGTGATAAAACTAAATGCGGGTGTTACAAGCTTGAAGTTTTCTTCAAAATGACACCTTAAGTTACTAAATATCTACAAAATGAACGAAATAATCAAGATTTCAAATTTGCGAGATTTAAGTTAAGGAAAATCTTAGTAAAGGAATGATTGTGAAACCGGGGCCAGGGGTCCTACCATTCCTATATTTCCTATAATTATAACCCTTTCCTATATTTTCTATAATTTTGTTACTGGTAGCTTCAGGAATTCAGAATTGGGACATTTTCTCGCATTTAGTACATATCTGAAGCAAGATTAACATTTATTTATTTATAAAGCAGTGGGTGTACATTGTATTTAGAAACATGCATTGCATTCTATACATAAACATTAATAAGTCACTTTCTACACTGAACAAGTACAATGGTTTTTAAGTCCATCCAAAACATGAAATCACATAGCTTTTTGTTATAACAATTAAGCTTTAGTCTTAATAAATACACATTGGTACCTTTACTCTAACCGAGCTTAATAGGTGTTGGCAAGGGAGAAAAGATTTACAAGAACCTGTAACAAGCAGAAAACCAACATTAACAATTTGCAGTATAAGGGATAATGTTCTCTAACAATTTGCAATATAAGGGATGATGTTATCTAATAATTGCAATATAAGGGATGATGTTGTCTAATAATTTGCAATATAAGGGATGATGTTCTTTAACAATTTGCAATATAAGGGATGATGTTCTTTAATAATTTGCAATATAAGGTATGATGTTCTCTAACAATTTGCAATATAAGGGATGATGTTCTCTAATAATTTGCAATATAAGGGATGATGTTCTCTAATAATTTGCAATATAAGGTATGATGTTCTCTTACAATTTGCAGTATAAGGGATGATGTTCTCTAACAATTTGCAATATAAGGGATTATTTTCTCTAACATTTTGCAATATAAGGGATGATGTTCTATAACAATTTGCAATATAAGGTATGATGTTCTCTAACAATATGCAATATAAGGTTTGATGTTCTCTAAATATTTGCAGTATAAGGGATAATGTTCTCTAAAAATTTGCAATATAAGAAATTATGTTCTCTAACAATTTGCAATATAAGGTATGATGTTCTCTAACAATTTGCAATATAAGGTATGATGTTCTCTAACAATTTGCAATATAAGGTATGATGTTCTCTAACAATTTGCATTATAAGGTATGATGTTCTCTAACAATTTGCAGTATAAGGGATGATGTTCTCTAACAATTTGCAAGATAAGAAATTATGTTCTCTAACAATTTGCAATTTAAAGGATGACGTTCTCTAACAATTTGCAATATAAGGGATTATGTTCTCTAACAATTGGCAGTATAAGGTATGGTGTTCTCTAACAATTTGCAATATAAGGGATGATGTTCTCAAAGCCGAGGTATTATGTTGCATGAAAATTGCACAGTCTAATTACAGGTATATTGCATGTGATGGCATAGGACGTTTGTTTTAAGCCATGTTTATTGTCCAGTATCTAGTGAATTAGGATTATCTCATGGTAAGGTGTCTTATCTAATATCAGATGGATTATGAATTTTTTTTCAAGCATGATCTTGTAAAGGATGTAAATTTATCAGATGTACTGTACCTTTTACATTGCATTTTGATGAAACATGCCAGGCTCAGTAAAAAAACAGATGGATTTACTGTTTCATTATTGGTCACCCACTTTAAATCAAGTTTGCTGTAGGTTCTTTGAGGTTCTTTTCATTGGTCATGCGAAAGGAGATAATGTCAGTGAAAAAAATTATTTAATCACTTGACCAAGAAAATGTTAATCTAGAAGATGATGACCTTAAGTAGTGATTGTCCCAGAGTAAGATGATGTTCAGAAACATACAGTCTGAGGCGAAAATAGAGGTTTTTCCGAATTGATAGATTTTGGAACTTGTAATTTACATGTTGTCTACAAATAGTTTTGGTAAGGGAAAGAAAAAGCTTTTGGTCAACATTGATATTGAAGAACTGGCAGTTGACATTCATAGTTTCTTAAAATATTCTCCAGATAGACAAGAAGATCTTGGATTAAAGCAGCTTGCCATGGATATTGAAGAGTATGTGTTTCAGTGTCATGTTTCAAGTAGGTGGCTTACTCTTAGTCCAGTAGTTTCACATATAATTGTATTGTGGGATGTACTGCACACCTACATAAAAGATGTAAACAAGGAAAAGAATGCAACTACTAGTGGATGTTATAAGCGAATCAATATTAGGTTGCAGAAAAGGATGACACTTGCATATCTTTATTGTTTTCCTTTTATTTGAGAAGTTTTGTAAATTGTTTCAGCAACAAGCCCAATAATCCATATTCTTTATGATATCTTGAAGATTTGTTAAGTACTCTAATACTGAGGTTTGTAGGTAGTAAAGGTGGCAATATTAATGTGTGTGGCATTAGATCATTCAAGTGTGACATAGATCATTCAAGTGTGACTAGATCTTTCAAGTGTGACATAGATCATTCAAGTGTGGCATAGATCATCCAAGTGTGACATAGATCTTTCATGTGTGGCATAGATCATTCAAGTATGATATAGATCATTCAAGTGTGAAATAGATCATTCAAGTGTGGCATAGATCATTCAAGTGTGGCATAGATAATTCAAGTGTGACATAGATCATTCAAGTGTGGCATAGATCATTCAAGTGTGACTAGATCTTTCAAGTGTGACATAGATCATTCAAGTGTGGCAAAGATCATTCAAGTGTGATATAGATCATTCAAGTGTGACATAGATCATTTAAGTGTGGCATAGATCATTCAAGTGTGGCATAGATCATTCAAGTGTTACATAGATCATTCAAGTGTGACATAGATCATTCAAGTGTGACATAGATTATTCAAGTGTGACATAGATCATTCAAGTGTGACATAGATCATTCAAATCATCAAATCAATTGGATGATTCAAAAATTGTCATTGGACAGTCAACAAGAAAAGAGCTTCAGAAGTTAAAACCTGATGATAAAAAGGTGTTTTTACATACAGTTAGGGCCGGGCCTTTTATGGTGCAGTTGCATCCCATTGGAAAATTTCCACTTGGTGATAAATTACTGAAAATCCTCTCTTGTTTAAATCCCCTAAGAAAGGGTATGGATTTGGATCTTCTATTAGAGTATCTTCAACAAATCAGCAGTAAAAAACAGATTGTTTCTGGTGTTCTTGATGAAGTTCAGTGATTGATGAGTGGTAAATGTATTTAAAAGACCAGACTGATGCCTATAACATAGTAGATGAAAAAACTTCTTTGAAAAAAAATTCAAGAGAAGACAGTTTTGGTAAACTGAAGAAAATAGAGATAAAACTACATGTCACAGTTGCCAATATATTGTGTTAATAAAAGGAGGAAAGGGAATGGCTGAAGGGGGAGGGGGAAGGAAGTCATGGATGTATATTTTATGTGTAAACTACTTAAAATATTTTTTAATTTAAGTGAAATCTCCTATAATTTTGACCCCATATTCCTATTCTACCTACATTTTTTTACCCAAAAACTGGTAGTACCCCTGTTTTTATTATAATTATCGGCCTGTTTTTCTGTCGGTTGGTCTGTTCTTTCAACTATCTGTCCAAAAACAGTGTTTACTATTATTATCGGCCTGTTTTTCTGTCGGTTGGTCTGTTCTTTCAACTATCTGTCCAAAAACAGTGTTTACTATTATTATCGGCCTGTTTTTCTGTCGGTTGGTCTGTTCTTTCAAATATCTGTCCAAAAACAGGGTTTATTATTATTATCGGCCTGTTTTTCTGTCGGTTGGTCTGTCCTTTCAACTATCTGTCCAAAAACAGTGTTTACTATTATTATCGGCCTGTTTTTCTGTCGGTTGGTCTGTCCTTTCAACTATCTGTCCAAAAACAGTGTTTACTATTATTATCGGCCTGTTTTTCTGTCGGTTGGTCTGTTCTTTCAACTATCTGTCCAAAAACAGGGTTTATTATTATTATCGGCCTGTTTTTCTGTCGGTTGGTCTGTCCTTTCAACTATCTGTCCAAAAACAGTGTTTACTATTATTATCGGCCTGTTTTTCTGTCGGTTGGTCTGTCCTTTCAACTATCTGTCCAAAAACAGTGTTTACTATTATTATCGGCCTGTTTTTCTGTCGGTTGGTCTGTTCTTTCAACTATCTGTCCAAAAACAGTGTTTACTATTATTATCGGCCTGTTTTTCTGTCGGTTGGTCTGTTCTTTCAACTATCTGTCCAAAAACAGTGTTTACTATTATTATCGGCCTGTTTTTCTGTCGGTTGGTCTGTTCTTTCAACTATCTGTCCAAAAACAGGGTTTATTATTATTATTATTATCAGCCTACTTTTCTGTCCGTTGGTTTGTCTTTTCAACTATCTGTCCACAAATGTTTATTATGATTTACTAGAAAATATTAATTATTATTATTATTACGCAGATAGCAAGCATACATTGGCCCAATGTCGGCATATATTTGGTTTGTCGGGTTATGGTTGGCATTGGCATGACTGCATCGGCCCAATGTAGGATCAAATAAATGTGTTGATAAAAATAAATACTTCTTCATCATTTATAAGCATTGGCCCAACATATACCAATTTTAATTTTACAGCACTAGACGGCCGACAATTCCTCATCAGTAGTGCTTGGACCGAAAATAATGTAACCTAATTATTCATAAAAGTTTAAAAAAAAAACAACTTTTTGTTTATACATGTAGTTTGTTTTTAGATACAAGCAAGTGCCATTGTTGCCATAGGACCAACGTTTGGTCCATTGTACATCGAACTAAATTGACAATTTGATGAAATTTATAACATAATATCAGACTTTGATGCATTTTATGCTTATATAATAATAAAAATAAAATTAATAGATCTTAATAGATAAATAAATAAATAAATAAATAAATAAACAAATAAATAATATTTTCATTATAAAAACCAGTTAACAAATTAATCATCATGCTCATCATTTCAAATGAAGAAATAACTAAAACCTCCGCGTTATTCAAAATGTCTACTAAAATATTTTGTTAAATCTATGCCATAGGGAACACACATTTAATAAAGTTATAGGCCTACATACACAAAAATAAACATAAACAAGTTGAGAACACTCCAGACAAACGTCATCTTGCTGTCTGTCTGGATATGACGTCAGCATTTCCAAATACATGCTGTTGGTGTTAATATATCCTCCTATCGCCAATATTCGTGGTACTAACAGTTCGTTGCTAAATCCAATGGTTAATCGTAATTAATAGTAAAGAAGTCGATCGCGTTTTACATTTATTGCACTTTGTTTTAAAATGAAGAAAATTTGGTTGTTTTCGTTTGAATATACTGAAAAACATCGTTTGTAAACAAAACCCCCTCGGCTGACGCCATTTTGGAAAAACGTGGCCAAATTCGTGAGAAGTCTCTCGGATCACGAGATTTCTCCTGGTTAGGGCTTACAACACTAATTGTTTCAAAAACTTATATTTTCAGTAGTCTAGCTTAGATTAACAACGTAAATTTTTGGATTATAATTTATTACACAATTATTACAAGTATTAAAAATGATTAGGCATTTCCGGTATGATATACGGAATTCACGTCATTTTACTTCATATTATATAGTGAAAAATGCATGAATTTTACTAAATATAGCGTAAGAGACACACAATTTTGATGACACTCAAAACTAGTATCACTTGACACAAAATTTTCAGATGTTGATCGGGTAAATAGACCAGACTCTTCTTCCAGACGACATAGTTTACATCGTTTTTTTTATCTTACTTGTGATTAAAAATAAAGATATAACTTCAAGAATAATTTGGCAATAGTGAAATCTGTCAAAAATAAAAAACTTTTGATATTTTTATATTTTCTTACTAGTTTAGGACATATTTAAAAATTTTCTAAGTATTGAAAGTTTAATACTTTGGGCGCCTATTTGACTTTGAGTGTGTGCAGTGATGTACTTTCTGTAAGTGATATCCGGTGTAAACAATCCGCCACGAATTTGACCCTACCACGAATTCACTAGTAGGCGTCTTGAGGATACTGTTGCCGCGTTAGTGTGGACAGACTATAAATTGATTTAAAAGATCAAAACTGTATCAATGTAAGTTATATATTATTTTCGTGTGTGTGTGTGTGTGTGTGTGTGTGTGTGTGTGTGTGTGTGTGTGTGTGATTATATCATGCACCCATGCCGCCCATGCCAAAGAAAATGGCGGAAAGGGGGGGGCTACAATAGATTAGATTAGCTATAAAATATTAAATAATGATTGAACATAATTATTTAATCAAGATTATCGTAAATTTTAGTATAGTATGATTCCAATTTAGAAAGAACAATATGCTTTGTGACAACCCTTATTGTAAAAATAAGCCTTAATCATTACGGAATTCGCGGTCGCATTGCATACTTTTCTGTAAAGTTCGTGTGGTTTTTTTTAGTAGTAATCAATTAATGAAGTAAATTAGATAATCAAAAATTGTTTAAAATTTTAATGATTTTATATTTTATCTATGATAGAGTCTGTTAGACAAAACAAATTATTTGCCACCAAAACTACAAATGAAATAGAGAATTTAATGAAAATATGGTTGCGAAACTCTGGTGACAGAGATGGAGGTCGACAGAAACTGAGAGAGAAAAAAAAAGGAAAGACCAGCAAACTCTTCCTACACAATTTACGGACAACGGGAATATAACAGATGAGGAAGAACAATCATTAAAGCAGAAACACCAAACCAAATAAGAACACTTATCCATTACCTTTAATTTGTGTATTTCAAAAATGAAATCATTTCATTTTAAAAACTTTTTTTTTCATCTTCAGCTATCACGTACTATGATCAGGCGGCGTAACTCTGATCAGTAGTTTACCTGTGCTATTCAGAGTTGTCGTTACTGTCTGTACAGCGTATAATATGAACTTGCAATAGGGTACGTGTAGAAGATAAGACTTTAGACTGCTGCATAAGGGACAGCGTAAATAAAATGCAAGGAAGACAAAAAGAACAACATATTTTAGATTTGCATTATTATTATAATTTTAATCATTTTTACAATTAATTTGCTTTAAAATCGAAAAAATTCTCTCTCTCTCTCTCTAATTGTGATTTTTCACTTAGTGTATATTATTCACTCATGCATTCATTGATGATAAGATTTTTAATTAATTAGTTCTAGTATTAACAGGTAAGTTTGTTGACAGTTTGTTGAATGGAAATAACCAAACTCTCCCGCAAACGATTAATTTGCTAATTAGTGTACTCGGTGATTAACTACATCAAAAACAGGAAAACATTTCTAAATTTGCAAGTGTCCAAGTTTGCATCAGACAAACTTTTGACACTTGCAATTTACAGAGATTCGTTATATGTGTCTTTGCAATTTAGAAATATTTTCATTAATTACCATCAGTTTCTCAATATTATTGCAAGAGTCAAAACATTTTTTGCAACTTATTTGCCACATAAGGTTATTTGTTTATTCATTTATTTATTTATTTATTTTTGCTTTTTATAGATATCTTACTTTTTATCTTTTTATTTTCATATTCGATAATTACTTTTGAACTTTCTTTTTACCTGATTGGTGCATTTTCTTCGACAATCTTTTTAAATTTATTTATTTATTCTATTGTTAAGTATTTTTTCATTTATTTCTGAATGCGGTAATTAAATTTTAATTATATTTTCATTAATTTTTATTTAGTTTTTTCTTTGTTTAATTGATGGTTCAGTTTAATTCTTTATTTAATCCATTGTTAAGTTTATTTATTTATTTATTTATTTTTGCCTTTTTATATATATATATTTCTTATTTAATTGAATTGAAAGAAAATAAAACCTTTCAATTTGTTACATTTTAATTAGTGAAGAAAATAAAACAACATATTACATAATTTTTATGAAAAAGTCCCAGATGTGGGCCATATTGGATATTTCTTTACTTTACGAATTCTCCTATCTTTAAATGAAATTGGACGTAATTTGTCGTCAAAACTAACATTTGATTTTTACATTTTTATCTTTATAAAAGTGTGCTCTAACACTGTAGACGTGGACATTTTGAAAAAAAAATCACTTTAGCATGAAAAATCAGCCAATAACTAACGGTCGTTTGTCACATTTTTATTTCAACAATATACAACTATTAAGAAATAGTTGGTATAAAACTGCTATATTTATATCTTAAAATGGACGAAAATTCCCGACGTCCTAGAATTTTACAAAAAATATTGAAATAACCGGGATTTCATAAGGAACTTAATTATACGTGGACAATTTTTATATCGTCTTTTGTTTCTTTTTAACAGAATAAAAACTGTACACCTGTTCTATATTTCCTTATACCGATCGTAAGACACTGAACTGTAGATCGTTGTACAGGTGAAGTACGACAATGTACATGATAGCTGCCTATGTTTTTTTTTTTTTTTTTTTGAATCACATGCAGCATTTGACCCCTCATGGCCCAACATTAAACAGGACATTGGGCCACCATTGGGCCGATAGTCTTGCAAATTTGTTGGTGCATTGGAATGTTAAGCCAATCATTGGCAATGATGCGGCATCGGACCGATGAAGGGTCGATGAGTAAAACTGCATTGGGCCAACACTGGCTGTCAATCTTGGTCCGATAACAGCCAATGTTGGCCCGATAATAAAATTTTAGTTGACCCAATGTTGGGCCAATGTATGCTTGCTGTCTGGGTGTAACTTTAGCAGCGGCATACAACATTTAGATATATAACACTATACTGTACTATACTGTATAATATAAATATCTATCATTACTGTGATTTCTCTGTACCCGGCTGATTTATAGGTTTGGTGAAGCAATCTGAATCTTATAAAGATTGATAAACGGGTCTATCAATTATTCTTATAAACACCCCCCTCCCCCCGATTGTGGTATTGACATTGTAGAAGCTCTCGTGTCTGAAGATCACGTGTGACGAGTACAGTCTAAATTTATTATTTCTGCGACAAAAAATAGTCCGCAAATTATTCCGATTAAACATCCTTATTATATTTAATTATCGCATAAAAATCATTTTCAAGAACACCTTATTTACATTTTTTCAGTTAAATTTTTAATTAGAAATCTACGACTATTTGATCACGGAAAGAGTTTTGTTGCTAACAAAACAAAAAAGTCTTATATTCATCCGCGGTGACCTACTTAGGAAGAGAACGTTTTCAAGAGGCACGTGTAAAAGTTGAAATATGACATATTTACATAGGTCTCAACAGAGCGACTGCATTTTTAAGCAAGGGTTTCAAATTTTTTAATAAGTAAAAGATCTTGGAGAGACTAGCAGGTAAAATGAAACATAAAAGAACTCTTTGACTTATCGTTGGAGTGTCATAGAAGTTTAAAATACCATAGTGTAATATAATATGAAGGACTGAATTAAAGTTAATTCAAAGATGAATTTTGACAGCGAATTCGTAAGTACTTATCAATCTTAAGATTTATAATTTTTCATTTAACTATTTCTTGTTTCTTTTTAATTTTTTCTGCTACAATTATTTAGAATGTTGATAGATATATCTGATCCTGTTTATTATTTTTAATTAAAATTTTATTTAAATTTAAGTTAAATGTTATAATATTATGTTATTATATTAAACTTATATTTCAATTAAATCTGAAAAATAAAATATTAAGAAATATGACATAAGTAAGAATGCCCACAAGCCTGGTCCACTGTCCCAAGTTTCAAAAACTTTTTAACATAGGAGACTTTTTGTTAAGCTTAATCAGATGTTGCTCTGCCATTCACCAATTAAGCCAATTGTTTTTTTTTTAAATATAATTTCTTGGCTTAAGCCTATATTTTTGCTCCAAATTTTCATCAATTTCATTATGAGGTTGAAGCTTTTGGGGTTTACCAGTTTTTTTGTTGTTTTTTTTCATTTAAGTTGGCTCCAAATTTTACTGTTGACTAATTTTTTGCTTCCTAATTTTTGAGAGATAGAGCTCTAAAAACTAAACCGCTATTTTATGTAAAAAAAAATTAGGCTTAAGCAGAATGCAGATATATAATAATTTTTCATTCTGAGATAGATTGATAAATTGTTTCTAAGTGATTCCTGTATTTTTTTCATTATTTTTTTGTTTTGATAGTTAAACCAACTTCTGTGAGATTTAGAAAAAACATCAATTATAACAATTTCAGTAGGCATAAATTGGAATGAATTCCTTTTGTACCTTCCACTAAAATTATAATTTTAACTGAAATGACTAACAAATGATGAAGTCGTCGATTTTGAATATTTCTTTAAAAAAAATAATTTCAAAAATTTTAGATAGAAATTAATTGGTATGGCCTAATATAATGGGGTACAAAAGGAAGTCTTACCCAGAAATAATACTCATCTGTCTGACGCAGTGGTAGAGCACCCGCCTCGTAAATGAGGATTCGAAACCTTGCTGTGTCAAACATATGATTTTAAATTTGCTGTTCAGCATTAAGTGTACGTACGGCACCTAAACAAAAAGTTGCTGAGTGTTCTCTAGTACAAGGCAGACCATACCGTAATACTCGCACATCACACACATGCAAGAACTGATTCTGTACTTTGATTAAACCTGAGAGATTAATAAGATTACTCTCATCATTAGGTGTGTGCAGTATTACATTTATACTAGTATATCATGCTGTGAAAGCTCCAGTACAATATACTGGTCCAAAGAACTTTTTTATCACAAAATATAAAAAACTGCTAATTTTGCAGATTTCTTGATTGTCACATCTTTCTGTCAGGTTTTAGGTAATCCTTTACTATGCAATCATTTCCGTTGCTCCTGCACTTGTAACTAGTGTTTTTATTCCCTTGATAAAGCATATTTTAGATGCAGATTACACATATTTTAAATATGCATGTCTCTATGCAGTGGTTTTGTTTGCCTAAAATTACTACCGAATAAAGGTAGTTTCCCCTTGAGAAATAAGACTAAAATTTCCCAATTTGACAACTAAAATTCCCCAAAAGGCAACACTGACATACAATCAAATAGTTTAAGTTAAATCCAGTTGTCCAAAACTGTTCTGACAGACAAAAAATGTTAGATATTGTCACAATATAAAATCTTTGCAATGATTTTCAGAATTCTGAGCGTAATATGTGACATAAAAAGGGTCCGAATTTTCCCACCCAATCTGATAGGTGGAAGGTAGTTTTTAAAAACCATAGCAAAATCAATGCTATGTAAGTTCTGCACAAGTTTCTGTGCCCAATAAAATTTTTTGAATGTTTCAAGCTCGGAGTGAATGTGCAATGTATTGCAATATCTCATCATGAATAGCTGAAAAATTGCTGATATGACAGTATACAACATTACAACTAACCAATTTTTATCTAGTAATAGTTATACAGTTCTAGACACATCAGCCTTTGACATTTACAAAATCTTTATATCAATACAAAATCAATATTTTAAAATTTTTATCAGCTGTCTAAACAGAAAAACAATTGTATTAAGTTTGTTGATGAATTTATCTCTATCTGGTGTACAAACTAATTTCCCTTTTTCTGATAGATTTTTTAAAATATATCTCACATAAATAAAAATTACCGGTAGGTCATGACAAATTAATTTGTAGTTCATCAGACCCGCTTGCCTCTAAAATTTAGAATTAAAATGAAATAAATTTCATTTTCATTTTGTTTTCCATAAGTCTAAAATCTCTGGTAAATTATTAATTATTCCATCCATTTCTCTGCAAATCTTTGGCTGCATTCAGTGTAAATTTAACAATATCAGGGCAACATTTGTCCCAGTGTTTTACTATTAAACAGTTCTTGGTTGATTTATGATTTGTATATTGGATGGGAGTTTGCCAGAACAGCATATTTATTTGCTTTTATTAGTTATTTTTAAACTTTTTTTGCCTTTTCCTACAATAATTATCTTTTTGTGCATTTTTTTTAACTTGCTTGCCAGGTTCAAATTTTGTTTACCTGAAGAAAAATGTGTTTTAGAAAAAAATACATTTAATTTTTAATGACTCACTTGCCTCTATTTTTTTCCAAAAAAAATAATCTGTAGAACAAAGACTTATTTTGGTGTGGCCTTATATAGTTTAGCACAAACTGAAGTTTACCTTTAAATTTCCTGATCCACAAACACTGCCTCAATAGTTAAAAGAAAACACTTGTTTAATTACACTCTTGATTATTTGATTACAATCTTGAATAGTAGAACACATTTTTTTTTGGCGTTTGGTTCATTTAATGTTTTTTTTTTAACTTTTAAAGTTATTGTAAAAATCTTAATAAAAGGCCCTTCAGTAATAAGTGTTCATTCTTAGTTTCTAGAAGTATTAGTTGGCTATTGTTGTAATGTGAGAGGCTGATATCTTTTAAAAATTGAGCATCTTACAGGTGTGTTATTGATCTTTGTCATCCAAATATGGTGTACTTCCTTACATACTTTCTTGGGTTGGCATGGTTACCAATTAAGGTTACATTATCTTACTGTCACCCAACACAGAAACTGTTAATAAGCTGCTGAGACTTAATACTTATGTACATTTCCAGTAACTCTGTTGTATTGATCTGTGTAATCCACATGTTGTCACCATTGTAGCTCTTGTTGGCATGGTGATCCGGTAAGACTTTTTTGTTACCGATTGTAAAACATATGTGTCATAAAGATCAGATTTGAGACAACTTGCATGTTACACACAACTTTACAGAACTCTTTTAGACCTTAAGACTAGATTTTGACACAGGAATTTAATTTGGCTCCTTATTTCTAGAAAAATGCTTCTGTTTTGTACAGTTGGATTAAATATTTTATAGAAAGTTTATTTGACCCCTGAAAATGAAGAGTCAGGTGTCAACTGACTTTTACACGGACACCACATACAAAAAGTAACAGAGAAGAAAAAAATATGCAATGACAAAACATGGAATTTAACACAGGTCCTTCTGAAGAGCTCTGTTCTAGTTTCACAATCATTCAATCATTTGAGTTTACACTCAACTCAAATATTACCATTTTCTTTTCATCAATATTTGAAAAAAATGAAGTTTTCTGAGACAATGTTTTGTTTTGTTCAACAAATCTAAACTAAACAATTTAACATAAACATTAGATATTCTCTAAAATTTCTCAAAAATTAACATGAAAAATATTTCCTTATTTGAGTTGAGTGTATACTCAATTAATTGAGTGAATGATAGTGAAACTGGTGTCATGTCTTCAACATTCCTTCCTTCCTTTTTTAAAACTTGGTTACCTTAATCAAAACCACCTGGTTCTACAGCAGACCATCCTTTCTTTTTGGATTGATTTTTTTTTTGGCATAGAACACTGGACCATCCTAGCAGGACATCCTGCCAATTGAATCTGATCTGTCACTAAAATTAATTCTTTATTATGTCTGCGTATCAGCAGACATCTTGTTGTTACTCATAATCTTTATTATTATTATTATTCCTTGTTTCTGACAGATTTTTTTCAGAGACAACTCCTCCTACGTTTCTTATGACTGATCAGTTTGAAATTTTGTCAACTGGTAGAGATTGACCATGGGAATGTCGCTTACTCATCATTTTTTGGAATTCAAAAAAATCCGGTTAAAACCAAGGAATTCCAGAATGTTCTTTTTAGAGAGTTCTTTCTTTCTTGGAATTTCCTTCGCTATTTGGAGCAACACTTTAGAGAGCTGATATGCAGACATATACTTGCTCCCAAGTATACATTCTAGCTAAATATATACAATTATATATCATTCTATCCCTTGTACATCACATTACTCCCTTCCTTTTTTATAGTAATTTCAAATAAAAACCGATTGGTTTATTACTGAGACCAACCTGTTGGCTGGCTACTTCCTAGGGCTGGACAATCGCTCATTTATAACAGGAATGGGAAAAATGCAGCAGTCGGGACCTTCCCAACACTAATGGGTCTCTCTACCAACTGAACTATTTGGCCAACTATCAAGCCGAATCTTCCACAAAAAAATTAATTCTTTATGAAATAAACAGTATACAATATGTGTAATGTGTAGGAAAACAAAAAACTTATACATTTTGTAAAAACAATTTTTAAATAAATAAATAAATAAATAAATAAATAAATAAATAAATAATAAAAAAAATTAAGAAATAAAAATATCAATTTCGTATCAGAGCAGTAGGAATAGAATTCCCAAAGTTAATGATTCCTTTTGATTGATTGATTGATTGAATGATTGATTGATTGATTGATTGATTGAATGGGGTTTTATTTCCCATTCACTTATATCAAGGTGTCACCAGCTATAGGTGAGGAGCAGAAAATTGGACCTTTGCTGTGTGGTTAGGGCAGTACCCTGTGACTTTCATTTCTAAAAGTTGAGTGCTTGGCAAAAGAACAGTCACTTCTTATTTTCAAATCTTGGTCAGACCTGGCCAGGGTTTGAACCCTGACCTCCCACACATAAAGCAACCTTTTGAAAGTCAAAATTGAGCATTATAATTTGATAATGTTTTTATGCTTCTTTTTTACTGCAAAACAGTTTTCAGATATGTAATCCAATATAACCTGTGTATAAAGAACACCAAGTGGTCTAAACAAAAGTGGACTTAATAGACAAGTTCTACGTGTAGTGTATGATCTATTGTAGTAGATACTTTTGACTGTTTGTAATAAACAGGTGTAATTATAAAGATGTGGACTTTCAGCAACTTCTTTCATAGTTGCAAATGTTGGTAATCCAAAAATGGGTTTTAAAGTAGATGTAATCAGAAAGTGTTCATAATGGCATGTGTTTTGTTTGATGTACATTAACTAATGATTACTTGTAATAAAAAAAAACAATGATTACATGTGATAACATTGCATATTGAAATTGATTACAGCTGTTTGTGATAACTGATTACTAATGTAAACCTTTTGTGGGGTTATTCCTTATGTAAACCTTTGGTTGGCTGATTATCTAAATGTAAACCTTTGGTCGGCTGATTACTTGTGTAAACATGTGGTAGGCTGATTACTTATTTAAACCTTTGGTAGGCTGATTACCCATGTAAACCGTTGGTAAGCTGATTACTAATGTAAACCTTTGGTAGTCTGATTACTTGTGTAAACATTTTGTAGGTTGATTACTTATGTAAACCTTTGGTAGGCTGATTACCCGTGTAAACCTTTGGTAGGCTGATAACTTATGTAAACCTTTGGTAGGCTGATTACTGAAATGCAAACCTTTGGTAGGCTGATTACTTATGTGAATCATTCTCATGGTGATTCCTTATGTAAACCTTTGGTAGGCTGATTACTTATGTAAACCTTTGGTAGGCTGATTACCCATGTAAACCTTTGGTAGACTGATTACTTATGTAAACCTTTGGTAGGCTGATTACTAAAATGTAAACCTTTGGTCAGCTGATTACTTATGTGAATCATTCTCAGGATGATTCCTTATGTAAACCTTTGGTAGGATGATTATTTAAATGTAAGCCTTTGGTCGGCTAATTACTTGTGTAAACATTTGGTAGGCTGAATACTTATGTAAACCTTTGATAGGCTGATAACTTATGTAAACCTTTGATAGGCTGATTTCTTGTGTAAACATTTGATAAGCTGATTACTTAAATGTAAATTTGGTAGGCTGATAACTTGTGTAAACATTTGGTAGGCTGATTACTTATGTAAACCTTTGGTAGGCTGATTGTAAATGTAATCCTTTGGTAGGCTGATTACAAAAATGTTAACCTTTGATCGGCTGATTACTTAAATGTAAACCTTTGGTCGGCTGATTACTTAAATTTAAACCTTTGGTCAGCTGATTACTTAAATGTAAACCTTTGGTAGGCTGATTACCCATGTAAACCTTTGGTAGTCTGATTACTTAAATGTAAACCATTGGTCGGCTGATTACTTAAATGTAAACCATTGGTCGGCTGATTACTTAAATGTAAACCTTTGGAGGCTGATTGTAAAAGTAAACCTTTGGTAGGCTGATTGTAAATGTAATCCTTTGGTAGGCTGATTACAAAAATGTTAACCTTTGGTCAGCTGATTACTTAAATGTAAACCTTTGGTCGGCTGATTACTTAAATTTAAACCTTTGGTCAGCTGATTACTTAAATGTAAACCTTTGGAGGCTGATTACTTATGTAAACCTTTGGTAAGCTGATTACTTATGTAAACCTTTGGTGGGGTGATTACTTATGTAAACCTTTGGGAGGCTGATTACTTATGTAAACCTTTGGGAGGCTGATTACTTATATAAACCTTTGGTAGGTTGATTACTTAGATTTAAACCTTTGGTAGGCTGATTACCCGTTTAAACCTTTGGTCAGCTGATTACTTATATTAACCTTTGGTAGGTTGATTACTTAGATTTAAACCTTTGGTAGGCTGATTACTTATTTAAACCTTTGGTCAGCTGATTACTTAGATTAACCTTTGGTAGGTTGATTACGTAGATTTAAACCTTGGGTAGGCTGATTACTTTAATGTAAACCTTTGGTAGGCTGATTACTTATATTAATCTATGATAGGCTGATTACTTATGCAGGGCTTTGGGAGGCTGATTACCCATGTAAACCTTTGGTAGGGTGATTACTTATGTAACCCTTTGGAAGGCTGATTACTTATGTAAAGCTTTGGGAGGCTGATTATTTGTGTAAACATTTAGAAGGGAGGCTGGTTTAAATGATGTTTAATGTTCCATCAGCAATTTTTCTGCTTTTCGCAATTAGAGAATTAATCTAAGAAGTTTATGTATGTTTGAGAAGTTTGTATTTGAATTATGGTTTTTGTATTGGTGCTAGCTCACAGAGTCGGTATGCCACAGACAGGTATACATTATTCCACAAGGTGATGAAGCAGTGTCAAATATTGAAGTCTTATTAAGACTTGGCTATGGTTTGAATCCATGACCTTCTGCTCTTGAGGTCTGTCCTTTACACGGTCAGGTAGTGCATTGTTGGACATTATTCACCTCCATTGATTTTGTGCTCATTATATTTATAATATCTAACAAAATATTGCTGACACACACACTATATTTAATTGAACTCATTTAATTTGAAATACAAGCAGAGTTGTCTCCCAGGTGTAGTAAACTTCAAAAATCTGTTCATTTTATATTATTGTCAAAGCTATTAAAGCTATTCAACGTGATCTAGGATATATAAATAAACACATTGAGAGACAGACACGTGACATTATACAGTGAACATTGAACTTGACCTAAATTTAACTTGACACACATGGCTATATATATATATATACAATCTGTGGTTTGGGTAGTATTTGGAGTAGTATATATAATATTTACAAAGCTATGATAAAGTGTTAAAACTAATTATGAGAATCTTACTTAAAGAGATTATATATTTGATTCATTTTTTGATGCTGATATAGTCAAATATTTGATTCTACATAAATTACTGAAACGGAACTACAATATGATTGACCTGGCTGACCTTTTAGTTGAATCAGTTTGATTGCACTTGGTTTAGTACACCTGTATTAAGTGTATTGTATTAGTACTTATATATACAATAGTAATTTAACTTTATTGAACCTCAAATAAATGCATAAGTAAACAAGTTGGTCATAGTATTTATATACATGCACTTATACAAAAACATGACTGTTACAAGAAATATATATATATATATTACAAAATAAGACATTTATGCATAAGTCTCTCTTTTTCTGATTTAAGTCAGTTCTATCCATGGTTTTATATAAGAGAATACAGATTTTATCTCTGTGGATCTCAGTGTTGATGGGTTTGAAATAAATAGAAGCTTTTTAAATATATCCATGTATTAAAAAATAACTTTGTTCATTAAGTCATATAATTTTTTTTCTTAAATTTTGTTTTTTGTTACATATATATTCAAAACAAAAAAATAAATAAATATGAAATATTAAATAAAAAAAATAATAATAAAATAAATAAATTAATAATGAATAAAAAAAATAATAAAAACATAAAATAAAAATAAAAAATAAAATAATAAAAAAAATAAATAGAAAATAAATAATTAAAAAAAAAAAAGTAAATAAATAATCAAAAAAAAAAAATAAAAAAAAAAAAATAATTACAAAATAAATAATAAAAAATTAAAGAAATTTTTAAAAAAGAAATGAACTAAAAATAAAAATAAGATAAATAAATAAATAAATAACAATAAAAAATAATATAAAATTTTGCATTTTCTTCCAGCTCTTAGACTTTGGTTATATGTAACTAATTATCTATAAAGGTGATGTACGTAGTCATAACTCTTTTATATAGTCCATTGGAGGTTTAGGCATTTATCTAACATATTACCGTAATTCTTCTATGAATTCGGACAGATTTTAATAATTTCATTTTCAAGTGTCCGGGAATTTAGAGGAAATTTGAAAATTAAATATCTTGAAAATTCGGGGTGTCCGAATACTTAGAGTGTCCGAAAAATTTGAGACATTTTGGAGCCGATTTTGGGTCCCGGTTACCTCTTGGTATTTTAACACATTATCAACATTGATATCCACGCATAAATCAATGATAAAGTAAAATTTTAAATAAAATACAAGTTAACGTTACTTTTTGTGTTGTTTATTTCATTAATTATTATTTTTAAAGTGTTTGTTGATCAATAATCATGATTCTGAGTAATACACATCGAGGTCCCATTTTGTTTACAAGTAAACAACGTGACTTTTTTCATTAACTCCCAATGTTTGAGGTGCACCAACATTTCGCTTTCTATTTGTAATTGTCAGCAACTTATTTATTAGGCTGAAAAGTTGTGAGGTTTCTATGGAAATGATGTACATATTCTTGAGAAAACACCATGGACATCACTTACCATGGCAGGGTCAGCTCTTGCTCTTGAAAAGTTGGATCCCTAAATTAGCCAACTTTCAAGTTAAGGAGCCTATTAATTACAAACTAACAAACAGAAACAATAACCAAAGAAAAAAAAAAAAAATTAATAAATAAATGAATAAATAAATTGAAAAAAAATAAAAGGACATAAAATTTTAGTACCAAATGTAATCACATATCATTAATACTAGTAGTTTGTAATACTGAATATATTTTTGAAAAAAATAGCTTTTTCAAGCTTGTATTAAAAAAATTCAAATACTTTTGTCCGCTTTATAATGAAATTCACAAATATTTTGGAGCCAAATTGTAAGCCAGAATTTAAAAAATTAGCAATTGACAAAATTGTCAAATGGCAGAGCAACCCTGTATGAAATAGTTCTTAGATATTGTACTCATTTTGAATTGTTTAAACTAGGTTTCAGTTTAGACAAACTTTCCATTAAAGTTTTCACCTAACCTTATTAATGATATAATACATTTTTTTAATGGCATATATTGGTTTTAAACTGAAATGATTGTAGATTGATGAAGTTTTATTTCTGTTCATATTTATTCCAGGCAAAATCTGAAGAACTGCAGGACAAATATTCTGAACACGGTGATGGTATGGATGATAACTATGACAGCCTTTACCAGAAGCTCAAGTTGAAACGGAAACGTTTACAGAACATACTTGAAGGGGAATCTGAAAGAAGTTTTAGCACAAAATTTGGAAGTGAATCTGAATATGGGTCAGAATCTGTTAGTTCTGAACAGGAGGGTAAAAATGGGGAATCTGGAAGTGAGAGTACAGACAGTGGGTATGGCAGTGTCACTATGGCCAGTAGAAAACATATCAAAATTCAAAATCATGTAGATGAGGCACTGTCTGATTTCACCGAGGATGGGACAGAGTTTGGACAGCAGGGGCAAATTTTAAAAATGATTCAAGAGTTAGAAAGAGTAAAACAAGTTGGTAACAAGAAAGATGACAAACTTACACAGCAACATCAGATGCCCTTAGGTTTTGCATACTTTGGTATTCCCCCTCAGGGTTTTATTTACCCACAGCAGCTGGTGGATGGTGGGGGTGATGAGGGTGTGCCAGGCAACATTCAGTTTCCCAGTCAGGCAGCTCGGATGAATTTGATCCCATTGATTGCAGGAAGTCTACCATCAGGTTTTATGACTAATAGTTCAGGTGTTATGACAGCCATGTTTTCACCACCAAATGCTACTACATCATCAAATACATCTCCACAACCTTTGATTTTCACTCAAGTTCCCAAAGGTTGTTTGGTGCCCTCCATGGGAAATTTTCCTATGACCTCAAAGTTGATGAACCCTGGTGGAGATTGTGAAAAATCTCCAAAGAAAAATCATCTGATGTCAGATTTGTTGCAACAGTCTCATGTAACCACTCAGTCTTACCAACATCAGACAGGTGACAGTGAAAAGACAAAATTGTCCTCAAAAGCCAATGAACAAGAATTCATCACTCACTACACAAAAGGTCAGTTTGAATATAATGGACTACTTCCTAGTGAGTTAAAAGAGATGAAGGAAAGCAGCTCTGGAAACAATGGTCCAAGTCTGGTTAATGGTGGACCAGAGGATGTCAAGGAACAGATGGTATGTGCCATTTGTAAAGACCGAGCCACTGGACTTCATTATGGAATAATAACTTGTGAAGGGTAAGTCATTTATTGAACTAAAGGCTTATTAAAGACACTTCAATCACAGTTCCAGTTCAACTGGTGCCAGTGTTATTTAGATACATTATTTAGGTGACTAAAATTGAATTAAGTAACTGTAATTACTTTGACAACTTATGATATCTATGTTTAACCACTCGAGGTAACAAGTATAAAAAGTTATTGATATAAACTATAAATGACCTAATTACTCTAGCTCTCACAGAGGCAGATTGGAATGAAATCCTGTCTAAATGCTAAAAACTGTGCTTTTATATAAATTAGAATCTCAGCATTCAAATGCCTTATCAAGGGCTTGTACTTGGCCAATATAGGGCTACAACTGGCCCAATTCTCAATGCTAAAAGTGTTTTTTGTTTTCTTTACAAGTTTAAATTCCTCCCTTTGACAAGTTCAATTTTAGGTGAGATTTACACTGACAAACATGCAAAATATTGCAGTTTTCTCTAAATCATGTGAAATGTTTAAAGTGATCAAAATTTTATTTGTTACATTTTTACATTAACATGTCTTTTGGATTCATTATATATTCTGAAAATTATCATCATATTTTGAGTATAGAACAATGTCTAAAATAACATTGATGTTAAACAGTTGAGAGGCTCAAAATTTGTATGTTCCTATATGAACACACACACACACACACACACACACACACACACACACACACACTTTTGGAGTGCCTGGACAAAGCCACCAGCAGGCTTTGACAAAGGAAGCTGACAAACTTTCATTCTCTTGACTCTGCCCCTGTAAAGATTATTTTGCTCATTTTACTCAAACAAGAGGCTTATTTTGCGAAGTGGTCTTAATTATGTCTTTGTATACCAAGTGGTCTAAAGGGCTAAAATTGTTACACTTCCTTTCATCATTTATGTTCAGGTCCCACATGGACAGAGTGAGAGAAAGTATGTCAGATTGTTTACAGCAGACTGGGCTTTTTGGTTTCCTTCATCTTTCAAGAATTAACTGTCTTATACATAGCTAGTGAAAGAATCTTGATTGTTGCCTCTTTTTCACTCTTATTTTCTTATTTTCTTTAATACAAAAGAATTTTGACAAGGGGAGTAATTTATGTAACATTTTAAATCTCATACATCTTGTTAATTTGTTACTATACCTAAACCTGTAATAAAACAAATCTTTTTACAGATGTAAAGGGTTTTTTAAGCGTACAGTACAGAACAAAAGAATATACACATGTGTCAGTAAAGGCGATTGTGAGATCAACAAGATGCAGAGAAATCGATGTCAGTTTTGTAGATTTAAGAAATGTCTGGAAATGGGAATGGTCCTTGCAGGTTTGTATTATTATTAGAGTATTCAGTCTCGAATTTTTACTCTCTGTTTTAACATCCTGTTGTTGTCAGGTGTTAATTATTGATGAAATATTAAAATGTAAATAATTTGATATTCCAACAAATTGATTTCTCGCACAATCTCTGACAATGCTGACATGTTGACATTTGACGGGCGACGCAGGGAATGTATGATTGCCTATTTATTTACTCACCCCTGTTAAAGATCAGAGATTATATAGGAATCACCCTTTCCATCTGTCCTTTTTCTCCATTTTTGTCTGTGATCTAATAGGCTATTCCAAAACTTCTATATCTGAGAATGGGTTTTGATCATACTTGCACAAATGTATATGATTAAGAGATGATGTGCTGCATACTAACATTATGTACAGTAGGCTTTGATAGGGAACATGATAAGTAACTGTAAATAATAAAAAAGGAGTTGACTTGTGATCAAGGTATGGTAATGGTGACAAGAAGGCAAATTTATTGAAAAGCTTTATAAAAATTCTAACTGCATTCAGTTGCATGGCTTTCTGACCTTTAACTTTTCAGTGATTTAAATTTGGGATGATTGGAGAATTATGCTTTTGTGCTTGTTACACAATAAGGACTGATGGTCATTGAAGCTCATCTGAGTCATAGTATTGAAGTCCTGTTTGTTCTGTCATGTTCTGTCATACAATGTGTGTCATTTGTCATCGAGAACTTTCAACTTTATCTTCCAGAACCATTCAAAAAATGATAGTAAACCTGACATGGGTGTTAATTCTCTTTTGCCAGGTAATAGGCACCTTTTGAATTTAGGAACTAGGTTGACATTAATGACCTGTATTCAACGTTACAGTGACCTGGAGAAGTAAAACCTTAAACATTAACTTGTTATGATTTGATTGAATGAGGTTTTACATACCATGTCATGCATATTTTACTTATATCAAGATGTTATCAACTATAGGTGAAGTGGCAGAAATTTTTACCTTTGCAATGCACTTATAGCAATGTGCACACTTGCCATGACATTTAAGCTCTTGTCCCCCAAACTTGTAATGAATTGAAAGGCCTAGATACTTTAATTTTACCCATTGTAAATAGTATCAGAGCATCAAGATCAACCAAGGTTTTGGAGCTGGTACTACCTTGATTAGTACTGTTAGTATTATTAGTATTGAAGTTCACAGTGACCTTAAGTAGTAAAATCTCAAAACTTCTTTTTTATGAACATAGAACTTTGTATAAAGCATCAGAATCTTTAATTTGTCGAATTTGAAAATGTGGTTAACTTTGACCTTCATTGAAGGTTACATTGACCTGAAGTATGTTGTGTATGTCAGGTATGCATTTTGTGAGAGATGTAATTCATTAATCAAAAATTCCACAATTGACCCAATTGAGTTTGAGCTGATGGTTTTTTTTTTTAATCATGACAAAAATGTGTTATTTTGGTTTAATTTAAAGCAAATGTTGACATTTATACATTTATTTTATGATATCAGCAGTGTAATATCACAACAATATGTTTATTAGGTCAGAACTTTCTGTCATAATTTCTCATTAGAAAAGAATCAGGTCATTTTTATTGTGTCAACCTGTTAGCATGTTTTTCTGAAGTTTATTTTTTCATTTTTGTATATTTTTATTGTCTCAAAGTATTTAGGTACCAATAATGTCTTTTTACATATATGACATCACAATAAGAAACTTCATATGGTAACGTTGTCTTTGTTAGTCTGCTATTTCTGGCATTGAATATTTGAAATGACCTTGTTAAGTGGTATCAGCTTAAAAATTAAATATGTTGTGTGTTACAGAAGATCATAATTACTATGTTATGGTCATGTAAGCAGACCATGTATACAAATATGGTAGCAATTTAAAAAAAAAAAAAAATCTTTCAATGCCTTCATTACTTTGATTATGGTAAATGGTCACATGACAAAACAAAGCTTTCTGAGTGGCTGATGATATTGAAAATAAAAAAGCTTTGAATATTTTATGCATATTTTAATATACTTAATTTGGATTAATTGTTAATTTTTTAAATTTTTATTTTATATTACAGCTGTAAGAGAAGATAGAATGCCAGGGGGACGTAACTCAGGTGCTGTGTATAACTTATATAAGGTATGTGATATCTTCTTAACAAAATTTGCTGTAAAATATTTCAATAAAAATTTCTTGTGAGAGTAATCTGACTTGAGTGATCAGAAAGGGAAATGATCAGATTATGGTTTTGTCAGACAAAATATGGAGTGATCAAACATCTGGTGTTGATAAGATGTCTAGTGTTGATCAGACTGGAGAGCAGACGTCTGGGATTGATCTGACATCTGCGGTTGATCAGACATCTTGGGTTGATCAAACTGGAGAGCAGAAGTCTGGGATTGATCAGACATCTAGAGGGCAGACATTTGGAGATTAGACATCTTGGGTTGATCAGACATCAGCAGAGCAGACATCTGGGGTTAATTAGACATCTGGAGAGTAGACTTCTGGGGTTGATCAGACATCAGCAGAGCAGACATCTTGGGCTGATCAGACATCTGGAGAGCAGACATCTGGGGTTGATAAGACATCTGGAGAGCAGACATCTTGGGTTGATCAGACATCAGCAGAGCAGAGATCTGGAGCTGATCAGACATCTTGAGAGCAGACATCAGCAAAGCGGATATCTGGGGTTGATCAGACATCTGGAGAGCAGACATCAGCAGAGCAGACATCTGCTGTTAATCAGACATCTGAAGAGCAGACATCTGGGGTTGATAAGACATCAGCATAGCAGACATCTGGGGTTGATCAGATATCTGGAGAGCAGACATCTTGGGTTGATCAAACAATAGCAGAGCAGACATCTTGGGTTGATTAGACATCAGCAGAGCAGATATCTGGGATTGATCAGACTTCTGGAGGGCAGACATCTGGGGTTCATCAGACATCTGGAGAGCTGACATCTGGGGTTGATAAGACTGAAGAGCAGATATCTGGGGTTGATCAGACATCTGGCAAGCAGACTGGAGAGCAGATATCTGGGGTAAATCAGACATCAGGGGTTGATCAGACATCTGGGGGTGTTCAGACATCTGGGGTTGATCAAACAAGAATGTGGAAATTACTGAATGATAAATAAAAGGATTGATAGAAAATGAAGTTATCAGACAAAAATGATCAGACAGGAGTGATCTGACATAAAGCTTTCAGACAGGAGTGATCAGACAAGGGGGCGATCAGAGAGGAATGTTCAGACAAGGGGTGATCAGACAAGAGAGTACAAGCATAATGAGAGTGATCAGACGGGAGTGATAAGGAAAGGGGTGATCAAACAGATAAGTGGTTAGACAGGCAAGTGATTACAAAGAGGATTGATCAATAAAACTGGGATATACAACGTCTTCAGTTTTGTTTTAGTTATTGATTTTGTCATAATTTAATGTAGTGACACTTAGAGCTCCCCTTCCTTATTTTACTGCTATCTAAAATCAGGAATATGTATATTAATTTTTTAATTGGTTTTTTTTTTCCATTTTATTGTATCACCATTTTTTTATTCTGATGAAAAAATATTTTTATGTATTTTTAGGTTAAATACAAAAAACATAAGAGAAAGGACCAAAGTATTGCTCCAAGAGTCTACAAAGAAAAAGTGACCCATTTTCAGGTCTACGAGGATCAGATTAAAATAGAACCTGTCAAACAAAAGAAAATGATCCCGTTAAATCTGACATACAATCCAGATCAAAGTGTCTTTCAGATACAAGGTCAAGAAACATATCTACCTTTGTCATGGTCACATGTCAAAAATAAAATGGGTCCTCATTCTGTATTTCCTCAACAGAATAACCTCAGCCATGCTACATTGTCATATAACAATTATGATGATACAGCTTATGTACGTGAGTGTGCTAATAAAGCACAAAATATTGAAGCATTAGCTAGCCTATCTACACAGTCATGTATTCAACAGAGTACAGAAATCCCAAGAGAAATGGCTTTAACAGGAAAAGATAAAGCATCATATTATCAGTATTTAAACTCATCATCTTCACAAAATGACCAGGAGTATGGACAGAACAGAAGTACTTCACAAATACAGCCTGGTTATAAATGTCAGTCATATACGCATACAAAATCACAGAACAGGTTTGCAGTTTTCAAATAAAGAAAAATCTCGATGTATTTCTGCAAATTCAAATGAGGAATTTCTGAATTATTATAACATGATGTCACAGTCACAAAGAGGTTCCAATAAAAAACTTCAGAATAATGAGAGTTGTGAAGATAATAATGACATTTGTTATGTCAATGATACTGAAAGGGTTGTGACAAATGGATTTCAGACTGTCCTTCCACATGAAACGGACAAAAATTCAAAGCCTTTTGATAATGACTATCGATTATCTATACCTAAATATCATGTATTGAACACTCATAAAAACAGCGAGTCATTATGTAATGAAAATCTTGTGGTGCCTTCTTGTATGGAGAGCAGAATGAGGCAGGGCTCTCAACATCAGATTTCACAAGGTGCTGATCCTATAATGCGATGTGTCCCTAAAAGTGCTAGTCATTTGTCGGAGAATGAAGATAAGCGTCAGTCATCATATGGTGATGGAGACAATAATGATGATGATGTTCTTATGGAACTACAGGAATCAGAAAACAATTTTCATGAACAATCAATACAAGAACTTCTTGATTGTAACAAACATTTTTATTTACTGCCTATTTTAAACCCAGAAGGTTTTTTTGGAAATGAAGACATCATAGCCCAGAAATTGTGTTTTCTCAGTGATGAGATTGTGGCAAAGCTCGTTACTTGGATAAGACATTTACCATTTTATAAACAGATTCCATTGAGTCAACAAACTAGAATGCTTTCAAGTAAATGGCATGAGCTTTTGTTGCTGAAAACAATTGGCCCACAAAGTTCTGGCATCAAAGGATTCCTGCCATGCTTCTTATGATGAATTGTACACCTACAACATTGAAAAGATGAAATGGTACCTAAAGCACTTGTTTAAGGATGTGTCCACTTCAGACAGATTGAGTGATGAGTTTGAGAATATGATGGTCAAGGTTACACAAATTATGTTTCATTTCATGCAGACAGGCTTGACCAAAGAAGAATATGTTTGTTTACAAGTTATATTGCTTCTGAATGATGGTAAGTTTGATACCACATTTTTTTAATACAGAAAACCTTATATAACGCCATTCAACAGCTTTGCCACCTGGCTTACTAACACAGAATTATAAGCTCCCAAAGTCTGTTAAATCTTTCTCTTCAATCATCTTTAGTTATTATTTTGGTGCTTAACCCTTTTATAATGCCAAAATCTAATTGAAAATGGTTTGGATTAAATCAAAAGTATTATTGTATTAATGTATTTAGGAGGGTTTTTTTATATCAACTTTGCAGAAGATTTTGTTGAAATTTGAAGTTAGCAAGAAGAGTTTTAGCCAATTCTTTGAAAATCTTCCTTTCTGGAAGGAACCAATATAGCCTGATTTTCTTCTTTTGAGCCATGAAAGATATTCACATATTGTTTTCATAAGAAGTTAATGGTAATAGCTTCATAGGGCGTATTACGCCTCCTGTTCATATTACATAATGGTTATTTCCGCGATTGGAAATTTTCGCAAAATCTGATACTTGACATTTCGCGTGGGAGTAATTTTTGTGATCTTGTTGATTCTGATCTCCTATGGCTGCTATATGGATAACATGGTTTTTTTTTTGAAATTTTCATGAGGGGGTAAATTTTCACGATTTTTTCAATTCGTGAAAAAAGCGAAAAATTTCCACCTCGTGAAAATAACCAGGTTAACAGTATTATATGAAAACTAATGTTTTACTTTACACTTGCAGATGAAACTGAGAATGGTAAAAACATGGAGAAAACACAGGATCGCTATACAACAGCCCTTCGATGGTTTGTAGAAAAACATTACCCTGAAGAGGTGAATCGATTTGGTGAGCTTTTGTTACAATTGCCACAGATTCAGATGACGTCCAGGATGCTTCTGAAAAGCAAAATGATTTATATTCCACTTTTCTTAAATTCATAAAAAAACAATGCTTCATCTACTGATATAACATTACTATTATTGCATAAAATCTTATATCAGCTTCAGACCAGGAACACTGATGAATATTACGTTTTTGAACTAATTAGGTCAACTGAAAAGAAAAATCTGTCTTCTGATTATTGGTCAGGCAAACTGAAAATTTCATTATTCAACATATCCCTGCAAAAAATGATGTTATTCCACAATAAGTGATGTAAATCTATTCTACATCTAATAAATTTACTGAAAACTATAATTTTTTTTCACAAATTTTATCAGATATCGCATGGTAATACTGGTGAAGACCATAGTGCTGTAATGTTATTTGACTTGAGTTGTATTATACGGTTAAGTCTTGAGAAAACTAATATAAGTTTGTGCTTCAGCAAAAGATCTTGGCATCACCATTATTGCCATATGCGATTTTTTAAATAGGTTTGCAACATATTTGGCTTATTGAGATTATTTTTGTGGCATAGAATTCTGAGTCAATTAAAATGAAAAAGAAAGAAAAAAGGAGTATTTTGTCATCAGAATATATAAACTTGTGACAAATTTGACATTTGTTGATATTGCTGGCAACAAAATAATTGAAACCAGAGCTTTCTTTGTGCTGTTATAACATAACATACCCACTTTTACATATATTTATATAGATGTACATTTATCAGTCAGCAATCTCGTCGTAATGCCATTACTACCGGTATTTACAAAGCTGAAATGAATGTTATTGATGATGGGGTTTTAAAGAAAGATTCTTTTACATTTTTTCACAATCTTCAGACTTGTTTCTATTTTCATACTGCCCCAGTGGGGTTCATAATCTTCAAATAAAATTGTACATATTTATTTATTTATTTATTTATTTATTTATTTATTTATTTATTGATATTGTGGATCATTTGATGTGCCTCTGTCTTTTTTAAACAGGACTTTTATGCCATTATATCCAGTCATATCTTAATCTAATGTTAATTTGATTTTAAAATCTGCCATATTAAAACAGCAATGATATTTGTTTATTTTTGAGCCTCATAATATTCAGATGTGGTGATTTTGGATTGCCATTTCCATTTCAATTTCTAATATGTTTAAAGAAAAACATTTTTGTGCATTTTCATATATATTGTGGCTATTTTGATTTTGAAAATCTGACATGTTTGAATTAATATTGTCATGTATATTGTGGCCATAGTTAATTTAAAATTAATTTAAATATATATCTTCCCTTGTTTTCATCTGTGTTGATAAAACTTTCAATGCACATGTGATTTCATATATAACAAACAAAAAAAAAAACAACAAAAAACGCCAGTCCTTTGACAACCAAATACCCCATCCCAACATCTTTCAGTCTTGTGACCTTGACCTTTGACTGACACACCCAAATGTGGTACATGATGCATCATCTCATTTTGGATGACATTTGTTAAAATTTGATCAAAATCCATCCATAGATGTAAAGGTTATAGTGCTGAATGTTTTAGCAACAAAAAAAAACGCACATTGAAGTTCCTGTATACATCTCTATCTAATTTTGCAGGGAGTACGATTAAAATCTTCCTTATTGTATTGTTGACATTAAATAGCCTTTATCTATTTTATGTCTTGCTTATTGTAGTGTAAACAAATAATTGTTAAAATCTCATTTTATCATTGTGTTTAATTCATTTTGAATTTTAGTATTCATGAATAAAATTTATTCTACATGTGAACTGTTTAATGTATATATGTACAAGTTTACTAAAATTAGAATAAATTACTAGCATGAAAAAATGATTTTCAATTACTTACAATAGTTTTTGATCAAACATATTCACAGAAGTAATTAGGCAGGTGGGTAGAGTTTTATTTTATGCCCGTGCAAGTTCCTTCAGTGAGTTGGTCAGTTCTCGAATAATAAAAGAAACTTGAATACCTGGAGAAATCCACTGACTTCAGGATTCAAAATTATTGGTTGTGGCTTACCAAGGGCAGGTTAAACTGAGGGTTTGTCAAGAAATCTTTAGTTAGGTTAGTATGCTGGGACAAGTGAAAATTAAAAAAAAAATCTGCTTGTAGAGTTAGAGTTTAAACTAGAAGTATACTATATATGTATAACTGACATTTTTTAAAACAAGACAGTTATTGTGTGTATTCTGTATGATCCAAGATTTGTTTGTTGAACATTGTTTATTAGCTTATCTGAGCACAAAGAATGGAAGCTCCAGTTTGCCAAGCTGAGTGTACATCATTTTCAGATGAGTATCCAGGGCCTTCATGGCCCTCTTGTTTTACCATAAAACTGATTATGTAATAAGAGCAAATACAATTTGCTTAAAAAAAAAAAAACTGCTACAGTAGCTTAGTTGATAGAATGCTCAATTCCTATGACACTGGGAGGCCAGGGTTCAAACGCCCTGCTGGGTCTGACAAGACATGAAATTATTTATTTACTTTTCTTTTGCCAAGACCCAGCATATTATAGAAACACCTTGTTAACACCCCTGAGGTCTAAATTTTAGCCCCATCTTTTTTTCTTTTTTTGAAACTTTTTGAAAATCATCCTCTTGACAAAAGCTAGCTTAAGTTTGTATATGGGTCATGTTGGGTCAATAGGTAGGTCAGTAGGTCACATTACAGAAAAAATAATAATAGAAGCTATAATTTGCCAAAATCAAGTTGAGTGTACATCATTTTTAGGTGAGTGCCTGAAGTATGAAGTATGTAAAAAACTTTAAAATTCTATACATTGACTATTTGTATAGAATTTTATGTGAAGATTTCAGTGGCATTTTTTTTTAAAATGCTAGTATAATTGGGACAAGGTCAAAGACAATAATATTGAGTCCATGAAAATTTTAATGTTCTCTCCAAAATGATGTCAGAATCATGACAGACTTATGTTAGTGCCTTTGCCATCAATGCCATTTTTTGATAGTATTTCAGAGCAGATGTTAATTTTTTTTACCCAATTTTTATTTCAATGTAATGCAAAGGTCAAAGTTCAGTTTCAAACTTGCTTTAGATCTGGTGCTAAACTTTTTTTCAAACCTTGACTTGAATTAAGTTTTATTGACTTTTCATTTCAGAATTCTGAAGACATCACTGCTTTACAATTATATAAGCTTTTGTTTCAGTAAATAACTTTATGTAGATGAAAAAAATTGGTAGCTTTTTACCGGTTGTTCTAATGTTCATATAAGCAATACATGCCAACTTTTCTTGTTCATAAAAGTAATTCCCAGTGATTTTGGGAGCACCAAAAACACATGTATTTGTTGTCTTTCATGATATATATTTGCCTTAAATATATTTGACAACTTTAAGTTGACAGTAAGAAAAAATTGTTATAGTTTTATTCTGACAGGTAGTAAAAAAGTGCTGAAAAGGGAGATAATTGTTAGTTTTTTGTTGATAGGGGAGACAACTGTAAATATTTGTTGTTTACTGTTGACATAAATATTTTGTACTTTTATTGTATTGTTAATTACAAGTTAATTAAAGAAATTTTAACTACTGGACTATTCTGTTTACCCTTTTGTCAAAGAAACCTGAATTTCAATGGGATTCTGATAGTTGTCATAGAAACATTGATAACATAGAATTCTATTAATTTTGGTCTTGTTATTCTTCAAATTACAATCTTGAATAAGCATAAAATTTGAAAACTAAGATACATTCTCAGTTATTAACACTTACTGAATTTTTATTTTAACTTCCCCTTTGTATGATTCGCCAAATTTGAATTTTATGTGACAATCTTTGAATAATTAAATTATAGTTAAATATAGAGACCAATTTTTGATTTTAATATTTTGGTCATAAACCATTTTGAAACTTTTTCTCTATCAATCTTACATGACAATTGTTTCTAATAATAAACACATAACAAATATTATATATTTGTTAACATTTGAAACGAAACTATTTGTTTATTTATGATTGTTAAAACCTATAAATGAATTGTTATAATTTTGTATATTTTAATAACTAGTAAATGTTACTTATTACTTGTTAATAATGTAAAGTTCAAAGTTTATAACTTGATTTTCTCTTGCCTATCAGTCTGTCAATGAACATTTTTATATCTTTTGTCATTCAAAAGTACAAAATACTGTAAGATATATATATATATATATAACAGTATTCATTTTGTTAAGTCATTATACAAACAAATTTACATTACACAAGTAATAATTATAATAATAATGATACTATATATATATATATATATATATATATATATATATATAAACATTTTTTTTTGTCCTTTGTTGAGGTAAACTATATATTAACATTATATTGATTAGGATAACACACACAGGTAGCATTTTAGCTAACCAAAATAATTACACTACTTTCAGAAACATTAGAAATTGAGTAAGTTATCCTTGCCAGATGATCTCGCAATAAACACAAGCATCAATTTCCAATGCTCCTTTATAAAAATGGCATTTTATCATAACAGATTTTGGGGGCACCTGGCTGGTAATATTTCCTTTCAATCAGATCTTCAGAAATAATGTCGGATTATTTTTCATCCAATAATATCTTCCTTAAAATTATCAAGTAACATTTATAAAATCAAATCTTTTGACAGCAATTACAAGTGTCATTTTATCCATTGAAATTTTTTTTTGAAACATCCAATCATATCTTGCTAAACAATTGCAGGTAGAATGTAATTCAATAAAACACTTCAGAGATAAAGAGAATGAATATATTATCTATCATAGTTTATAGAAACATTTGTAGATTGTATTTCATTGGAAATGCAGATATTTGACCCACATCCAATCAAACATCAACACTTCATATTTTATCCAATCAAACTTTAAAAGACATAAATTGCAATTTATACATTCAAACCTGTAGAAACACTTGTATTTGATTGGATATACAGATATTTGACATACATCTAATCAAATGGCAACAGTTCAAATTTCTACCAATCAGACTTTAAAAACACTGAACCTACACCCAATCAAACAACAGATCATATTTCATCCAATCAAACTTTAAAGATGTCGATTGCAATTTAACCAATCAGACCATTAGAAACTATAAAGTTATGTTCCATATAATTTTACATTTAAAAACAGATAGCATTTTATCCATAACTTAGGAAACATTGACATTTAACTTTCTGAAACTGTGGAATCGATTTCCTTGGGGTCCTTAGAGTGAGGTTTTACTTTTAACTATCCCTCTATATAATATGTTATTGATGAAACTGTGGAATCGATTTCCTTGGGATCCTTAGAGTGAGGTTTTAACTATCCCTCTATATAATATGTTATTGATGAAACTGTGGAATCGATTTCCTTGGGGTCCTTAGAGTGAGGTTTTAACTATCCCTCTATATAATATGTTATTGATGAAACTGTGGAATCGATTTCCTTGGGATCCTTAGAGAAGGTATTAACTATATTGAGATAAGGACTTGATTGTTCAAAGCTTGATAAGTTCAATAAATGATGAAAAATAAAAAAAATATATATTACATGCAGTGCAAAAACAAAATGCTTGAGTTTCAAAAAATAAAAAAATACTAATCTCTTGTACTATATTCAACAGACATTTGTGAAAAAAAAGGTTAATAAAAATTCTAAATAAATAAAAATCATCTAACCAGTTGATAAATCAAGTCAAACTTTGAACAACTTAGTCCTTCTATCTTAAAATATTTGAAAGATAAAATGAAATCATGCGTATCTAAAGTTTTTATATTTATTTAATATTTTATTAAATTTTGTTATTTGATGATATGACTGTGATGTCAAATTTTTAAAGTTGTCATGTGAAGTTTATTGAATGAAAGCACATATAAAAATAACGGTACTTGTATTTATGTATCAACTGTGATGAAAGAATAAATTTCTGTTGTTGTTAATATTGTTGTTTTTAGAATGAATGTTAAGATTGCTGTATGTACAGTCCAGTAGCAAAAGTTATGTCATCCTTGACATGAACAAAAGTAATGAAAAAAACAAAAATTGTGATTGTGGCAAGGATAATGACTATAGTCTTCCACCATCCCCACATTTTAAATTCCCAACCCCCCCCCCCCCCCCCCCCCTTCACACCACAAAATTATTTGATGGATTATTATGTTGTTAAAATCACATCAGCATTTTTCAGTTATTTGCTAGTTTTTTGTAGTCACTTTGGAATATTCAAAGAATAATATGTGTAAGTGTGTTATTTTGTCTGCCTTATACTATTATGCACTAAAAGACTTTGTTAAGGGGGTAGCTCAGTAAGTTAGCATACCATGCCCTGATGTTGTAGTTGTAATGTTGTATAACATTGCACCAGCAATTTTTCAACTATTCGCGAAAAGAACAAGGTTATTGATCTCTATGAAATAATCTTAAAGTATGTCTATGTATATATGTTTGTGAAGTACGTTTATGTAGTATGGTCTACCATGTATTAGCAAAGGGTGACTTTTGATGAGATGAAACCTCACCGAGTCAGTATGTTGTAGACAAGGCCCCAGTTTCATAATCATTCACTCAGCTGAGTGTACACTCAACTCAAATTTTCACAATTTTCCCTCATTAATATTTTTATAAATTAAAGTTTTATGAGACAATGTTTTGTATTGTTGAACAAACCTACACTAAACAGTTAATATATTATATTAGATATTCAATTTTAACTGTGCAATGTCTTAGAAATTGACATTGAAAAATTCCCGAATTTGAGTTGAGTGAATGATTGTGAAACTGGGGCAAGAATAACACTCCCCCAGTCTTTTATCTTAGCACCAGGAGAACCAGATAATACTCTACCTTCTTAATGCTGAACGCCAGCCGAGAAAGTAATATCTCAAATTTTAAAGTTGTAGGTATGACCCAGCTGGGGTTTAAATTCATGACCCCCCGCTCTAAAGGCAGACACTCAACTAATGAGTCACCAAGGTGATTGTCATCACCTGGGTCATATTATCCAGTGAACCAGTCAATTACTCAACTTAATTAACTCTCTAAAACATTATTTTATCATACCAAAGATTCAAATCTTATACAAAACTGCTAATTCAGTGTTAGTTATGAATCACAGCCTGAAACCATGGTAAATTTCCTATTGTGAGCTTTATTGAAATTGTTTGATTGGCAAAAATGATTTTGATTCTTAACACCCCTAATCATGTCTTTTGGTTCGTTGTTAAAATAAATTTGGCAGTTACAATCACCTGATGTATTTTGATTGATCAAGTGTTCATCTTTGATCAAAAGCAAGTTAACCGTGAACTGTAAAGGGTGAAACCAACCCATTGATTTAGGTGTGGTGACTGTGATGTAGCCAGAAGCTTCATATAAAAAGGATAGTTGACCAGGGGATTAAAGCAATTATACCTATAAAAAGCATGTTATTATGCTATTACATTGTTATCAATTCTTTGAGTAGGACTTTAATTCTGTAAGTTTGCCATAAGGAACGGATTCAAGTATGATTTAGGGATAGAGGTTGACCGAGATTGGAGAATTCTTACCCATAGCAACCTTCCCATCTCTTGGAAATGATTCCCTGTTTTTTTTTTTTTTTCTCACATTTTTTAAATGTCAATCATGAGTGAGAAAGCATACGGTTAAGGGGGTATGGATCTCAACTATTCAAAAGCTATACATGTACATGGCACCACCCAGTTAAGGGGTAGGAATCTTAACTATTTAAAAGCTATACATGTACATGACACCACCGAGTTAAGGGGTAGGGATCTAAACTATTCAAAAGCTATACATGTACATGGCACCACCCAGTTAAGGGGTAGGAATCTTAACTATTTAAAAGCTATACATGTACATGACACCACCGAGTTAAGGGGTAGGGATCTAAACTATTCAAAAGCTATACATGTACATGGCACCACCCAGTTAAGGGGTAGGGATCTAAAATATTCAAAAGCTATACATGTACATAGCACCACCCAGTTAAGGGGTAGGGATCTAAACTATTCAAACGCTATAAATGAACATGGCATCACCCAGTCCCATCCCACAGTAGGGAATGCCCTTTGGTGTATTTTATTATCATTTCCCTATTCAACCTATTGAAGGTACCAGAAACATATATTTAGGGTAGGGATCTTAACCAATTAAAGGTTATACATGTAGACAGCACCACTCAGCCCTACCCTGCAGTAAAGAATGACTTTTGGCATTTTTTTAAGTGTCAGTCTTTTCATTTTTTCCATAAAGAACCAGAAAATACATAGTTTAGGGTGGAGATGTCAACGGTTTAAAAATTATCAGAAAGACCCACCTGAAACCACTCCTTAGTGGTACCCCTGGCAAAAATGTTTTATATGAATTGGTGCGCTTTGAGATGCTGATCACAAATATATATGGTTTTATAGAACAAAGCATGATGTTAGTGGAAATAATGGGGATATTTGTTTGAAGACCCTGCCTTCCTGCCCCTTTGACATTGAACCTCCCGGAATTGATGCGTATAAGGGAAATCTTGCGGACAAAAAGTGATCAGGCGAAAAAAGAAAGAAGAAAAATAACGGAGAACCGGACATGAAAAAAAACCCTTAAGTCTTCCAATTATTTAAACGGTATTTATTTCATGGAGTAATTATACAACAAATTTAAATTACACAAATAAGGGATTCCAGAACAAGAGAAAGACTCTTATATAAAGTCTTCCAATTAGTAAGGGGGAAGACTTTCTAACACCGTCATCCAAATATATAGTAAAACAAATCATCAATTCAGCCATTAACATGATAAATAGTACTTTGATGCACCATATTTAGCTTTAATTACCGCTTCAGTTTTTTAGCTCACCTGAGCACAAAGTGCTCAAGTGAGCTATTGAGTGGGTCTTTGTGTGTCGTGCGTCGCCGTCAAATTTTGATTGTAAACACTCCTGAGGCCACAATTTGAATGAAATCTCTTGATCCTCTTGACAAAAACTAGCTCAAGTTCATATATGGGCCATGTTTGGTTAATAAGTAGGTCACTAGGTCAAATAATAGAAAAACCTTGTTAACACTCCTGAGGCCCCAATTTAAGTGCAATCTTCATCAAACGTTGTCAGATTGATCCTCTTGACAAAAACTAGCTCAAGTTCGTATATGAGCCATGTTGGGTCAATAAGTAGGCCACTAGGTCTAATAATGGAAAAACCTTGTTAACACTTCTGAGGCCCCAATTTGGGTGCAATCTTCATCTTACTTAGTCAGAATGATCCTCTTGACAAAAGCTAGCTCAAATTTGTTTATTGGCCATGTTGGGTCAATAAGTTGGTCACTAGGTCAAATTCCAGAATGACCTTGTTAACACTTCTGAGGTCCCAATTTAAGTCCAATCTTCATCAAACTGGCTCAGAATGATCCTCTTTACAAAAGCTAGTCCAAATTTGTATATTGGCCATGTTGGGTCAATAAGCTGGTCACTAGGTCAAATAAAATAAAAACCTTGTTAACACTCCCGAGGCACCAGTTTAGTCCAATCTTTATTTAACTTAGTCAGAATGATCCTCTTGACAAAAGCTAGCTCAAGTTCTTACATGGCCCATGTTGGGTAAATAAGTAGGTCACTAGGTCAAATTATATAAAAACCTTGTTAACACATCTGATGGCTCAATTTTCATCCAATCTTCATCAAACTTAGTCAGAATGATCCTCTTGACAAAAGCTAGGTCAAGTTCTTATATGGCTCATGTTGTTAAATAACTAGGTCACTAGGTCAAATTATATAAAAACCTGTTTACACATCCGAGGGCTCAATTGTGACCAATTTTCATCAAACTTGCCGAGATTCATCCTCCCGACAAAAGCTAGCTCAAGTTCATGTATGGGTCATGTTGGGTCAATAAGTAGGTCACTAGTTTGAAATATAGGAAAAATCTCTTTTAAAAATAGAATCTTCAGTTTGCCAAAATCAAGCTGAGTGTACATCATTTTCAGGTGAGCGTCCAGGGCCTTGGTTCTCTTGTTTAACATAATATACAGTTATAATAAATCAGCGTGTACATGTTCATATGACTTAAACCCATAGAAACAAAAGAAAAAAAAACACATTTACTTAAACCAATGATTTATCATGTGCAGAGCCCCGTTAGTATCGCAGACATATTTAACAATTGAACTGTTTTAAAATGGTATTCATTGTCAGTATGAAGGCAACAACTTTGCAAGCAAACGGAATAACGCGCGTTAGCGATGACAATGAATACCATTTTAAAACAGTTCAGTTGTTATATTTTCGTTAAATATTAAAAAAAAAAATCTTCATTTATTTTAAGAAAAAAAATCCCATCTATAACACATGCACATCGGGGGAGTCCAGTAGAAGCAACAGCTGAAAATCCGCAATATTTTTAATGTGGGGTAACAACGGGGAGTTTTGGTTTGAAAAATTATAGTGTTATCAGGTATTTTGATGGTATTTTCTCGAGCTTTTATTAACATAATGAATTTTTTTAGAATATTGGATATAAATAATATGTATAAAAAATGAATATCAACGATAAATGTGTTGTTATTTGTGGACTATATTTCAGTCGAAAATCAGGTGCACCAGTGTGGCCCATTTTCAATTTGCAAAGAAGTTTGAAGTAAAAGATTGCTGGTTAAATGTCGGAAGTGAAATTGGTGAATCTGAAACGGGAAGGGGGGTTCTGTAGCTGAGGATAATTTTCAATGGCCAAGCATGTGGGTTTCGAATCTGTGATATGTGAGTAGACAGGGATTTACCGAGAGATTTTGTTTCTGGAATGTCGACATTGTTAGGTTGAGATTCACTCTTACATAATGTGCCGAGCTTCATAATCGGTATCATTCAAATCAAGCAAAGCAGTCAGATGTATACTTATTCTTCACGCCTGATGTGGTGCAAATATCTCTCAAAGTTTAGAAAATTGCCGTTTTAAGGTTAGCAAGGAGTTGTGTAGTACTTAAACCATGTATTGTACTTTTGAGGAGTTCCTATTGTATTCATTGTAAATTGATAAAAAACATGTAGATGATTTTTCAGGGTTTTTTTTCGATCAACAAACACAGCATGTGAAACGGACAATTTTCACTGGATGTGGCATACATGCGTGAATCTAATTCCATTTGAAATTAAGATCACTTGAAATTTACATCCCGCGAGACACAAAATTGATTGACAAGTTGTACCATTACACATTGTCTCAAAATAATAGGGTATATAGCAGCTTTGTCAAGGTAGGAACAATTTTTTAAAGATCCGATTTTTAAATTTTTTTTTGTGGTTTGATGGTTTTGACTGATCTGTTGTTGTCTGTTCCTTCAACAGGTCATCAAAAACACCACTCTGTCTCTCACAATGTCAATATTACGGTGAATATCAGCCAGGTGCCTATATATGTTATCAAAATATTATTTTATCAATTTCTTTGATTTTACTTTGTAATATCTCGTAAATGTGTTTTTCAGTCTCATCTCGAATGTAAACAAATGTGATGTGACAGTCATGTTTGTTTACCTACGATAATGTAGTTCCGGATTGTGTATTGCATTTTATATGTATTCATACACAAAATTTTTTGGCATTCATTGTCAGTAATAATTACAACGGCTCTCAAGCTTGCAGCTATGGGAATTTCACAAGGCAAATGAAAATATAAATACAATGAAATCGAGGGCACGACTTTAAAATTGAGTGCACGATTTTGAAAACGAGATCATGTAAAATTGCATCAAGATAAATCTTTCAGGAACCGAAGAAGTGGGAAATAATGGTAAAAATTAAAAAGAAATAATAATAAACTGAATGAACGAAAAATATCCAAATTATTGATGTGTCACTTAAGATATACCCAAATATATAGTGCTATATTTCTGCCTTAAAATAATTTCGAGTCATAAATCTTATTTGGACTTTAATAGTTTTCGCGATGAGTCAGCACAACATCAACTCGGTAGTAAGTAACTCTTTTGTGGCAAGTCGAAATAAATTATAACTGTCTGTTTTTATGTTTATGATCGATAGTAGAATAAAAAGAATCGATGGCTGATGAGTCGGCTTCTATCATCTCTTGGATTCGAAACCCACAAGCAAGGGAGGTTTAGCCCCGGGGTTAGGGGGGGGGGGGTTCTGCTCAGTTTTATAATCGACGAAGCAAAGTATTGTATCTGTTTTCATAATTTTTTTCTGGAAGAAACTGTGTCTTTTATTTAAAAAAAATTCACATGACTTTATGTTTTACAAGTGCCATGTCAGCATTAATGTCTAATTCATGTGCTCGTAAATATATGCTTGGAATTTTTTCAATTAATAACATAAACCTTGATACTTAGTGGTATAAATATCAAACACAAACATATTCGTCCAACAAGAGGTCATTGAAACCTAACAGTCACCTAGGGGTATGCCCCTTTATCTCCCGTAGCCAACAAGAGGTCATTGAGACCTAACAGTCACCTAGGGGTATGCCCCTTTATCTCCCGTAGAAGTCTAAAATTCAACTAGAATTATAGTGGTTGCAAACACAGCGACTAATATCTTTAACCATCCTAAATTTTTACCCCCCCCTTGTTCGCACAACGGGGTTGGTTGGTTGATTGTTATGATAAACATCACATAAGTAATGTTTAGTTATACGCTTGTTTTATTGAGGAATATTGTAAGAACCGTTCCTATATGCTTTATGTGTGTAAGTTATTATTTTGTTCTGCCTAATACTATCGCTTACTAGGAAAGATTATGTGAAGGTGCTAGCTCATTCCTTACTGCAGGTGAACCAGTCCATACTTTCTTCAATTAATGCCAAACGTCAGGAAAGTTTTTTAAAGGTATTTTGTATGACCTAGCCTTGTTTGATTAAAACTGGTTCCAGCTGTATAGCTCGACGCTCTACCAAGATCTTTAAAAAACCTTTGTTTGAGTATTATTTTTTTAAATATTGTTACAGATTCTACTATACGCTAGGTTGAATATTTTGATTAACAACAGCTCTTCAAACAACAAAGACTGATTTTGGTTCTTAACAACCCGATTATGTTATATTCTATTATAGTTGTTTGAAATTTGGCAGTTAAAATCAACGGATGTATTTTGATTGATCAAGAAATTAAAATTGATTAGTTAGTCAATATTGAACTGTGAAGGATGAATCCAACCATTTGATTGAGATGTGATGAATAATGGTTGTAATGTTGTTTAACGTTAAATTAGAAATTCGGAAGTTATTCCAACTTTTTTTTAAATAATGACTAATATTCTAAGACCAATTCGTATATGTGCTGGTGTGTAGACTAAGAAAGACTGTTAAGGTGCTTGCTCACCGTGTAAGTATGTTGCTCATACATCTACAGAAGTCGCAATATTCTGATTCCAAGTGAACTAGTCGATTTTATGTTTCTTTTTGTCTAACACCAGACAAGCAAACTGTCGTTAAAATCTTATGTATGATCCACCAGGTGTTGTTTACCAATACAAGCAACTCTTGAGACGGACGCTCTTACAATGGGCTACCATGGAAATGGCAACCACAAGGAGGTATGTAACAATATATCATAATTTTGACATTATTCAATAATTGTGTTTAAATTTTTTTCTTGAAAAAAATAGATTTATTAATTCTTACATAACAAGTACATTTTAAATTCATTGCTACACAAGCTTTATCACAATTTATACCTGTACATTCCTGTATTGAGTGGCTGAAAGAGCATATTTATGGAGAGCAGGTCCTCCCTTTTCCTATTCATTTTTAAACAGATCATGGCGTGTTTAAAGTTTGTCAGTTCAATTGAGAAAGGACATTGTTTCTCCAGTTCTCTCAACCATCTCATAACTGATTACCATGATTAAACTTGGAGAATCTTGAATGGGGCATAAAACGTTATTACTAGTCTTTTTTTTTCATTTCTTAATTATGTCATAAGAATATTGTAAGCCTAGGCTAATCAAGGCCCTTAAAAAGTTTTATGGCCGTTATCACAATATTGTTGATAAGTATGTAGTCACTGTATCCAAACTTATACTGGATATATTTGACTTACCATAGTTCTTTGTTCTTTTCATTCTCAAAATTGACTTTCACGTGACGGGTGTAGCTAGCTAGACAGAAGGTGGTTACCCTTCCGGAGCACCCGGCCTCACTTGCTAGATGGAAGTTCACGTGTATGACTAATTTTGCCAGCTTTCAAAGTTTTTACTTTGTTTTTTTGGATTGTGGTTTGGACAAGGACTGCTATGTTTGTTTTATAATCTCATTAAAAATTCAATGTTATCATGCGCAAATATACAAAATCTTTCAACACCTGGTGTTTGGGTGTTAATTTGTATGATATTAAGTACCAAAGCCTTAAACCATGTTACAATGTCTTATTGTAATCTAGGTAAACGTTTCAACTGACATTGACTCTTAAACAACAAAAATACTGATTTTAATTCTTCACCCATCCAAACATATCTTTTGTATGTTTGTGAAAACAATATGACGGTTAAAATTACCTAAAGTATTTTGGTTTTTCATTTATTTAAAACTTTAAACAAAAATCAAGATAACCATGAACTAATAAGAGCTGTGTAACGGATCATTTGATTGATGTGTGGTAATTTTTTAAATCAACCAGAAGTTACATATGCAATAAATAATTGACTAGGGAAATTAAGCAAGTATGTTAAAAGTATGTAATTATGCCATGGAAATTGATTTCAATTTGATAAGTATTTTATTCCTATAGGATTGCCTTAAGGAATACAATCTAATGCGTTTTGCTTTTTTTAATTTTATTATGCAACTTTTTAAAAACCCTTTTTTTTCAAGTGAACCAAACTATAGCTATTACATTTATTGATGGCTGTTTCTGTCTTGGAGGCTTAGTGGTAGAGGGTCTGCCTCAAGAGCGGAGCGAAAGGTAATTGGTACTTACCCAAAGTAGGTCATACATCAGACTTAACAACACTGCCTGACATTAAGAGGAAATAGTTTTGACTGTGTCACTGATGAGGAATTGATTTCCGAAATGTGCACATCTGGCACATCAAAATTTAACTGGTATTTGTATTATATATTTACTACCCCTGAGCGGGTACCGCTGCTGATGGAGTAAAACTCCCTGAGGGTATCCATAACTCAGTAGGCAGTACTTAGTGCTGTCAGAAAATGTACCATTTAGTAAAATTTTCAGTCGTCTAAAATTTGAGATTGATTTAAAACTAAGGTTTGTTCCCTCATGCAAAGCATTCCTTAGCTGGATTTGGATTTATATAATTTTGAAACTTTAGATTCATTATTTTCAACCTGTTTGGCTTATATATTTTTTTATCTATCAAACTTTTCGATTAGTGTCACTGATGAGGAATTGATTTTCGAAATGTGCACATCTGGCACATCAAAATTTGACTGATATGTGTATTATATATTTACATAGTATGAGGATAATGTGACTCGGGGAGAGATATGCTTGATTGTAGCATACTGACTCCGTAAGTTAGGATTTAAAGAAGTCAGCCTGAGAGTGGGTTAGTACAAGACAGGCCGAAGTTACGAAATAACACTTTCGCAAACAGAAGCTGTTCTTAGAATATTTCTTAGTAAGAAATATAACTGGCATACAGCTCCAAAATTGTTGATGTGACATTACACAACAATCTAACCAATTTTATGGTACAAACTGGAGTAGGTGGGGGTCAAAATTTTTGGGTGGTGGAATAAAGTATGGACAAAGAAGGGATACAAGAATATCAAATTTTTAAAGGAAATTGTAGCTGAAAAATGCAATAAAAGCTTTATAGAATGTAATATAACTTAAAAAAAACATCACCTAGAATACATCACAAAAAGGATAAAAAAGTTAATAAATAGGCATGATAAGACTCTCTGATTATAAAATTCAGCTGCGTGTGCCCGTAATTTTTTGAAAATTTATATACCAGCATTTTTGCTTTGACTTTTAGAAACGCTCAATGGCATAAAACTAAACACAACATAGTGATGTAGGTGATTGATGGTCGCATATGCTAATTACAAATTGCTACAAGTTGCAATTGGTCACCCATGTTTTAGTCGCTAGCAAAGTTCCACTTTGAACGCATCCAAAATGTGTTCCCCTCCAATATTTTTGCGCAAAGACGTGTTGCTTTATGTGTTGATATTTTTCTTCAACAAATACATTTTTCTGGACAATATATGTAACGAAAATTTTATTTGATTATGTTTTTTTCGCACAATGCATAATCTTAACAGAGATTCCTAATGTACTATATTTTTAAACGTAGATTTATTTGGTGGTTGACCAGTCAACATCCGGCTGCAAACCTACTGAACAAAACGATTTAAACCTGCTTTAACCTATGAGCAATACGCCCGGCTAAAAGCGATTGCTCTGCCTTTATCTCAGGTGACCTACAATCAAAATAGAGATGCAAGTTAACGATAACATATATTAAAATAGTACTTAAAGCTGCTTTAAGTTTAATTTTCTGATTTTCTAAAATATATTTTTTGAAAATACATATCCTCTAACCACAATCCGTGAGATTCATTTTCTAAAATTTCATTTCTAATAGCTGTAAATAAACGGAATCCTCTAACCGGTTGGTCAATGTTTAACAATGATTATTATGAGCTTGGAGCATGTGCAAGGATGTACGGAATAACCCATGAATCGAAAATAAATCATGACAAATTGCATTAATTGTCCTTCATTAATATCCAGATGTATTCGAAATGGTGTTATGTATCCTTTACCAAGTCACAAATGACAAATAAATTCAACGAATTTCTATGTTTAATTTATCGTATTTCACTGTTTTGAAATGTGTTTAAATGACCCGGTTTTTTATGACTTAACCATGTTCTAACTTTAGAACCCAAATGCTTAATCTCAATGGGTAATTACTGTTATTTCTGTATTTATTCGAGCTTTTATCGTTGAACCAAATGTAACATTGTTGATTTGGAACATCATTAATTAGATTAGAACCGTTTTAATTTTTTTTTTTTTTTTTTTTGAAAAACTTTATGCAGCTTTTAAATAAAAAGGTGCCAATAATAAAATATTGTATAAAACTTTTAAATTCCGTCAGTTTTGTGTTAAATATTATGTATTCTGAATCAAAGTATATTATGGCTAATACAAATGTAAGGACAGATATGAACCGGATATTTTCGTAAAACAGAAACTGTCAAGGTAGATAGTGTTGGATTTGGTAACGCCTTTGAGAATCTGTGTGTTGGTGGCTCTCGTTTCTTTTTAACATTAATTAGCAGAGAGTTATCAATGTGATTCTACAGAATTGTTGTACTTTTTTATCATCTAAAGTTTTCTTTTACCAACATAGACAATGGCATTTCTGTTATTCAGTCGTATGTGAACAAACCAATGATATATAAAACTCGCATACGAGCACATATAACTAAATACGACTATATTCGTAGAAACTCAAAGACACGATAATATTGACGGAGAGCAAAGACACAAAGACGAATACCATTTTATCTTAGTATGTAAATACAGTCAACTCTTGTTAATTCGAAATCGGTTTAATCGAAATTTCGGTTAAATCGAAATGATACAAACAGTCCCGTCAGATCGCTATGTATTTTTGTGCAATTTTGTTTGTTTAAATCGAAATACTGAAATTCGAAATTTTGTTTAAATCGAAGTGAATTTTCAGTCCAGATAACAAATATAATGAAAATACCAATGTTTAAAACGAAATATACTTCCTTGTTTATCGTAGATTGAATTTGTTTATATATCAAGTTGAAAGCAAGCGGCAAAATAAAAAACTTTTTGTATTTTATTGTTTTTTAATACACGTATTTACATACTTCTTAAACAAGAGACGGATTAATTATTTCAGGTATTAATCAATAATTTTAAGATAAACTATTTTTTGTGTACATAGTTTTGTTCGGAGATTTATTTTTTTTATTTTTTTTTTTAATTGATTCAGTATTCCTAAAAGTATGCACAGATGTTAAAGAATTATTGCAATTTCCAAGCATAGAGCTACTTCTGAAATATAATTTTATCTGCAGTTTTATTCATTTAATTCTGATACTATGCATAGATGACAAGCATCACAAGAACTCATCACCCACTAACAAATGTGTTCACCAACAATTAGGGCGGGGGTGGGGAGTATCAGTCTCCTTCAAAGACAGTTCTAGTTATCTATATATTCATGTTTTGTTTGTACAAATTATAATATAAACAATTGACAAACCCATTGTTTTAATGAAGTTGATCCAATTTTTTCTATGACAAAACCTGCTGTAGCTAATACAACGATTAAAAATTAATTTTGATTGCAACTAAAAATTCCAATATTTATTTTTAAAAAACGTTTTAATATTTTATGAATGTCAAATAAAAAAAGAGACACTAGTTATCTCGTTAAAAAATTTCGTATTTGAAAAGCCTAGTGATCTTAGTTAAATATAAAGCAGCGACTTACGAAACACACCTTCCACTGCCGAGGGTGAAATCTGTATCTGGCAGACCCCAGTGTGAGAAAGCCTGAAATAGAAGGTTCCCTTAACCAAAATTTGTGAACTTCCTTCAGTTTTATTAAAAACATCGCTACAGGGGTATAAAACATCGCTTTCCAACGTCAGTTTCCTTGGTTACAAAACAAAACAATATCCAGTTTTACCTCCCAAGAACTAATTAACTTCGACAGATGCTAAAAAAGTCGTTACTAGGCATTGTACGTTATTATCACAATACCTGAGTTCCCTTGACAAATATCTTAAACTATTTCATCATCCAGTTAAATGATCCCTAAGATAACAATCTAGATGTAATAAAATTAACGTGACTAAGATGTTCTAAGCCGTCGTTCTAGCATTTAAGTTCCATTAACGACAGAATAAAGCTTACCTCATCACCAAGTTTCACGTGGCGCCTTTTCAGTTGCGAGAAAAACATTTCTAGCAACGTTATTTGTACCTTTTTATATTCAAATTTAAAGCATCACCATAGGGTTTTTTTTATTTCATATTGCCTCGTGTTCTTTTGAACAGTACTTTTCCATAAAATTTAAAGGAAACACATGGCACTACCTTTAATTCTTTTTTTTTCTTATTTATTTTTATTTTTTATTGCATACAATTCTTGAAAAAGCACATTTAATCTACCAGCTAAGTTGAGATGTGTATTGAGATGTGTATTAACATTATACATAATAATAGATGCATACGTAAATAAAAGTCTCAGCACTTACGTTTTTCGTTCTTCCCATAATACAATAGAGATTAATATTTCAAGTGTTAAATGTTTATGGCTGTGATTAAAAAGAGTCACGCTTAAATTTAGGAATATTAGATAATTGAAAAAATATCCCATGTCTGATATTTTTAACGCAGACGCACACGTTGCTCTCTCTCTCTCTCTCTCTCTCTCTCTCTCTCTCTCTCTCTCTCTCTCTCTCTCTCTCTCTCTCTCTCTCTCTATATATATATATATATATATATAATTTCTTCCCAAAGAAAATAAAAAGATTAAATTTAAGAGTCCTACCTATTTAATAAATTAGAATAAGGCTAAAATTAATTTTTGAAATAGTTATTTAGTAAGATCTTTGATTAAACCTATACAGATTTACACTGAGTTTGGGGTCATTCAAATTGTGTCAGAAAAACAAAAACAAGTACTCACGCATCGCTGATGACTATAAAATAACACGTTTTAAATTTTTTAAATACGAAAAACATGCTGTTCAGATATGTTCTTATAATATTAATGCATTCAATTACGCTATTTCACTTTTCATAAACTTTATTATGCATACTTGATAACCTTTTTGATTATTGGATCTCACTGAACATTGCTTCATAGTTAGACTGTTTGGACACATTGTATAACTTAAAGTCTAGCAAGAGCGATTGAACAGTTAGGAGGTGGAAAATGTAATTTGTTAGTCTAGAATGTGTAATTAAAAGACAGTTTAAATGTTTGTTTGTTAAACGTCGCGATTTTTTAGCTTTTCGAAACTAGACAAGGCTATTCAAAATCTCTAAATCGCTTAGAATTAATGCATGAGCCAGTATGTGTAAGATGTATATGTGTGCGACTTTTTGTGAAGATCCAGCTCACCTAGTCAGAACGCGCGGGCAATCATACGACTCATTCAGTCACATTACAGTCATGACACTGGGTGAACCAGACGACACTCTGATCTTCTAATGCCAAGCGCCTTTAGAGGAAGCAGTATCTGAAATTTCAAAGTTTTTGCATAATCCCGCCTGAGTTCGAACCCCTTGACTCCCCACTCTCGAGTCGGACGCTCTATTATTAAGCCAATAAGGCGATCGGCAGCTCAAGAATACTTTTAACGTTATCTTGCAGGTAAGCATTCTAAGACAGTCTTAGAAGTATCTGATATGATATGACAGTTTCATCCCTTGATGTTTAACAGTCTAACAGTTGCCCTGTGTTTTCTAAGTCTAGATGGTTTCAAGCATGACACAGCGACAACAGTTCAACAGTTGTCATGTGCGGTTTGGGTCTAGAAGGTGTCTCGTGTGACATAACGACAAAAATCAACAGTTGCCCTGTGTGGGTTGGGTCTAGAAGGTGTCCTATGTGACATAATGACAAAAGTCAACAATTGCCCGATGTGGCCAGAATCTAGAAGACACCACAATAACAGTATAACAGCTGCTCTGCGTGATCAAAGTCTAGAAGGCGTTGTTTATGATACAGCGACAATAGTCCAACATTTGCCATGTGTGGTTATTAGTCCAACAGTTGTCCTTTTTGGTCAAAGTCTACAAGGCGTCATGTATGAAACAGCGACAACAGTACAACAGTTGTCCTATTTGATCAGAGTCTGCAAGGCGTCGTGTATGACACAGTGACAACAGTCCATCCAACAGTTGCCCTGTGTGTCAAAGCCTTAAAGTCGTATTAGCTATTCACAGGCATGTTTTTAAATACGATTATAATATTTGGAATTGCGTTATAATGTAAAGGAAATGACTTACTACGTAGTTAAATATCTTATGTGTTCTGTTGCGTCTTTTGGTGATTGAAATGCATTTTAAAAAGCGTATTACGGATTTTCAAATATGTTATTAAGTACAAGATAGGGGTTCTGACGACTTCTGATGCGCGTTATTACCAATTTTTAAATGCGTTATAACATGTGTTTTGACGTATTGGAAATGCCTAATGGTCTGTTTCAAATGCGTTATTTTCGACTTAAAATGCGTTTTGACGTATTTGAAATGCGTTATGGTGTATTCAAAATGCGTCATGACGTATTTGAATTGCGTTATGATGTATTCAAAATGCGTTATGACGTATTTGAAAAGCCTTATCGTCTATTTGAAATGTGTTATTTTCTATTTGAAATGCGTTATAATGTATTTAAAATGCTAAATAACGTATTTGAAATGCGTTATGACGTATTTGAAATGCCTCATTGTCTAATTGAAATGCCTTATTTTCGACTTGAAATGCGTTATGGTCTATATGAAATGCGTTATGACGTATTTGAAATGCCATGTTGTCTATTAGAAATGCGTTATTTTCTATTTTAAATGCGTTATGGTGTATTTAAAATGCGTTATGACGTATTCGAAATGCCTTTTATCTGATTAAACAGAATTGCCTCGAGTCTAAATAGATGACCCAAAGACTGATACATCTCTGACAATAGGGGCCTGTTTTCCTAAAATTTCAAATATATTAAAGGGTACCTGTAACCAAAAATTTTTTTATCACAATTGTTTTATATATTATTTAAATATAACAATATTGAAAACCGCATCAAAATTGGTGACAAAATAAAAAAGTTATAGCGGTTTGAAATCCACATTTTATAACTTTCTCTTTATCGAAAAGTGAATTGCCTCGTTTTGAGTTATAAACGTGTGACGTCATTGCAGTATTAGAAGTAGTGTCTAACATAATAGACAGTAGTAACAATGATGATATATTGACGTATGTAGAATAAAGTAACGACTCTGACATGTACCTATTTATGTCAAATAGTTCGTCATTATTTGGGGAAGCAGTAGACTTTCTTATAGGTGATGAATTTGGAGTATAACCGTTATTTATTCGAACCAGAAACGGACGAATCTGATGAACATAATTGAGTCGAGTCCCAAACTACCGTCAAGAATTGTGACTGCATTTGGTTGCATAGCTGTTGAAAAATACTTGACGAGTGTTAACTTGTCAATAACACGAAAATTGATTATATCTTTGACTTTTTTTTAAATAAATTATCTTATTAAGTCGGACTGGACAGACTCAAGAATTACGATAAGTTGCATAGCTATAACAAAAAATACGCGATAAGTTTTTACTTGTCAAATACAAAATTAATTTAATCGTCGACATTTAAAAATGAATTAAATATCAAGTCGGACTGGACAGACTGTCGGATGAATATTATGGAACTTACTGTGGTGTCATGTGCTGATTTTGAATCTCTATTAAAATAATTCATTCAAAATTCAAAATTTTAAATGCATTATTTTAATAAAAATTCAAAATCAGCACATGGCAGTAGCACCAGCTAAAAATCAATTCATAAAAACCCAATCGCCTATGCTCTTTTGTGCAATGTTTATTTACAGTTGAAATTAAATGACCGTGATGTAGAAAACTTTTAAATATTCTGGCGACATCACATTTCCTCGATAATTGGAAGATTTTCACACAATTAAAGTTTGTAACACAGTTGTTTTCAACTGTCCGATGACTAATTAATGCTGGGGTAATTAAAAAGAAAATTGAAAAAAAAACAAGATATTCCATCTCAAATTATTTTACGCAAAATATATATTAATTGTTTAAAATGAAATGACACGGATTTTAGAATGAGACCACATTTTAAAAAAAGAGATAATAATAATAATAATAATAATAATATAATAATAATAATTTTATGGATTTGTATATATAGAATTAAGAATTTAAGAATATCACAGCTAAATGTATTCCCAAGGAAAATCTAATAAAATCAAATGCTGTAAGTAGATCAATAAACATGTTTTAGACTATTCTGGTCGTCAATTTTTAATTTTCAATTTTGCCTAAAAGTCATATTTTATTATTATTATTATTGACATGAAAACTAAGAAAAAAAATCTTTTTCTTTACTTTTTAAAATTTGAAAATGAAATATCCATTTTTCCCCGACTGATATCTTTATACTGTATATGACAAATAACGTTTACCAAATAAAAATATTTTACTTTACTTGAACTGTAAATATATTATTGTATATTACAGGACGTAAGATAACTTTATCAACCTGCAAATCAATTTTGCAAATTATGAGTGACATCCTGTTAATTACAGGTGTGGGTCTGAATCTAAGGAAGGTGTCTAATAAACAAAAAGGATTAATAATAATCTTAATTATCGATACATGTGAAACGGATGTAAATACCACTTCATAAAATGGTTTTCTCGTAAAATAATCATAGAAAGTTAAACTACGAGTTCGTATTTGACTTATTTTAGTAGTTGGTAAATAATATTCTGTGGAGGTATGTTACTGGTATGACGTCACAACACGGGAGCCTCGATATCGACATTTTTGATTTGGATTTCTAGAGATGTATTAGAAAATCATCGATATCTACCTTATTATGATATGGAAGTTTATTGAATTTTCGTTACAGCCATATTTAAGTACGACGAATAAAATATGTCAAAACTGAAAATCGTTACAGGTACCCTTTAAGGTCATAAGTTGTCTCGATTAAAAACAGTTATCACAAAATAAAAACAAAATCTCGAGTATTATAAAATCATTTTTTCGTATTTTTCACTGATAGTCTAAAATTATTTGCAGGTAAAAAATTCACAGAACTTTATTAACTAATTCTCTCTCTCTCTCTCTCTCTCTCTCTCTCTCTCTCTCTCTCTCTCTCTCTCTCTCCTCCTTCTTTTTCTTCTTTAATACCATTCATAGTGCGTATGAGCTAAAATTGAAAAACAATTGTTTAAACAAGTTCCGACATTATCATATATAAGGAACCAGTTTTTCTGTTAAAGGAACTCATTATTGGGAATTTTAAAAAAAAATTAAAATACTGTGGTCTTTGTGTAAGATATGTTTGTTTTTTTTTTATTCGTGAAAGACACCAAATAACGTTGGATCGATTAAAAAAAACTATTTCAGTTACTGATCGAGACCTTGGTGGTGTGTGAAAGATTACTTGTAATTTTCTGATAATTACGTAAATGACCGGCAATTAGTACTTTCAGTACTTTGATTATCTCAATCATACCATTACCACGTAATTTTCTTCTGGCTATTTATTAGTTATTACCATGGTTAAAGGTTTATCTTCTGTAAACAAGCCGCAACTTTAATGTCTCATTTGTGCCATTTTGTCTTTTAGCTGTTTACAAAGCACAAAAAAGGCGAAATTACACCTTCTAAAAAAAGATAGTAATAAATCATAAAGCATACATGACAGCTGTGTTTGAAATAGAAAAATATGTTGTTTTTGTTGTAATGCTGTTTAAAGTCACATAAACATTTTTTTTAGTTTTCGCGAAGAAAAACATTTAAATAATTATTATGTTTTAATCTAAGAACCAGTTAGTGTATGCGTGATATGTGCAGATGTTCATTATGGTCTGTCGTGTATTAGCGCGCAATCTGGGCGACTTTTTGGTAAGGTGCTTCCCCTGCAAGTCAGTCTGCCTCAAACGAGCATACAACTCCCTTAGCCCATCATCCTGGCGCCGAGTGAACCAGTCGATTTTTTGTGCTCCTAATGCCGAGCGCCAGGGGAGAAAGATTAAGTTAAATTTTGAAGTCTTAGGTATGACCTAGCCAGGGTTCGAAACCACAACCTTTTGTTCTCCAAAATAGAAAAAGAGATGCGTAATAATAAGCGGTTAAAACAACTACGGTACAATATCTGTCAATGGAAACGGTAAAAAGTGAAGAAAATCCAATACTAGAAACGAGCAACACATTGCGACAACAAATTATATTCAAATGTGGACGTGCAATAGTCTGCAAAGTGGTGTTGTCCTAGTGCCATCCAGAGATCCCTCAACACGCATATTTTGAAATTAAAATAACCCCTATTTTACAAATAGTAAATAAATAAATAAATAAATAAATCAATCAATCAATCAATCAATGAATCAATGAATAATAATTCTAATACTAATACTACTACTACTAATAATAAAAATAATAAAGAACCAACAGTGAATGAATAATAATAATATTAATAATAATAATAATGATGATGATGACGATAATAATAATAATAATAATAATAATAATGATAATAATAATAATAATAATAATGATAATAATGATAATAATAATAATAATAATAATAATAATAATAATGATAATAAAAAACCAACAGTGAATAATGATAATAATAATAATGATGATGATGATGTTGATGATGATGATGATGATGATAAAGAACCAACAGTAAATAATAATAATAATAATAATAATAATAATAACAATAATAATAATAATAATAAAGAACCAATAGTCTAACACGTGTGTATGATCAATTAAAAAAGAAGAAAATGTTTCTTAGTTCTATTTACAATGTATAATACTTTCTGGAAGAAAAAAAGAACAAAAAAAATTGAACAGACAATATACTGCAAGGATTGCTAATTCTTTTTAAAAGAATTATAAGTTTAAAAACCGCGTCTTGTTATAATAAATAGAAACATATGAGATAGAGAGAGAGAGAGAGAGAGAGAGAGAGAGAGAGAGAGAGAGAGAGAGAGAGAGAGAGACCTAGGTTTAGGCTCGACACAATGCTATTTGATCAGAAACTCTTAAGAGTTACCCTGTCTCTCGCGCTATCACAATCAAAACCACAGTTGCACATATCCTTGTTATCACATGGCACGAAGAGTTTGAATTAATCGATAAGTATTGTTATAACATGTACAATAGTCGTGTAAGAAATCTCTAACGTGATTTTAATATCGGCAGCTAAATGAAATTTGTTTTGTGATGTTGTTATTTAAACTAAACGTTTGTGGTATTTGAAGGTTATTTACTTATTTCATTTTTTATTTGTTAATTACTTTTTAAAATCTTTAAAAATTAACAAAAAATAATTTGATTAAGAAAATAAATTAATAATATAACTGCACTACGGGTATACGTGACAGAAAGAACTCGCTTCATTGGAACAACATTTAAGAGAGAGAGAGAGAGAGATGTTCAAATAATTACCAATCAGACTTAAGACAGGATACTTGTATGATGGTTTTCATTGGTTGTTATAAGTACTTTTAAACATCTTTAAACAATAACTGTCTGTTAAAAATCGAAGTAAGAATGGCCCCTAGTGAGTTAGTGAGTTAAGAAATCATCTAGTCTTAAGACCGTCAATAAATGAAAAGTAGCGGCAGAGGTGGTAGTGACGACGATGTAGTCACACACAGTGAGAATGTCGGTAACGACCATGATAATGGAGATGATTGTGATGGTGAAGGTGTTGTTAGTATTGTTGTTATTGATGATAATAACGACGACGATGACGACGACGAAGACGATGATAATGATTATGATGATGACGATATTGTTGTTGTTGATGATGATGTTAATGATGACGATATTGTTGTTTTTAAAGATGATGATGATATTGATGATGATGATGATGATGATATTGTTGATGATGATGATGAAATTTTTGTTGTTGATGATGATGATGATGATATTGTTGTTGTTGTTGTTGTTGATGATGATGATGATACTGTTGTTTTTGATTATGATGATGATGATATTGTTGTTGATGATATTGTTGTTGTTGTTGATTATGATGATGATGATAATGATGGTGGTGGTCGTGGTGGTGGTCGTCGTCGTGTTGTTGTTGGTGGTGATGATGATAATCATCATCATGGTTTTTTTTTCCAATTTTTAGAAAATTAGATTTATTGTTAAACAAAATATTCCAATATTGTGCATTTTATCTTTGATAAGCACTTTCTGCAAAGTTGTCTAGTAAAAGTGTCAATTACTCGTAGACAGATACACCGACCTTACACAGAAAATTAAAACGTGAATAACAGCCCACGTGTGTCATGAAATGATTTACCATTCCCTCATACAGATATATAACACGGTCAATGTCACGTTGCAACCACAATATAGTATTGATTTTTCCTTTTATGTTGATTACAATTACATGTACAAATTTGGAACGGCAAAGTATCTTGTTTTCTGTTTTTCTTTCTTTTTGTTTCATTGCTAGATAAAACTTTTTTTTTAAATCTCGGTCAGGTTGAAATAAACACTTATTTTCATCACCATCTGCCAACGACCTTCTGTGTCAATACAAGTATAGTAGCTCTTATAGAGTCGGAGGGGTAATGGTGTTTAATGCCAAGTCAAGATTATTTTTACTATATCCGAGCAATGGTGTAGGAAACCGGAGTACCCGGGGAAAATGACAAACGAATTGACCAACCTTCTCTCACTGAAATCTGCCCGAGTGAGATTCGAATTTAGTCAGGATATGCAGTATGATCTGCAAGCGCGCGTTTTAGACCACTCGGCGACGATTAAAAAGGCGTTGATTTATAACGATCTTACTAAAAGGTATATAAGAAATACCTTATAATATATAGATAGCTTTATATTTGTGCGTGGTTTTTAAAATAAATTGTTACAATTATAAACCTCTTATGGTTTTTTTTTTTTCTGCTATCATTTTGACCATATTGGATTTATAACGAACAATTTGGGAAAATTTAAATTCACTAGGAACCGTCCATACCAAAGCTGGTTTCAATTATAGACGATTTTCAAAATCTTGCTAAAAATTAAAAATCAGATAAAAATGATGTAGTGAAGGATCTGTTAAGCGTGTTTAATAATCTTATTTTTCAAGTTTGAACAAAATTGGTTTAAATAAAGACACATTGGATATTTATTTAATTTTGCTATTTACCGATTGTGCGATCATCGTTGATGTCATTAAGGCCCGCCTAGAAAAATCCGAGGAACCTACCTACACAATAACGGGTTCAGAGAACCCCTGTTGTAGATTTAGAGAAGATTTTCAAAAAATTGGCGAAGTATAGACTTTATATTGAAGGCGGCATCCAAATGTTTCTTTGTGAACTGTAATATATGTATAATAAATCATACTTTTTTGACATACTAACGGGCGCAGTCTCATAGAGCGAATAATTAAAAGTTGTTTTCTCACCCACTCTCCTCTTATATGGAAAATCAGCAGGTTTTTTTTATTGTTATATGTATATTGATTTCCATCATGACGTTGAATTTAATTCTCAAGATCAATGACAAAAATAAATCCTTATTTTACTAAATGATGGTATTGTGATTGATAAAAAAATAAATAAATAAATAATAAATAATAAATAAATAATAAATAAATAAATAAATAATAAATAATAAATGATTATATATTGTGAACATGAAAATGCATAATATTCTAATATTCTACATTTCATCTTTGATAGCACATTATACGCTACTCCCTGTTTAACCCCCTAAAATTGCTTAGAGGGATAATACTGTTGTTTCTGCCGTTCTAGCTTTTTATATTTCGCGCTGAAAACCCATTCCAGTATTTATTTAAAATAAAATTGTTTAAATAAATGGACTCTTTCTAAAGTTAATTTTCGGAGTATAAACGTAAATTGAAAAGAATGATAATCTGTGACCATAAAAATTAAATTCAGTAACTTTATAAGCAAGTTACATTCGTTTTACTTGAATGAGGTGGTAAAATTCAAAAAAAAAAAAAAAAAAAAAAAAAAAAAAAAAAAGGGGGGGGGGGGGAAATAAGGTAGATGTATATTAGGCTAATGAAAAAAAGCATAACTGATGCTAGGATAAAAAGTCTCTATTCATACCCAATATAAATAATAATAATAATAATAATAATAATAATAATAATAATAATTATTATTATTATTATTATTATTATTATTATTATTATTACATTAAATTACCACGTTTCGTAAAATTTAGTCGTGGTGTGTTTAAGGTATAACATTATCAACAACGACTGTGTAAATTATACAATCTTTCTGAACGTGTTCAAAGGTCACATGGCTTCAATTTCGTAAACAGAAATTACACACGTAAAAACCTATAAGGGATAGGCCATCACTTACGGTAAAACCATAAAATAAGTCTTTCTATCCGTAGATATTCTTAACAAAAAATATCAATCCTTATAACTTGCATTTCACACGGATTTGAACTTAACATACATATGTGCTTTAACATAGAATTTTGCAGTATGCATTCAATTTGGTCCCGAGCTTTTAAAAGTGAGGATTTAAAGACCTTGTTAAAACAACACCAAGATATTCTATATAATCTAGCTTAACAAAACCTTTCAGAATACTTGTTACATTGTTTTAATGACTATACATCTACATTCTATCAATCACATTTCAACCAAACTGATAGAATTTCTATTAGCAATTTATCTTTTTTTTTAAATGAATATTAATATCAAATGTACGGTGGCACAGAGGCGACATGAAATATATATATTTCATATTAGGTGCGCACGTATTGGTTAATAAGTGCGCACGTAAAAGGTAATACGTGCGCACGTAATAGGTTAATACGTGTGCACGAAAAGGGTAATACGTGCGCACGTAATAGGTTAATACGTGTGCACGAAAAGGGTAATACGTGCGCACGTAATAGGTTAATACGTGTGCACGAAAAGGGTAATACGTGCGCACGTAAAAGGTTAATACGTGTGCACGAAAAGGGTAATACGTGCGCACGTAATAGGTAATACGTGCGCACGTAATAGGTTAATACGTGTGCACGAAAAGGGTAATACGTGCGCACGTAATACGAAAAATATATTTCATGTCATCTCTGTGTCACCGTACAAATGTTATTGACGACCATCTCTGATTTCAGACAATCCTTTTAGTCACAATTAATAATGTTTAGCATTTGGATCTTTTTCAGACTAGTGGTTTATGGGGAAGTTTGAAAGATTTTCTTATTTCCTTTTCACTGTAAATGAATAATTCGGTGTAACAACCATTTTTGCTAATAAAATTAAACTTTGATATGTAGCCTATTTGGTTTTGTAATATATTGTTTTGTAATATATTGCAAGAAAGATAAACCAAATACATAACTTATCTGTCGATTGATAAATATGATATAGGAATGTTAACTCCCTTTCTTACCAATATATATCAAAATTATCAGTTAAATTTCGATGTGCCATATGTGCCTTCTCATGCAGCTATTACCTTGACCTTTGAACCTATTACCTTGAACGTCATATCAATACTTACACTATTTGAATACAAATGCCTATATAAACCGTTTATATTGTTTTTAGATAATTAACAGTTTCTGTCTTCTTATACAGCTAGGACCTTGACCTTTTTATTATTTTTAGCAAAAAATAATAATTCAGGGGAAACAACTCTTCCATAGATTATGATATAGTTACAAAATTTTCTACCTTTGTTATGTTTTGTCATGCTGTACAATTTAGGAGTTTGTTGTTTTTATGTATGTATCAAAAAAATTATGTTTCTGGGACCACAACTGCTACAAGGCTTTTCATATGACTGGAAAACTTAGTACCTTGTTAAAGTTTGTCATGGTGAACAATTTAAAATTGTATTGTTTTTATCTATCTCCTATATTTAAAGAAAAAAGCCTAAAACTGGAAAATTCAAAACTGCATCATGACCTTGGTCCAATTTGTAAAGGTCATTTAAAATGTTACAAACCGAAAACCCCTTGTCAACATCTGTTGAAAAAAAATTTATAACCACGTGAAACTATTTTACGATATTTTTAAAATTTAACGCAAAATGCATAATCTGTTTTTACTACCGAATTTTACGATTTGTAAAAACTGTGTACTTAAGACACTGCAGAAACTGAAAAACAAGTCAATTTCGCTTCAGAAAAGAAGATATTTTAAGGGTTTTTTTTTCATGTTTAGGTTACAGTTGCCTACTCTCTACCGCTAAAGCAACCAAAAGTACAAACTTGAAAAAGCTCCCAGGTGAGCTAAAAACCATTGAATAAGCACTAAAAATAAGGTCAACAAAAATATCAACAAACATCTTACACATGTAACATGGCCATCATTTACTTTTCATATTGAACTTGAACCTTATTGGTATAAAAAATCTGTGATAACTTACTCTCTATCTTGGCGGCCATTTTTTATTTTGGACGACAAGCCGAATTCATCTATAAATCTCATCAATAAGGAATTTTTCAGGCCAATTTTATTTGAATTTTTCCGGTAGTTTTAGAAATTTATCAATTTATTTATTTGAAAGTTACGTGTCAAGTTTATTAATATATTTAACAAATTTACTTACAAATACAATTTTAAAGCCTTATGAGACACTATTTGAGTTAAATAAGAGACTCATGGGTCTTAATGCTTACCATAAGTCCAAACTTTTGCAAAATGCAAAAGACAATATATTAATTACAGAAACTTTCAAAGTTTCCTAAGTTTAGAACTACCACAATACTTAATCACAAATATCTAGCCACAGTGCGTTTATACGTAGCTTATATGCATGAAGTAACTATACTACAATGAATAATTTCCAAATCATTGACAATTTCAGTCTTGTTATACAGGTATGACCTTGACCTTTGAATGTATAACCTTGAATCATATATCAAAATGATCGTCATGTAAATACCTACAATATTCTAATATACATGGCTATACAAAATGTTACAAGTTTCCAAGATAATAAACAATTTCAGTCTTCTAATGCAGGTATGACCTTGAATCATATATCAAAATGATCATTATATTAATAACTACAAATGTCTATACAATACGTTTACATTTTTCAAGATAATTAACAATTACATTTTTCTTATGCAGCTATGACCTTTACCTTTGTACCTATAACCTTGAATCATTTATCAAAATGATCTTCTTATCAATACATACAATATTTTAGTATGAGTAACAATACTTTGTGCTGTCAGAAATATATCATTTAGCAAAGTTTTCAGCCGTCTTAATTTTTCAAATTTATATAAAACTAAGGTTTGTTTCCTCACACAAAGAATACCTAAGCTGGATTTGGATACATATAATTTTTGAACTTTCGATTAATTAATTTCAACTGTTTATTTCATTTTTTATTTATTTTATTTTATTTTTTATTTTTTTTTTTTTTTTTTTGTCTATCAAACTTTTCGGCCCTAGTATCACTAATGAGGTTTGATTTTCCGACAAGTGCAAATATGGCACATCAAAATTTAACAGGTATTTTTGCTATAAATTTACTACTGCTGAGCGGGTACCGCTGCTGGTGAAGTATAACTCCCTGAGGGTATCCATAACTCAGCAGGCAGTACTTTGTGCTTTCAGAAAATATACCATTTAGCAAAATTTTCAGTCGTCTTAATTTTTGTAAATTTATATAAATCTAAGGTTTGTTCTTTCATGCATAGCATGTCTTGGCTTTATTTGGATTCATTTAATTTTTGAACTTTCGATTTATTAATATCAACTGTTTGGCTTTTGTGTCACTGGTGAGGAATGATTTTCCGAAATGTGCGAATATAGCACATCAAAATTTAACAGGTATTTTTGTTATAAAGATACATGTCTATACAAAACGTTTATAGCTTCCAAGATAAATAACTATTTCAGTCTTATTATGCAGCTATGACCTTTATCATTAAATGTTTATGACGTTGAATCATTTATCATAATGGTCGTCATATTATTACCTATAATGCTCTAATACACGTGCTTATGCATACAGTTTTCAAGATATATTGACAAAGTTTTAATTGTCAGCACTTTTCACATTAAGTGCCTTGCCATTTCCCCATTTGAGCCCCATACTACCATTTGTGTAAATCTGAAACTAGATAACCTTAGAATGTTATAATATATAATACAAAAACCAGTTTAATTTTGATGTACACATTTCGGAAATTCATTCCTCATCAGTGACACTACGACCGAAAAGTTTGATACATAAAAAATATAAGCCAAACAGTTGAAAATGAAGAATCTAAAGTTTCAAAATTATATAAATCCAAATCCAGCTAAGGAATGCTCTGCATGAGGGAACAAACCTTAGTTTTAAATTAATTTCAAATTTCAGTCGACTGAAAATTTTGCTAAATGGTACATTTTCTGACAGCACAAAGTACTGCCTAAATAAATGAAATAACTAAGGTATACAATTTGTACATTCAAAGGAGAAGATTTTAATTTTTTTCACTTTTTCTCCCTTATGAGGCCCAAGAGGACATAACTACTTCATTTGTGCAAATCTGAAATGCCTTCACCCAGGTATGATTATCAATAAGTTTCATCAATTTTGGACCATTAGTTTCGGACGAGAAGTTTAAAATGTAAAAGTTTACACTAAACGCACGACAGACGGACGGTGAACCATAGCAATAGCTCATCTAAGCTTTCAGCTTAGGTTTGCAAAAATGTACTAAGAAAGCTAACTTACTCATTAACAAAATAAATTATGTCTACTTAAAATAGGCAAATAGGTCTTTATAACTAAAGCTAGAGCATCACTATTGCTGAATATACATTTTGTCCTCATCTTTCACACTATTTAAATCTGCATTTAAATAAACCCGTTTAATAAATGATATAGGATGTAGATCTGTATATAAAGAACAATTTGAAATCATATATTTCTCATTCTTCACATTATCTAAACAGATAAAATCATTTTTCTCTCATTTAGTTGTCATATGTTCATATTGACTTGTTTTTATTTTTAGATATGGAACACCAAATCTGAATTTGGCGAATGCACTTTTGTTGCATGAAAAAATGGCAAGTAATGATCTGTACCATAGAGACTTCAAAACTAATAGTTTTTATCAGTGCTATTAAGAACATTTTAAAACCTGAACCAGTCTGCTTTATAATCATTAACAAAAACATTTCAATTACCTTATACTTTTTGTTTTTGTTTACAAAACAATCGCAATTGTAAAATTATTTACGGTTGACACTGCTGAATTTTTTTTCATTACTTTATCAAAGCAGTTCTTTCTAACAGGATTTTTAAACGTACAATTAAAAATTTATGATTCAGTTTAATCTTTAACCTAACGCCATATCTCGACCAGTGCCAAAAAATACCAGTCCATCGCTTAACAACTAATAGCTTCCAGTCCATTTCACCATTTAAAGCATCATTAGATGTATATTTTCCAACATTCATAAAAAAACTTATAGCTTAATGTTGAACGTTATTAATACATAAAAAATCCTGGAGCCAAAAATACTTGCACCACAATAGTGCATTAAAAAGTTGAGTAAATTACAATAATAAAAGTCACCATTTGCTTTGCTTTTGACAATTTGCACGCTGATGGGATCAAAGTTTTCCCAAGAACACGGACACGCTTTCCAATAAAGTTACCGCTTAGCTGGCTATAGCTAAAAATGGTCATGTATGTTAACGACCGCTTGAAACGTGTTCAGCCATCACATGTCTTTAATCCTGTGTAAAGAAAAAAATTAAAGAATCAATAAACAGGGTTATACTAAATACCAATATTTTCTTTAGTTTGAACCAAATTTATTTTAATAAATGGGGAATTATCGATTTTCAGAATGGTCAAAGGCCTTTATGAACTAATATGATGCGCATTTGCAAAATTTCTCTTTTCCAAAAAAACACGTGGAGTATTTAAAGACATATTGGAGGGACCTAGACGACCAAACTTTTTTCACAACAGTTGGTTAATTAATAATTAAATGTATGCCTAATTTTTTTTAAACAGTGTAATAACAATTCTTCCTTTTAGAATTCTATACAGAAGTATTTTTTAGGAAATTTAATGTATTTTATTTTTTTTTATTACGTTGAAAAATATTGAATGATTTATGATAAGAAAAAAAAAATTAAGATGTACTGAAGGCTTCACAATATGAATTTAACATAAAATAATGATTAATTGTGTTAATATAACAAATAAACACAACGTCTGGAAAAACTTAAACTCTTGAACGTGTTAAATAATCACATGTAATCATAGTATATATATATATATATATATATATATATATATATATATATATATATATATATATATATATATATGTATGTATATATAATTCAAAATGCGGAAATTGTCTTTCTGGGCGGATTGAATTGTTTAAATCATCACTTGGCTAATCAATTTTTGCTTTAAAAAACAAATCGTCTCGTGAGTAAATTTTATTCATAATGCGCAAACCCCAGAACAAATCTATAGAATTTGCCAAGAACTGGCCGTAATTTCTTATATTTATAGAATAACTTACAATACAAACCATGCCAGATTATGTTATATGGAATGACAAGTATATCTTTTTTTCACAAAAAACGATGATCTTTTAAATTTCTTAAGATCTTTAATTATATAAGTTGCAATTTTAATATTAATTTGATGGTAAAGTTGAATAAAAACGATTTCAAACAAAAATTCAGGAAAAAGCGTTTGATTCATAATTATTACAAATTTTAGCAAGAAGTTACATAAATGAATATAACTATATAGAGATTCATCAAATGTCATTAGGTAAATGAATTGATAATGATATTAAATTTTATTTTTTATTATAATTGGTGTTTTAAATGTGTTAATCATGGATTAAACTATTGGTGATTTAATAACTGGGTCATGCATGAACCAGAACAATTGACCATCAATAAAATTTGCATTTTTTTGCTTTTATTAATTTACACATGTGCACCTATGGCACATCTAAATTTGACAGGTATTTTGGTTGAGTATTTACTTATCTGTTTATGACATTAAATGCTACTAGATCAATCGGATTAAATTTAATAATTTCTGTAAAATCACAAATTTTCGTGGGGATTAAATTTCACTATTTTCGTGGGTAAGTAAAATGTCATTTTTGAAATAAAATGTTAAAGGAATTTTTTTGTTTACCAAGGCCCAAAAAAGGATTTATTTTCAAAAAAACCTTATTCCACAAAATTTTCCTATAAAATTCTTTTTAATAGCAAAACCATGACATTTTAACCCAATGAATATTATTGATTCTATATTAGTCTTATGTAATGCTATGTCATCCATTTAAAGAAAACATTCATCATTCATTGAATTTAATTAAATACTCTCATCAAATGGGTTTTAATGGCATGTTATAGATAGAAAATATTCAACAGAATATATGAAAACAATTTTAACCAAAGGTAATGGCAAAGGTTCTCTCTTGTAAAAGATTGTGATGCCTTCTGAATATGCATTCCGATTCAGTTGGTTATTATGCCATCAGCATACAGGGAACACAATTTAATAAGAACCAATACATATTTATCTGGTTAACACATGAGTTGAAATGTCTTTTGTATATTATTAAGACACCATTAAAGATCCACTACAACAAATCATTATTTTTTATAAGGAAGCATTTCCAAAATTATATGGAATATTTTGGTGGTTCAAATTCAACGTTTAATTTAATTGAATAATATGTTTCAAACGGTTCTAATTTCATTTCATATGTAAGCAAGAAAAAATCACCATAGTAAAAAAAAATTAAATAATTTTAGACAAATTCTATCTAATTGTCGGATCATCAGTGATCTGGAATTAGCAGAGATTCGACAACAGTTGACAAAAGGGGCTAACAACGTCGCCTATTACGTTGACTTCTTTCCAAAGCGGTGTACCTTGTAAGCCTCTTGGACTTGGTAACATTGTTTACTCAGTTTGTTTGGTTTGAAAGAAAAATCGGTTGTTAAATAGTCTCAGACTATGCTAACGGGTCAAAATATATCTTACAAAGCAGTGTTTAAAATGAGTAGACCCTAATTTCACTATAATTCACTCAATTGAGTGTACGCTCAACTCAAATAAGGTTATATTGTAAAGTCAATTTTTAAAACATTACACAGTAAAAAATGAATATCTAATGTAACATTTAAGTTAAGTGTGATTAACAAAACAAGAAATTGTCTCCTAAAGCGTAACTGATTGCACACTTATTTTAGTTAATGATTCTGAACTGAGGCCAGATCTTTCATTTAAATCGTCGAAAGTGGGCAGATTTACGGATTATCTGAAATAAACCTAAGAAAATTAAAGCTTTGACACAAGTGAAAAAAATTTTAAATAAAGATTAAAGCATCATTCTATCTCACTAACTTATATATAAGGACATTGCAAATAGTACATTACACGTGTAACTTAGTATATTTTAGCTTAAGCGAGCGATTTAAGGTTTGGATTACAATATCTAATTTCATTACCTTTAAAATAGAGAATTAAACCATTTTTAAGAAATTAAACACAAAATGTTCAATCTTTCTTGCAATTTGATTGTGTTAAATGACCTACTTATGATATTTCGTTTCTACACGATGTTAAATCTATATTAGATTACAGTGATAATATCGGGAAAAAAATTAGATTTTAAAGATTGTAAAGCCCTTGTGGTAGTTTTGGTCGCTACTGTGCCGCCGAGAACAACACTGAATGTCTATACGTTCGTTATGTTTACTGTCAAGTTTCATTAAAATCAGCTACAAGATACAGAAGAAGAATCACAACTATGCTGTAAAAAGCAAATAAAAATATGCAAATACATGTACATTGTGGTATGCCACAAGTAAGTATGGACTTTTTCTCAGGTGAGGTATAAAAAACTTAGAACACAAAATAAATTTACAATCTATCACAGTTTTATTTTATTTCCTCAACAGTACCCCAGAAACATACAAATGTACACATATTGAATATATGAACTCTGTAATCATTTTAGCACATTTCGTGTTTTATCTACAATTGAATCATATCAACACAACAAATAAGTCCCCAAAAAAAATAAAAATCAAATTCTATAGAATGGATCTTTGAAAATGTTTAACCGTTTCTTATATGCTTATGAAATACACTTTTCTTATCTAAAGTATCCTTCTGTTCAATCTAAATGTTGTACCAAAGACTAACGGTTTTGTATATTTTAGTTATGAAATCTATAGATAGCCTGAATTCCTTGATCTATGAACTTCAAATTTAAGCTATTTTATAGACAAGCTACAGTTCAGGTTTACTTTAGCATGCCTGGAATGAGTTGGTCAATTGTTTAAGATTATATGCAGTTTCGAAATTTACAGATTTAAAATGTATAGCTAGTTAACAGACTAGTTATATACAGTTCAGCTTGAGAATTTTAACATGTTCATAGATTTAAAACAAATTGTTATTTTATACACTGCTTTTATCGGGAAACAATTTTTTATATTATCAACAATATTTCTGCAAATATTCATTTGCTACAGATTTCTTTTTTGTCAACTGATCTTTAACTTGTGGAGGTCTATACATCAAGATTTTATCGACTTTTCTAAACACTGAGCTACGAGTACTCAATTTTTAACTTTCAATGTTGAACCATTCTATCGACTAAGGAAATGTTTTGGTCTGATATTCTAATATTCTGCCATTGTAAACGTGACTATTTCAGTACAAAAAATTTTCAACAACCTTTCTTTCCTGTTTCATGTAGGGTTTCAAGTTATAAAAAAAATCACTCCTCTTTGCAATCATTTAAGTGTTTATTCAATGAAATACCTATACTGTAAGTAAAAACATAATAATCACTTGATTAACAGGTTGTCAAATTGAAATCTGAAACATCCACTCTTGTTTCTTTATAAACAATTATTTTTAAACCTTTCTGTCAAAAAGTATTACGACAACAGATGTTGGTTCAAATGACCTTGTTTTTAATAATGCTTAAAGAATGGTTTTATTTGAACTAAACAACAAATTTATTGTGAAAAGCAGTAGTGACTTCACCTACTTTAAATACATGTATTAATCTCGTGTGCTTACTTTTCACTGTTACAATTTCGGTGTTTAGGGAATTTCAGCATTTTTTAAAAATCAAAATAAAAACTAAAATAACCATGATGTTAAAGTTATCTGTAAACTGCCCCAATGTATAGTAACATGTAAAATTATTAACAGTGAACATTCTAACCGCAGTCTTTTTTTAAAGTGTACATGTTCACTCATTTAATTTAAAGTTTAAAGCATCCAATTTGCAACATTAAATGACATTTGTTTTACACTTTTTTTTCTTTTTTATGAATTCTTTCACATCTCTAATTTACAAAATGAAGAGATTTAGCAATTTTCTGTTCTTTCAATTCCAACACCTTGATTTTTTCAACCAATCAAATAAAACAAATCTTCTGTTTTTTCCGCAAGCATTCTCTCATTTAAAATATCAGATGTCTATTGGATATGTAAGCAATCAGCTGTTTTTTACACTTCTCAACCCAAATGCCCCTGTCTTATGCTCAATAAATGCATGTATATGTATTAATAACAAGCTGTTCTATTAATCAACACATTTTCCTCTTTTAACCAAATAAATAGATGTATTAATAATCTGCTGTTCATTCAACACATCGACTGATTTATAAATCATTCTGTTGTAATTCCAATACACACTCATCCTTTGTAATTCCAGTCTACACTCACTCTTAATTCCAATCCACACCAACTCATTGTAATTCCAATCCACAACAACTCATTGTAATTCCAATCCACACCCACCCTGGTTGTAATTTCAATCTAAACCCACACTTGTAATTTCAATCTAATTTCCACACTCACCCATTGTAATTCCAAATCCACATCAACTCATTATAATTCCACCCAGCCTTGTTGTTTCCAACACACTGAAATAAATGTGTAAGTAATGTGCTGTTCATAAGAAAAACAAACACCTTTGGTTTTCAACCAAAGAAAAAAGATATATCTGTTGACTATTTCATGTTCAGACTAACAGCCAAAAAACCACTTAACTTTAACAATACATAAACATGGACATGAATAGGCAATCTGCTGATCAACCACTCTACTCTCCCCTTCATTAAAAAACCTCATTTAATATTATCATTCTGGGACCTATTGTTTAAAGCATTGCTAGTTTTACCAAATAGTTAATTAGTTAATAGTAAATAAGAAAAGTGTTATCAAAATTTAAAATATTTGTTTTAAAAATTGATCACGTCTTTTGAAAACAAAAATTAAAGACATTTGAGTTTGAACATAGATTTTAAATACATAATTGCCAAGTCAACAAGATGCAAACTAAATGGTCAAGTTAACTGACCTTTTAACAACCAGGTCCTATTGTTCTGTCAATCTGCACACCCCTCCCTTTCGACCCAATACCAATAAATAGATGTACATGTATTAGCATTCTATGACTATATTCCACATATCCCTATTTACAAACAAACAAATTAATTATATCCACACTTCCCTCCTGATTTACACAACAACGATATACATGTACCAGCAATCGGGACTCAATTGTTCGACTTTTAACATAAATAAGGACATCCAAAGAGACATTTTGGATAGTATGCCAAACTAAATCAATGAAAAAAAGTTTACTATTTCTTTACTTCTTTTACTTTGTATTATTAATTCTAAATAATAATAATAAAAAATGATAATAAAAGTCTTTAAATTGGTTCTTGTGTTATCTGGAGACCAGCAGGGATCCAACAGAAAGACAGATGGACAAAAAAACATTTGTCAACGGAAATGAGGTATTGCATAAAATTGGTATTAAACATGTTTTTGGTAAACTGTCAAATTTTTTGTTGAAAAGATTAAAAAAAAATTCAATTTCATCAAAATGAAGCAAATTACTTTTAAAAATGATGCATTGATTCAAAAATCACTGAAAAACTAAGCCCCCCCCCCCCCCACACACACACACACACACGTTTTAACAATTTAGAAACATATACAATCTTACTTTTTAACAATATTCATATTCAAGCCATCTAGTTCTGGATCAAATAGCAAGTCTTCTATCAACTGATAATTTTTAAATCAATCATATCAGCATTGAAAATTAAACAAAATATACAATGTATATTAACCATACAAATCATCAGTAACAACCAATAAAGACTGAAACCTAAAAATGCTAAGTAACTTTGACTTATTATAATATTGTGCCATTTCTGGGCATTTTGCACATATTTTGAATAAGCCTGCAAATACGGAATCGGTTAAACAAACTTTAAATTTCTGCACTTAAGCTGTCACAAACAGTCATCTTAAGAGGTACATGTACATGCATGAACAAACTGATTTGCTTGCTTTAAACATTAACTAGTAAATTTATGACAGTTTGACTCAAATTGAAATTGTAAATAAAAAATTATCAGCACATCTTAGTGGACAAAAAATCTCAAGTTTCACAATCAGTTCTTGGCTAAATCTAAGCAAACTTAAGCAACTTTTTAAGGTACTACAGCTATGATAAACTGTAAATGATTTTCAAACTGACCTTTAATTCCTGAACATCTTGGAAACTAATTTTCACAGCGTACCATTAACTGATTGAACTGTAATTGTTCAATACTGAGCAACTACTTGGGTTTTGTTTTTTTTTTCATCAATCTTATAATCAATGACTATGGTGTGAATTTTCAAATTATGAAAATAAAGTGATCTAGGGGTACACACAACCATGAAGCAATATCTCAAGGAGCAAGGCTGAAACAATTTTAACATTACAACTGTACAGACATGTACCTTTTATATTTAAATTTATAACAAAACATTTAATCAAACTACAAGTAGGTCTGAAAAAGCAAAACTACATGCTAGAAATTAAAACAGGGATAACAATTAAACTCAAATATTGTTGTAGGTCTGAAAAAGCAAAACTGTATGCTAGAAATTAAAACAGGGATGACATTTAAACTCAAATATTGTTGTAGGTCTGAAAAAGCAAAACTACATGCTAGAAATTAAAACAGGGATAACAATTAAACTAAAAAATTGTTGTAAGTCCTGTATGCTAGAAATTAAAACAGGGATGACATTTAAACTCAAATATTGTTGTAGGTCTGAAAAAGCAAAACTACATGCTAGAAATTAAAACAGGGATAACAATTAAACTAAAAAATTGTTGTAAGTCTGAAAAAGCAAAACTGTATGCTAGAAATTAGAACTTTTAACATTTTTAAATCTAGAAGAGATTCTTTAACCCTTTTGTTCCAAGAATAAAATTTTGTCCCACAAAAAAATCTTTGGTTGATTTGGCCCATCATTTATAACTTGACTGAGCAAATCAAGTCTACTTCTTTCTGTTTTTTTTTTAATTTGACTGATATAGCTTTGCTTATTATCAATTAACATTAAAAAATGTTCTAGTGTTGCTGTATGAACACTGGTACTTTCTGATACAATTAATTATGTTACATGTATTATGTTCACCCAATTTTTGAGAAAATGATCCATTTTTTAAGACCTGGAAAAGATAACCTCTTTATCTTGATTTCCTGATTAAACACTCCTGACTCTTTTTTAATGTCTTCCATTCTATAACTTAACTGCATTCAACAAGATTATTTACAAATGTTCTCAATAAAGCTCTATAACATTTCCATGAAACCTAACAAACATCAAAAAAGATTTCACATAATAAAAAAAAAAAACCCTCAATATTTATTCTATTGTAGTTTATGATGCCCTATATATACAAAGACAAGTGTTTAATTTGATATCTCATTTTTAGAATTTGGTAATTAGATTTATTTACAAACATATGCTCTCTCTCTCTCTCTCTCTCTCTCTCTCTCCAGAAATAGTGAGGGATACCATTATATAAAGGTAATATTATTTTATCTGTGATCATAATTAAACAGAGTAAAACTTAAAAACTTAACACATAATAGATAGACAGAAATATAATTACATTATATTTACATGCAAGGAATCGCTCTTTTATATCTTATCTGCTTACTCATTAAAATGTGATAAGATAATCTTAGGATAATCATCACAGTTAATCTTCAGATTAACACTATCTTATTTCATTAGATAATCTTTAGATAAATCCCTTTTTTGATATATGATCTTTAATGTTATGTTTTGTTCAGTTGTCTATCTTCTCCTTTTGATTTTTGCTTTCTGTCTCCATGTAAATTAATGTGTGTTGAAAACATAATGACATCATTTCTTTGTGTGTTGTTTCCAGAAATAATAATTTTGACATCATAAATTTATGTGGTGTTTCCATATTAATTTGTTTTCCAACATCATTACATTAAGTTCAATATAAATTTAGATATTGTTACTTTGTGTGGTGTCTTCTTAGTAACATTAATTCTGACATCATTACTTTATGTGATGTTCCCATAGTGATCATCACATATATCATCTTTTACCCAATAAGATTGAATTTGTCATCTTCAGTGTGGGTCTGTCTGCCTTTGTTGCTTCTGCATTTCCAGCAGTCGTTCCAGGGGTGATGGACCAGGTGATGACCAAATAGACTGCAATTTTAATAAATTAAAGGATTAATATTTAAATAATGTAAGTTGTTGGATTCAGTCTCGAGTTTTATGCCTAAGTCAAGATTTTTCAACTTTTTAAAGGAAGTAGGGTTTAGAATATGGAAAAGAACCTGAAGATACCAGTTGTCTTTGTGTGAGTGAACTCATAATTTTCTTACACAAAAATCTGTTGGATGGGATTCAAACCTAAAGGGCTTTCAAAAAATTGTAATAAGGTATATATATATATAGGTATGGTTCACTAACACCTTTCATATGAATACAAAATAAAACTTCAAGAATTTTTTTTTTTATTAAATTCTCAAAGCCAATGATCTTTGTATGTTATGCCAGTATAATTTTTGACCATCTTTTCAAATATATGATACAATTATTTATCTTATATAAATTAAGTTGCAAGTTGATAGAAACAAAATGACTAGTTCTCAAACAAACCAATTGCATTAACCCAAGATTTACAGAAATTCTTCTTGATCTTCCTATTAAAGACCTAAGAAACTACTGTTTTTGGCAACTGAATTGATGAACTTTCTTAATCTGATTTTGGGCATACCTGTAATGTACTTGAGAAGTACGGTCCTTGATCAGGGTCTCCATCATTGATCATGTTTTCAGGAACTGGCGATGGCTGACCATGAGGTTGGCCTTGAGGTTTTGCCACCCATTGCTCATCAGAAGGTCCAAATCTAAGTCCAAGGTCGAGGCCAGGACCCATTTTATTCTCAGTGTGGCCTTCCACAGGAGGATCTGGTGAATTTCTAATGCTACTCGCTTCCGAAGAAAATGGTGATGATGTGATACCTGTAATATAACAATGGTTGGAAAAAAATAATTAGTTTAATTATAGTAAAACTCCATTGGTCGAACGTTGCTACCTTGAATATCCCGGATAACTCGAAGTCAACTGTTGGTCCCAACAAATTTCCTATAACATCCTACATGTATGTAAACATAACTTGACGGCTTGAACTTCATTCAATTGAAAACCCCCGCTCGCTTGAACAATAAATATTTTTCAAACACATAAACTTATTGAAAATTCAACTTCTTTTACTCAAATATATTTTTTTCAGAATGACATATGACCAGAGTCATAGTAAACAAAATACAAGCTGAATCCATATTACAGATTTCATCAAAAGTAATAAAGTGAAACAAAACCATTAGTCTTGACAGTTACCTGAAATGTTGAGAGCTACTTGAGATTTTTAATTAACCTAAAAAGACAGTGATCAATATACAGTTCTTTAATCTCTTAATCCAATTACATGTACGACTAAGTCCCTTGGACTTCGAGCCATCAATGTTCTACTGTAAATTAAAAACAAAGTTAAATGTTTTTAACTTAAGAACCTTGTTACTTTATTGATATTTATTGTTATTTGTTGAAGACAATGACATAAGAAAGAGAACAATAAATTATAAAGAAACTAGAACAATTGATAAAAGAGTATGTTCCTTGCTGATACTTACTTTTATTGTTATCAGTTGTAGACAATGGCACAGACCAAGGAGAACTACTAAATAATGAGTATGTTCCTTGCTGCAGTGGCTGTTGTTGCTGTTGTTGTTGTAAATGTTGCTGTTGTGGAGGCTGTATAATAATGTTGTTTCCTTTGTGATTTTCCTTTTCAGGTGCTAGTTTTGGACTATAACAAAAAAGTAAGAAAAGGTCAAAGAAATTGATTTCGTATGCAGCTTTTAATTCTGAAAATATTTGTCAATAAAAGACTGAATTTACTATAATTTAATTCTGAAAATATTTGTCAATAAAAGACAGAATTTACTATAAAAATCATTTGAGTCAATTTTTTTGTACAGCAATATATATTTTAACAGAAAACACCCTTAACAAACATATGGGAAGAGTAAGAATATGACTGTTTGTCAAAGTCAATACTATTTTTCTTATAACCAGACATGTCCATCTTTACTGAAATTGATGTAATTCATACTCCTATTTTGATATAGGATGACAGTTTTTCAGGTCTCTTTTAAAGAACATACAGCTTTTTTCTAAAAGGTACATGTAAATGCTTGACCAAAAAAACATACAGTCAATATTCATTACAAGACACTAGTTGGAATAAAACACCCAACATGCCTTCTATTGAGCAAGCATTCCATCAACAAAGCTAAGTGGTAATTTACATGTATATATTTGTGCAAAAAATTACAGAAATCAATTATGTCAGAAATTCCCAAATATATTTTTTAAATACAGAAAATGTCAAATAATGCTGTTCTATCAGATTTATACATTGGATAAAAACCAGTCCACACATTACCAACATGTAAAAAGCTAAGTTCTGATTAGCTAAAATAAGAATAAAACAAATTCAGCTATTTGAAGAACTCATTGTCATAACCACAATGAAAGGACTACAAAAGTTGTACAGATGGTACCAAAACCATATAAGTTTATACAGACAACTTGTGAAGTAGAATATTCAATGGAATTCTCCAGCTGTGTGATCAATACCTCTTAAATTTAGTGAAGAATAATATGAAAATATTGTTTCTACAAGAAAGCTAATGCAATACTACATCAAATGGATGTAACTGTTTGGTATTAACATATTAAGGAATGGCATATATGGTAGGCTGATGAACCCCTTTGTATCTTTACCATATGACTGTTAACAATAATTTAAATTCTTCTTTTTCATTTAATATATATATATATATATATATATATATATATATATATATATATATATATATATATATATATATTACCTTCTACTTGGAGAAGTTCCTAGATCAGGTTTTGGTGTTCCCTAGAAAAATACACAAAAACTATGTTAACCTTTAATAAAAAGAATATTTATACCTAATAAATAACATTGTTATTCTGGTTTGTATTTACCCAGGGACCTAAGTGACTAAGTGACTGAGGCTTAGACACTATACTTCCATGACAATACTATAGTAGCACAGGTCACAAGGGAAAACATAATAATGTTTTTAGTACATCACATGACACTATAGATTATAGTACAGGTAGCCATATTTGACAAATAAAAAAGACAAACTATTTCGATGGAAATCAAAATAAATATATTGCTCTATTATATCTTTATATTCATACAAGTATCTGCAAAACGAGATGTCATGTTGTTTACAAATGGCAGACTCTTCAAGGGGGAGATATCAGTTTCTAAGGTGGCACGTGCCGGAGTATAGTACAGGTCTGGTACAACAATAGTACCATACTGTCAAGGGCACTATTGTCATTGTCAAGAAACACCAGAAACTATATGGAAAAGAACTCATGTAGACAACCAATCAATACTGTGCATATTATCTTGTGATGTAGAATAGTGGAGCTTTATGTTCCATTAAAGCATCTTTTACTAGTATGGTCAATCAGAGATGGTGAGGGAAACCAAACTGGATGTAGAAAACCTTCAGCAAGCAAAATGACTCACGAGAAGATCTGCTGCAAGTTTTGAACCTAGATGGACTTGTATCTAGACAGTGGTAGGTTCTGTAATCTATAAGCCAGCATTTTAGACCACTCAGCCACCATTACCAAAATGAAATTGGAAGTCAAATGCCTAATGCAATTATAGTTATGATATCATTTGTGTAAATGAACCTACATGTACATTTTGTCTGCCCTTGATCTTACCTCTGCATGTCCTTGAAAACTTGATCCTTGTCTATTAGGCATAAGGAAATTTTCTTGGCCCATTTTTGGTGGCTATAAAACAATAAACATCAAATAAGTTATGATGTGACATAAATAGTATAGGGAGCTCATTACAGGTATAAATCAGGCCCCAGTTTCACAATCATTCACTCAATTGTATACACTCTTAAGTACATTCAACTCAAATATTCCCATTTTTTTCTCTCATCAATATTTTAACAAGAGGCCCATGGGCCTAAACGCTCACCTGAAGATATGTCCAATATTGTTTGCAAAGTGCAATAGACAATATATTAAGTACAGAAACTTTATAAGTTTTCTCAAGTTAAGAACTTCCACAAAACTTAATCAGAAATATATCCACTCACTATTCATTTATAAGTAGCTTATATAATATGCATGAAGTAACTGAAGTGCAATAAATAATTTCCAAATCATTAATGAATTTCAGTATAATTATGCAGCTATGTCCTTGACCTTTGAACATATATGACCTCGAACCACATATGATTGTCATGTCAATACCTACAATATTCTAATATACATGCCTATGCAAGACATTAATAGCTTTCAAGATAATTAATAATTTTAGTATTCCTATGTTGATATGACTTTGACCTTTGAACATATAACCTTGAACCATATATCAAAATGACTGTCATGTCAATACCTACAATATTCTAATATACATGCCTGTACAAAAAGTTAATAGTTTTCAAGATAATTATCAATTTAAGTCTTCTTTTGCAGCTGTGACCTTGACCTTTGAACGTATGACCTTGAACCATATATCAAAATGATCATTGTCAAAATACCTACAATATTCTAATATACATGCCTGTACAAAAAGTTAATAGTTTTCAAGATAATTTGCAATTTAAGTCTTCTTTTACAGCTGTGGCCTTGACCTTTCAACAAATGACCTTGAACCATATATCAAAATGATCATTGTCACAATACCTACAATATTCTAATATACATGCCTGTACAAAAAGTTAATAGTTTTCAAGATAATTAGCAATTCAAATTTTCTTTTGCAGCTGTGACCTTGAACTTTCAAAATATGACCTAGAACCATATATCAAAATGATTGGCATGTCAATACCTACAATATTCTAATGTACATGCCTATACAAAAAGTTAACAGTTTTCAAAATAAATAGCAATTTAAGTCTTCTTCTGCAGCTGTGACCTTGACTTTTCAACATATGACCTTGAACCATATATCAAAATTATCATTGTCGCAATGCCTACAATATTCTAATATACATGCCTGTACAAAAAGTTACTAGTTTTCAAGATAATTTGCAATTTAAGTCTTCTTTTACACCTGTGACCTTGACCTTTGAATGTATGACCTTGAACCATATATCAAAATGACAATAATGTCAATACCTACAATATTCTAATACATGCCTATACAAAAAGTTAATAGTTTTTAAGATAATTAGCAATTTAAATCTTCTTTGCAGCTGTGACCTTGACCTTTCAACATATGACCTTGAACCATATATCAAAATGATCATTGTCACAATTACTACAATATTCTTATATACATGCCTGTACAAAAAGAGAATAGTTTTCAGGATAATTAGCAATTCAAGTTTTCTTTTGCAGCTGTGACCTTGAACTTTCAACATATGACCCTGAACCATATATCAAAATGATTGTCATGTCAATACCTACAATATTCTATATACATGCCTATACGAAAAGTTAATAGTTTTCAAAATAAATAGCAATTTAAGTCTTCTTTTGCAGCTGTAACCTTGACCTTTCAACATATGACCTTGAACCATACATCAAAATGACCGTTGTCACAATACCTACAATATTCTAATATACATGCCTGTACAAAAAGTTAATGGTTTTCAAGATAATTTGCAATTTGTCTTCTTTTGCAGCTGTGACCTTGACATTTGAACGTATGACCTTGAACCATATATCAAAATGATTGGCATGTCAATACCTACAATATTCTAATATACATGCCTGTACAAAAAGTTAATAGTTTTCAAGATAATTTGCAATTTAAGTCTTCTTTTGCAGCTGTGACCTTGACCTTTCAACATATGACCTTGAATCATATATCAAAATGATCGTCATGCCAATACCTACAATATTGCAATATACATGCCTATACAAAAAGTTGATAGTTTTCAAGATATAGTGACAAATATATCATATTTAGCAATTTCCCCACTCAGTGCCTTACAATTTCCCCATTTTGAGCCCCATGGCTACCATTTGTGCAAATCTAAAAATAGACGACCTAAGGATGTTATAAATGAAATAACTAAGGTATATCTCTTGTTCATTCAGAGGAGAAGATTTTTAAAGTTTTTCATTATTTCCCTCTGTATGGGGCCCCAAGGGGACATTACTCCTTCATTTGTGCAAATCTGAAAGGGCTTCACCCAGGCATGATGGTTACCAAGTTTCATCAAATTTGGTTTGGTAGTTTTAGAGGAGATGATTAAAATGTTAAAAGTTAACGCACGACAGACAACACACGACAGACGACGGACGGTGAACCATCGCAATAGCTCATCTGAGCTTTCAGCTCAGGGGAGCTAAAAATTATAAGTTTTATGAGACAATGTTTAATTTTGTTCAAAAAACCTACACTTTACAATTTAAATATAACATAAGATGTTCAATTTTAACTGTGTAATGTCTTAAATATTGAAATTGAAAGATTCCCTAATTTGAGTTGAGTGTGCAATCGAGTGAATGATTAAGAAACTGGGACTAAATCCAAATTACATGTAAATCCTAGGAACACATAATAATATACATGTATTCACATGTAAGTTAGGGCCACTGCGGTAGCTCAGTTGGTAGAGTGCTCGCTCCGTAAGTTGAAGGTCATGGGCTCGAAACCCTGCCGGGTTTGACCCAAGACTTGAAAGTGGGTAGTGACTGTTCTTTCGCCAAGCACTCAGCATTACAAAATGAAAGTCACCGTTCTTCCGGATGGGAACTTAAAATAAACGAGGTCCCGTGTCATGGCAGGCATGGCACGATTAAGAACCCTGCTGTATAATGCCATAAGCGTAACACACAGGCAAAATTTCTGCACTTTCGCCTATAGCTATCGATATAAGTGAAATATTCTTGACTGGGACGTTAAACACCATTACTCAACTCAACTTAACATGTAAGTTAGGACATTTGTGATCTAATCCCAAACCTTGTTAACATTTTAAAATCATTTACAGGTGATAAATGACAATAGAACATATGAAACTCAATCCTACGTAAACCAAAATGGGTATAGAGACTGAAAATACATTTTTTTTTTTTTTTTTAAATTTATCTCTGAAAACCAAGACCTTGTAAAGTGTTTTAATGAGAAATTATGTTGTTTTAAATTAGAAAGGTTCAAATGTCTATTTGAAATTTAAATTCTAATGATTAAAAATGCCAAAAAATACAAAAATCAATTTTATGATAACAAAATTAAAAAAAAAACATTTTAGAAGTTTATAATATTAAACACCATAAGAGGAGAAAAAGTAAGATAAATACATTTCTCACCTGTATGGCAAGCTGAGAGAGTGCTCCCAGAATGTCCATTGGTGATGATTTAAAGTCCTCAATTTTTGTCATTGGTGGTCTTTGTGGTGGCTCCATGCCCTGACCAGTGAAACTGGAATGGGGAGAATTAAATCTGCTCATAAAAGCAGCAAGAGGATTTATAAGAGGGTTTGCAAATGGTGGCATTGGTGGCACAGGATGTTGTGGATGCTGTGGCTTTGAATCTTGTTGCGGTTTCATTCCTAGCCTTTCAGTTCCAGGAGCCTGTGAAAAATTACTCTGATTGCCTTGGTAACCAGCTGGCCCTTTAAGTCTGTTGGCAAAAAACTGATTCATCTGATTTTGCTGAAATTGGTCCAAATTGGGATTATGTCCAACAGTGGGACCTGATCCAGTTTTGGACTGTAAGTTTTGATTGGGTGGAAATCCAGAAAAACCTGGGTTCCGCATTCTAAATTGTGCTTGTTGTCTCATATCTGACATTTCCTGTGGACTCTTTACATCATTCTTGTTAACTTGATTTATACCAGACATCTGAATATCACCTGGAATAATGGGTGGTGGCCTGTCTCCCTGCATCAAAGGAGGTGGATGTCTGTCGCCCGGGAACATGGGCATTGTTGGTCTATCACCTGGTAACATTGGTGGAGGAGGCCTCTCTCCATGAAAGAGTGGAGGTGGTGGAACATCACTTGGAAACAATGGTGGTGGTCTTTCATTATGATGTAATGGATGCTGAGGCATGTTATTATTTACAGTTGTCCTAAACTGAGGATTTCCTGTAGCATTGGTAAGAGGTGAACTACTTGTTTGACCTTGACCCAGGGTCGGCCTAGGATTTCCCATCATGCCATAACCTTGGAATCCTTGCTGTGTTGATGGCTGGGCATTTCCAGGAAAACGAGGTGGTGATCTACAATGGAAGAAAATTACTTCAATTTTAATCAATGGTGTTCCACATCTCGGTCAAGATTCTCCCATTTATGAATATATTTCTTTGCAGTCAGATTAAAAATTTGAACTTAGGTGGTAAAAGGCACTGTGTTCTGTAAACAAGTGCTTTAGACCACTTGGCCACCCATGCTCCTTCTTCAAAATTAGGAGATAACTGACATAAAAATTTTCATTGTGCCAAAATGTTATGGGATCATTTATCATGTGGTACACTGACAAATCCAATAGTAAGACAATATTTCTTAAAGATACAAAAGCATTTCCTGTTTGTAAATGAAAAATTTCCAATTGGCATTAAACATTATACTTCTGAATTTCAGTTGTGACAATACAAATGCAATCTTAGTGATGATAAAATGTCCACTCCATGACAATAACATTTAACTTTGTTACACTGCTAACTTCATACCTTGACCTAATGACATAAAAATTTACATATTGCTTTCCACTACTCATGATTTTACTTAAAATGTTAAAAATTTTATAAGGTGATTCAACTTAAAATATCACTTGGTTCCACTAAAAGTTCATGTTGTGACAGTCAAGACACAAAAACACTTTCATTTTTAGATACTAAACAGTCCATTTGGAAACAATAAAATTCCATTTGGTGGCATTAAAACAAAATAATTTTTATTAATTCATCTTACCTGTAGTCTGACTGCATTACTGTAAACTGTTGCTGTTTTTGTTGTGTTTGTTGTTGTTGTTGTTGTTGTTCTTGTGACATCATTTTTCTTTGACTATGTGATTGCTGTCCCTGTTTTTGCTGTCTTGCAGGTTGTGATGTCATTTCCTGTGACATTGAACTCTGGGACAATTTTGGTTCTGGTGATGGCTGCCAAAGAGTCCCTTTTGGCTTAGGTTGTGGTGACACTCCAGTAGAAGCAGTTGACTGTAAAATCTGGGGTTGCTGGATTGGTGAGGAATCTTGTTGCCATGGTGACATTTGTTGAGTTGATGCCTGTTGGGAAGCTTGTTGCTGTGCAAGTTGTTTCTGCTGGAATCTGGGAGGTTGTTGTTGCTGTTGCTGTTGCTGTGATCTTCCTGATGACTGCTGATTAGATCCTGCCTTAGCACTTCCAGGTTTCATAAACAATGGCTCATTTGTTGGAACTCCAAGAAGATACTTGGGTGAGGCTGGACCTACAGTATTGCTAGTTTTAGAACTATCAGCAGCTGATTTTGACTGTGGAAAGTAAAAGAGAAAAATAAATATCATGTTAAAAGCATAAAATTTTCTGAGGTCTTTTTCCCACTATTTGAGCCCTGATAAGAATTTTCCAAAGATAATTTTTATTACAAAACCATTAACAGTCCTATATACAAGACTTAAAAATCTGCTCAATCTGAGCAAGGGTCTTATGTCATTACAATTACTTTGTCACCTCCTTTAAAACTTAAAAGATACAATGGAATTTATCATAGATGAAAACCACAAATGTTTAAATCCATTTTCAAGTCTCATTTACCTTGGATGACCATTCAACATCAATAGATATCCTGTCAATTCTTTAAATAATTGTTTTAAAAAATAATTCAAAATTTGAAATTAAAGTCAAAATTACATTTCCTCAGGTAAAATTTAGATTATTCACTGATCATTTAATTGGTGGGCTGGACAATTCAATATTTATTTTTCTGATTGATGACATAACACTAAGAAGGTGAATTTTCAGCGATTTAAGGCTTATCCGTAGGACTGTTAATATTGCTACTTTACATGTTTTATTACAATTTTGAATTTTATTTCACATCTAATTTTTCAGAATACTAAGCATTGTAAATATAAAAACTGACAATCAATTTTTCCCTCGGTCATCAAGTAATGAATCCATTTTTAAAACAAGCAAACCTAAAATAAACTGCTTTGCAGTACAATAAAAGACAAATTGTTATTCAACCTCATTTAATGTGGTTTCGAATAGCAATGATTGTTCTTGTGTCATGACATCACAATATCAAACGACTGGTCATATGACAAGAAGTGCAGAATGTCCCTACTGTGATGCAATTTCCTTTATGTATGCTGACAGTAGTGATTTTGATTGAATACACATTTCAGTGTCAAGTAACAATTTGAGTTGAATATAACTTTTAAAGTCACAAACAACAAAATCTGAAAAATGTCTTCATTTGCAAAACTTTAAGTTAGTTCAAAGGGGCCTTGGTGGCTGAGTCTATAGCCCACGCTTAAGAATCATAGTGCCTCTCACTGCCTGGGTTCGAATTCCACTCGAGACAGATCCTAGTGTGAGAAAGTTTGTCAGTTCACTTGCCAAAGGTGGGTGGTTTTCTCCGGGCAGTCTGGTTTCCTCCACCATCCCAGAACTGACCACCTCGAAATAAGTGAAAGATTCTTGACTGGGGCGTAAAACACCATTACTCCACTCCTCCTCCTTAAGTTAGTTCAAAGAAAGACAACCCATACTGAATCCCATCTCCTTCACATACATGCATATCAAAATTTCTGGATATGTCTCTTTATATGAAATAACTCTTCATTTTAACCAAAATAAGTCTAATTACTTTAAACTAAGACACTCTGGTTATCAGATATTTAAAACAAGTTTTTGGGTCAGGCATTCTCTCAGGTCAGGTTCTTTGGTCCTCTTTTTTATGTAATAACCTCATCAAATAGAATTCAATGTACATAAAAAGTTGGGTAACTTACTGAATTTTTTGTCCTTTCACTCTGACCTTTACTATCTTCACTTTGCTTCTGTATAATTGCCTAAAATAAAACAAAAATCGTCTATGATTTAACAAAACTTATTTACAAAACAACCCAACATACGGCATTTCAGAAAATGACCTAGATTTTCACATACAGCTTTAAGAAATTGACCTAGATTTTATCATAACATTCAAGAAATTGACCTAGATTTTATCAGAGCATTCAAGAAATTGACCTAGATTTTATCATAAGGATCAATTAAAACAAGACTGATTATTGGAATAAAATTGTAGACTCTACTGTGTTATCAAGATTTTCCTATTACTTGACCTCATGAAAAAATTAACTCATAACGACTCATATATAAACATCATCTAGATTATCTCAAAAGAATAACTATGGGCAAACGACTGTCACTGCATAACACATGAAAGATGATTGACAAAGAGTGATCACAATGGTCATTCAAGCACTTGGTGCCCCAAGAGCTGAAAACAGCAGTATGAAAAACAAAACCAGAATATTTGGTCTCCTAAGGACTCCTGGACTACAATATGATAAGTTAAAATGAGGCAGGTACGTGTACATATTCTGTAAACTTTGTAGACAAATCCTGCTCGATGGTTGCAGACATAAACTTTTAATTTTAAATGAGTTATTCACTGGTTTCATCAACAATTCCAGCTTCACAGTGCTATTGGCAACAAAAAAAAAATAAAACATTCAGACATGTGAAATATATTTCCACTTGTCCAAATAGGCAAACAATTAGGCCCAGAATTTTAACAGGGCTGTTCTCAAATAAGTAAATGAATTGACGTTTTTAGCCTTGTGCTATTTGAAAACCAAAACAAAACATCTCTTAGACACTAACAAACAGACACAAGAGACATTTTATTCTCAGACTGAAATAATAACTAGAATGTGTTAATACCTGTATAGCTACATTCTGTCTTGTTAATCTCTTTTCTGGACTAGATTGAGCAACGTCACCACCTTTAATAATAACAAAAAAAAAAAAAAAAAAAAAAATTATATATATATATTTATACTAGGGGAAAAAAGTAACTGTGCATGACTGAAATGTGAGATTATAAAATAATTTGAAAATGCAAAGCAATGAATAATTTCGTATTTGTTTATTAGATATTTCTTTACAAATTCATGTCATTGAAAAGGTTACAGATACTGTTATTTCATACACAGGGGACTAGAAGCATAGCAGATAGTAAAAGTCAGTTCAAAAGATCAGTATTGTGTGTGACCACCATTAGCATTGACACAGGACTGACAGCGACGACTCATAGAGTTGATTAAATGCCTAAAGAATGCTTGAGGGATATTGTTCCATATCTGGTCTAACGCTTGGGGCAACCCTAGCAATGTAACAGGCTGATTGGGCAGATGATTTAATCAGCGTTCCATTTCATCCCATACGTGTTCAATTGGAGAAAGGTCGGGTGAAACAGCTGGCCACAGTAACACATTGACGTTATGCTGTGCCAGAAAATCCATTGCAACCCGTGTGACATGTGGTCTTGCATTCTCATGCTGAAAAGTGACGTTACGTTTCTGTCCTGGAATGAATGGGATGACATGGGTCTGTAGGATTTCATCACGGTAGCGTACACCGGTCAAATTCCCATTGATAACTACCAGAGGAGTTCTGTCATTCGATGTGATGCCACCCCAAACCATTACAATGCCCCCACAGACAGAACGTCGTTCCACCACACAGGCGTCATGGAAACGTTCTCTAATGCACCGATACACTCTGGAGCATCCGCCACTGCTGTCCAAGTGAAATCTGGACTCGCCGGTGAACTGTGCCCAGTCTCGTCGATTGAAACGTAAATGTGTTCTGAACCATGCAAGACCAGCTGTGCGATGACTTCGTTGTAGAATTGGACGGAATGCCGGACGTCGTGGGCAAATATGTCTTTCCCGTAAACGATTCCATACTGTTCTGGGGCTGATTGGGCGTAGTCCAGGAATGCTCCGGGCAGTAGCATTGGCAGTTTGGAAATGGTTCTGGAGGTGCACAAGCCAGATATGGTTGTCTTGCTGACGTGTCGTTACGCGTGGACGTCCTGAATGAGGGCAGTCTCTAGTGGTGCCAAACTGTTGGTATCGTCTCCATAAAGCATAAACAGTGTTTCTGATGACACCAAAATGTCTAGTGACAAAGCTTTGGGTCATACCAGCCTCAAGCATACCTATTGCGCGGAGGCGATTATTTTCATTTAGTCTAGGCATTACACTATGGAAGCTTTCAACTGAATAACTTTCTTTTCTGGTTTTCTGGTGTCCAAACAAACAAACAGCAGTATATTTTTCCTAAAATATTGTCACACTGAAATGCTGGGCGACAATTGCATGAAAACCGACCCGTGCCCATGAAGCGTAAAAATCACAAGCAATTGATGCAATGACCAAGCGATATGATAGAGGTATATACACTTACCATTTGTGCAAATTTTAAGATTCAAACATTCAGTAATAAAAGCGAAATTATAAATTTTATAGATGAACAGTTACTTTTTCCCGCTAGTATATAAATAAATAAATATATATATATATATATATATATATATATATATATATATATATATATATATATATATATATATATCCAGTTCAAAGTACAATGATTTACAGGTAAATATTTAAACTATCATGTCAAATTAACTGTTATGTAGCCAATCAGTAACAAACAATTTTGTATATGATGTCCCTATGGCAGTGAAACACACTGTGTTTAAAAGCTTGTTTATAACCACTTTCTACCACTACGGTAACTCAGCTGGTAAAGTGCTCACTTCATATGTGGTAGGTTTGGGTTCAAACCATGGAAAGGTCTGGCAGTGACTGTTTTTTCACCAAGAACTTGATAGGTAGAAATGAAAGTTAAAGGGGACCATAAAACTGATGCTTTGTTTCAAGGCATGCTAAAAAAAACCCTTTCTGCACAGTGCACCTAGTGCACTGCAAAGCTGAAACTTTCTGACACTTCACTTATAGCTGGTGATGTCTCGAAATAAATGAAATATTCTTGACTTACATTAAAACTCCATTTAAACAAATGCACAAATCTAACACTTTCTGCAAATAAGACCAGAAGTTGAAAAGGAAGTTACCGGTAACTTGTCAGCCTCAAAAGAAGAAAAATAATCTTTACGGTAATGAGGTTTCATTAACATTCAATGAGACATTTCCAAGATTCACTTTAGACAAGGGTTGAAGTGGACATGGATTAATGATGTTCTATGCCTCTTTCACATATATTCTGGATAGTAGAAGAAAACACTGTGCAGAAAACCATCAACCTTTTGGCTACAAATTTTTCAATACACCAGTGTGAGATTCAAACAAAGGTAGTTAGAAGCACTGTGATCTGTTAGCACACCTTAGACCATTCCACCACTAAGGACTCACTTCTGTAGTAGATAGCTCAGTGTAAACAGTCGCAGACTGATACTTACCAGATAATACCTTTACTTGTACATGTACAGCTGGAGCAGTAAACTGAATTTTTCCAGATTTTGTTGTCTGAATATTGATCAGATTCAAGCTGAAAAACAAAAGAAAATGCAAAATGTTATTTTTTAAAATCAAAAATGAAAGAAAAAGACCCATATCAAGGTCAACCTGCCTGACAAATTTGAGAGAGCTTATACTATTTGTGAAGTTTCTGTAGAAGATAGAAACTGTCCAGAATAGATGCCTTTCTATCTGAAAGATTTATTCAGATTACAAAATGTTTTGTTATACACAAGTAAATTATTGTGTACATCCCAAGAAATAATCATAGCAGTATTGTTTAGATAGGAGATCATTTTACATAGAAATTGGTTAAAATCAAGTTCAACAGAATTCCATTATCTTCAAATATTTTTATAAGTTCTTTCCAGTTTTGCATTTTTCAGCCTTTAAAAGATAAATTATCATTACAAAAAATTAATAACAATCTACCTTCTCTGTAAAAATTTATTGGTAATGCCTAATGACATGAATTTTTTTTTAAGTTTCAGACAAGTAAAACTGTGTCAGTGATGAAGAAAATGTAAATAATTGGTTTTTACTTTCATATCAAGTTCTGAATATACATTATTTTTCTCAACCAGACTTTTGTTTCTTAACCAGTCTTTTGGTTCTCAACCAGTCTTTTGGTGAAGTTCAAATCTGACCTAATAATTTTTCTAAATTTTGTATTTCAAATGTTTAGACCTTTTCCGGGAAATGGGTTTTTATTACATGTACCTGGGATACTGTTCAGCTATAGATTTCCCATGATTCAGTAAACGTTTACATCGTAATCGTGTCTCCAGTTCTTGACTCAATCCTTCACTAGGCACACGACTGTAACTATAACAACTGAAACAAGAAATAACAAACATATGCTTTTATGCATACAAAAAGTTTTATTTGACTTTCAACAATAAAAATTGATTCAGGACAATTAACCCCAAGGCAACATACTCATGACTTTGACATTTTTTTATACACAATATGTCATTTCTAGCATAAAAAAAGCTTCAAATATAAGTTTCATCATTAAAATCTTGTGCATCTTTTATGACTGTGTATTTACAAAATTAAAATATCAAAATGCTCCATGTATGGGGAAAAAAAAAACAAAGAAAGAAAGATCAGGTCAGTGTTTAAACCCTGTCATTACCTTTCATGAACCAAACAATCTGAAAACTGGACTATGATAATTGCACTATTAAAAGTAAAATCTTTAGCAAGTACAATTGCTGTATAGTAAGTATCAGTATATACAAGTTAATATACCTTTGAGATTTCTCCAATGGTTGAAAACATCGTAACTCAACATCTTCTGACAGAGGAACTTCATCATCTATAACAAAGTTGTTAAATATCATTATAAAAAACACACACGTTACACCTTAAATATCCTCCCTTCCAAATAAATGGCGCCTCAGTAGCCAAGTGGTCTAAAGCAGCTAATTATGAATCTCAGTGTCTCTCACTGACTAGGTTTCAAACATATTCAAGCAAATCTTAGTGTGAGAATGTTTGTCAGTTGTTTTCTCCAGGCACTCCAGATTTCTCCTCTTACTTCAGAACTGACTGCTTTGATATAAGTGTCAGAATCTTGACTGGAACGGTAAAACACCATTAATCCAATCCTTCAAACAAATCTTTTCAAATGATATATCTGATTATTTTATTTAGATTTACAAGACTTGAATTGGACTGTCAGAGTGAAAGGAGTGGAGTAATGGAGTTTTACGCCCCAGTCAAGATTCTTTCACTTATTTCGAGGCGGTCAGTTCTGGGATGGTGGAGGAAACCGGAGTGCCCTTCGGCAAGTGAACTGACAAACTTTCTCACACTAGGATCTGTCCCAAGTGGGATTCGAACCCAGGCAGTGAGAGGCATTGTGATCCGTAAGCATGCACGATTTAGACCACTAGACCACCGAGGACCAGTCAGAGTGAAAGGTAAAATTATCGCAGCATATTAAGTGCCAATGTGAACTGTTGAATTGAATATGACTACATATAGTCAGATTTAATGATACATCACTGATGAAGAAAGAAACCATCAGAAGATTACAGAATTAATCTCTGAAAACAATTTTACATGGAATTTTTTTTTTCCAATTTCAGCAAATCTCTAAAGAAACTCTTCATGATGATAAAATTTAACAGAACAATTGTGTCATGTAGAAAAAATTTCATTGTATATATAAACATGATAAACACAGTGAATTTTGATATTATAAAGAGAATTTGGTGATAAATTGAGAGACACTTTTAAAGTAAAATACAATTAGAGTGTTAAATACACTGACATCATTTTTTAGAATTTTGACACTAAAAAGACGTTTTGTGATAAATCCAGGGAGGCTAATAAAACAGATATTTGGACTTTAAAAGCACAATGGTAATAAGTAAGGTGAAAAAGTTATTGAGGAGCATAATAACAAGGTTTTACTATATAGAAAACTCACATTTGGTATCTTCCTGGCTGTCATCTTTGATATTAGCTGTTTGTATGTTATTTAAAACTTTACAAAAGTTTCCCATTAAACTACAATACAAAGATTTTATCAGTGAATAATTTAATCTGAATCAAGAATGGAACCCTCATAAAGGACAAATTAATTAATACACTCAAACTTTCTAAACTTTCTCTATGGTGAGAATTTAATTTTCCTAGCATTTATAAAAATATTTATTTTTTAAAATTCTTATACAATACAACGTAGCTCCATTGAATGAAAAAATGCAAAAACTTTATTTTACAATACATATGTACCTCTTGATGCAAAGAAGAAAAATAATTGTCATAAAATCAACCCAATTTAATTTCATAAAATCAACCCAATTTAAAATTAATGACAATGCAATGGGTTAATACATGTAAAGTCAACTCTTTTTACAATGGCCATATCTGTCATCACCAAATTCACTGATGTAAAGAGTGGAGTGGAAGTGGAGTAATGGTGTTTTACGCCCCAGTCAAGATTCTTTCACTTATTTCGAGGCGGTCAGTTCTGGGATGGTGGAGGAAACCAGAGTACCAGGATAAAACCACCGAACTGACAAATTTTCTCACAATAGGATCTGTTCGAGTGGGATTCGAACCTAGACGGTGAGAGGCACTCTGATCCGTAAGCGTGCGCTTTGGACCACTCGGCAACCCAGGCCCCCACACTGATGTAAAGAAAATATGCTGTTGTTATGAATTTAAAATGTATCAGAGTTATGTCCCTTGTTAAAAAATCAAGAGGCTAGGGATAATACATTGCATGATATAAGCAATAAATTTATTTATCTATTTTCATATATGTACTAGTATTTCTTAATATTTCTGAATATCTGTGGTTTAAAAATAAATTATAAGATATTAACAACACATCTACATGTAGTTTATTGAAAAGTTCAAATTGAAAACTGGATATTGAAATATTTTCTTGTACAAATGTATTATGCAAATACATGTTATGTGCCAGTGTTTTAGCTTTTCAAATTTTTTTCTCATCAGTACAAACAAAATCTAAAAATTTTTACCCTGTCCCGACTTTAAAGAAAACCCACCATTTCCATGAAAAATCGTACCCTCATATTCCACAGTAAAATTTCTTCATGAAATATCGTTTGTACTTTGAACTTTTATATACTTAAGATACCCACTGATGCAAAATTACGAACATTTAAAGGCCTTTTTTAAAATTTTACTTCAGGTTTGCCAATTATATTGTGTAAATAAAAACAGGACATCGTTTTTTCTTATACTATAGCAATTTTTAATAAAATAAAGTTTGGTCATTTCGAAATCAGTAACTGATATGGAGTACATGTATAATAATACATAGCAACAGATTTGTTCCCAACAATTTTTTGCCATTAACTGAAAATGTCCTTATAAAGGGTGCTGTTGTAAAGACAGTTGACTGTGTATATATATATATTTCCATGGTAACCTCACCTGGATGACTTTAGAGATGGATTATTGTAGTGTTCAGGATTTAATTTGAGCCAATCAAGCAGTAATTTCACGGCAGGAAGTGTGAAAAATTCCCGTATTTTCTGCTCCTGTTTTGGTGTGTACTGTAGTAAAACATCCAATATGGAAACTGAAATTGTAAAATTACAAATAAATTTTTAAAAATGAACACAACAAATCCTGCTATAGTGAAAACCACTATTAAAAACCACCTGTCTATTAAGACCAGAGTTTAAGTTCCTTTTGCTTTATATTTTAGCTAAAAACAGCTTTAAATATGGACCAGTTTTCAATAAAGTCTGTATTTTTTGTCCTTTCTATTGTATAATTAAAAACTGTTATCAATTTTTAAAATTTGCCTATAGTTATAACTAAAACTGAGTTGATGATTGTCAAAATATCAGGTAGGACAAATTCTTTGCAGATACAATTTAGTTTGCCATCAAGGATATCAATTCTGGTAAAAACACCACAATTTTTCAAAAAGTCAAATTCCCATAGCTGCAAGATTTTTCTTCCAGCAAACTTATTTTATGATAATTGAAAATACACATGGCAATTTTCGGCTGCTGCGTTGCTCAAATTAATGAACAATACATTACAAGGCATTATCTCAGCTTATAGGATTTTCTATGAAAATTTTGCATTATTCACAGTTGCTAACACAGTGACTACGAAAATATATAAGTTTGGTTACTTGTTTGAGTTAAAGATTGTTACAATTGTGAACATGTCCCGACTGATAATAAATATACTTACTTGTAAAATGGAACATCAGAGAAAATGACTTTTCTTCATCAATACTGAGTTGCTCGCCTCCAAAGTCATCTGAATTATCAGATATCTGTCGTCGGGCATGTTGCATAGAAAATATATTTATTGCTGTAATTTGTACCAGAATGTGTGAAGGAAAACTTTGTGAGGTTACATGTGCTGGAAGCGCAGATACCAACTTATCACTCAATGTAGCTGCTCTTGAGAGTTCTAAAATATAATGAGGATAATAACTGATAATCAATTAATCATGATCACCAATTTCGTTTCAATAAGGCTCTAGATAAAAGACTAACAGGCCCTACAAATATTTTGGAAAATCAAACAAAAAGGATTTTAAGTATACATAGAAATCTGTTTTGGTCAAGGTTAGTTAATAGGTATAAAAAATATTGCCGATTACAAATAAAGCTTAAAAAATAATACCTTTGCTTTTTGAGATAAGTAAGTAATGTGTTTTACACCCAGTTGAGATTCTTTCATTTATTTTTAAATTGCAAGTCATTTTGGGGTGTGTGGAGATAACATGTGGGCCAAAGAAACTACAAAACTTTGGCGACATTAAGAAAATAAGATGATAATGACTCAGGGTATTTAATGTAAAAGCTTATGCATTGGAATAGCATACAAATTATCATTAAACCTCAACTATTGTGTGAAAAACATGTATTATGGAAAATGTTTATGACGCATCATTTTTACCAAAAATGTCCACTGCAAGATTCTTTATCCATTGTTGTTCTGCCCAAAAAGTAAGAGTGTATCACATAGTATACTGAAATAGCCTGTCATACATTACCAGAAGTCTTACCTGTACAAAGATGTATATATGCCTGGAATTGTAGGAATGCTGTTATCATCTCACTTACTGATAACTTCCCTTTAAATTCGACCCTGTGATTAAAAACAAAGTAGACATAAAATATGTACATGTACTTCCTCAATTAAAATCAAAACTTTGTAAAGTATATACATGTAAACTAAGTTCAATCACATTATCAAATAGGACTGTGCGTACATGTTTGTCAAAATTTCAGTTGGTAATTTTAATCCAATACTGAGGACCCTTTAGTATTCAAACTGGTAACAAAAACATATTGTTATCACTTTCTTACTGAAAATTTACTGTAAAAGCTGAAACCCACATACAAAAAAATGCACAGGAAATTCTTAATCATGTACTTACGCATCTTTGGCAATTTTTGTGTAGAGTTTTTCTAGATTAGTTGCTGCAGCAGGAAATGGATGTCTGACAGCTAAACTTCTGATATAATAGAACACAGTGGATAGCTTGTTACCTCTTGCTGCTTCTATGATGGCCAACTGATTATAGGGCTGACCTATAAAACATTCAAAAGGTTAAAATTAGTCAACCCCTGGCTTTAACCTATAAGCTTACACTCATTTCAGTAATTTGAGATGACTGGAAAAATGATAAGAAAACGCCATATTCCCCTTCCCTCATCAGGAAGGCATATCAAACATTTGTTGTGAATCACATTTAAAAATAATGAAAATAAAATTTCCTGTGTTATTGATGGATAACAGTTTAAAATATAACATGAAATCCAATACACTAATCTTAGAACACATTTTAATTATGTTACAACCTTGCATTTAACTTCATTATCTATACTACCACTACAGTAGCTCAGCTAGTAGAGTGCTCACTTCATATAAGGGAGGTCAAGGTTCAAACATGGCTGGGTTTGACCAAGACTTGAAAATTCATAGTGACTACTCAGCATTTAGAAATGAAAATCATGGGGTCCTTCAGATGAGACCTTAAAACTGATGCCCTGTTTCACAGCAGGTATGACATGTTACCCCCTGCAAATTACCCTAAGTGCACTGCAAAGGTCAAAATTTCTGTCACTTCACCTACAGCTGGTGATGTCTTGAAAAAAGTGAAATATTCTCGACTGGGACTTTAACTAAATCAAACCAATCATTATCTATACTAAAGTATCTTTTCCCCAACAACCAAAATCTATAGGCTTAACCATAAATTTCACCATAAACATTTTTTATCAGGTTGATTATTTCCTGTAAACATTTTGATCAGGCTGACTATTTCTTGTATTCCTACCCATAAGAGTAAATCATTTAACAAAATTTGTATAATATTGTTTTATGCCCAAGTCCAAATTCTTTCACATATTACCAAAAATAGCAGAGATTAGTTTTGGAAATAAGAAAAGTTAAATGCAGTCAATAAAAGTTTTTTTCAGTCTTATCCCACAAACTTTCAACTGTTAGATTAATTAATTATTAACAATACCATTAAAGGGTACCAAATTGGCAGCATGCCAGTAATAAGTCTGGGCTTGGTCCACCTGTTGTCTGTATCGCGCTGAAATGTAGAGAAACACATCCTTAAACAACTACATGTAACTGTAAAAGGAACAGAAAAAACTCTCTTGCAGATTATAATCCATCAAATCATTTTCATTTATTCAGCATTGAATGTATGCATTAGACGCTAACTCTTAAACTTATGCCAAGGAATCAAGAAAATTATTTTGTACATTTTACAAAAATTAATTTGTACATTTTACAATCAAGCTAAATAGTTTTAAAACCTATTATGTGATGTTGCTGTATTATTTTGTCATAAAACTATGGTTTACACAGTAATTACAATTATATATCATTTGTTTATCTATATTCAAATATCCAATACTCTACTAGTAAAGTGTACCTCATGAAATATTACACAGAAATTTTCATTTAGTTATGTATTTATTTTAATGCAGAAATGCCTGACCCAGCATTTAATGTTATTAACTCTTGTTTAAAGGGCCAATGGTTAAAATTCCTGTCAATCTGTCTGGTTTGTGTTTAACTTGAAACCAGACATACAGTTCTGCGTTATTATAATCTACCAACTGCTAAATGAATAAGTACCAATAAAAGTACTGAGGATTAACTTTAGGACTGATTGTCATCCCATTTCAGGAAGAGTCGTAACCAGTACAATCAGTTTTAATTCCCCTTCATAACTTTATCTCCATGCTTATCACAACAACATTATGTAGTTCCAAAATCAAATTATGTTTTTCTTTATAAGCTTTCCTCAATTTATTGCTAAACTCTTTACAGGGCCAAAAATTAGAGGTAGTGAATCAGAGTTTTACTGTACTCTCAATTCATGCAAATGACAGCAAGATAAGCACATATTGGCTAATTATGATACTTACCAATGTCACCAAGATGTACTAGACAGTGCTGACAGACATACAAACATGAACTCTTTTTTGGTGGAATAATTTTGACCTTCAGTGGAGTTCTCTCTATAAAAAAAACAAAAGAAAACATTTTAATTGAAAAATATATACATTATATTTGCAGTAAGTTTGACCAGTACATGAATTTGGATAATAAACAAGAGTTTTTAATAATAACTAATAATTGTAACAATTAAATAACTATATAATTAAACATGTTATTTTTGTACAAACAGTTATTTAGAAAGTGAAACAATTTTATAAGACAACTCACGATGGAGCCTAAGGTCACATGGTCTTTTAGTGGACAAAAACTGTAAAACAAAAATGTGTGTTTTTTTTTTTTTTTTTTTGTCATTTAATCGATTTCTAATGAAGCTTATTGTTATTATACTAAAAAATTCCAAATTGCTCGTCATGTGAAAGAGTTACATGTAGGTACCCTATCGACAATACAAACCTTTCATAATACCGTAACATGATGATTTTCGTCGAAATGGTAGATCTAACTTAAATGTTGTACAAATCAGCTGCAATAACTATATAAAAAGAAAAAACTTAAATTAGACCCAACAATTTATCGCAAAGAAAAAACAAACAAGAGGCCTCACCTGAGGACATGGCCAACCTGAGGATATATCCAAAATCATTTGCAAAAATACATAAAATATTCTAATATACATTCCTACAAAAAAGTTAATAGTTTTCAAGATAATTAACAATTTGAGTCTTTTTATGCATCTATGACCTTGACCTTTAAACGTAAGACCTTGAATCTTATATCAAAATAATCACCATATCAATTCCTACAATATTCTAATACACATGCCATACAAAAAGTTAATAGTTTCCAAGATAATAAACAATTTCAGTCTTTTTATGCACCTATGACCTTGACCTTTGAATGTATGACCTTGAGCCACATATCAAAATGATTGTCATATCAATACCTACAAAATTCTAGTATATATACCTTTGCAAAAAGTTAATAGTTTTCAAGATAATTAACAATTTGGGTCTTTTTATGCATCTATGACCTTGACATTCAAATGTAAAACCTTGAATCTTATATCAGAATGATCACCATATCAATTCCTACAATAATCTAATATACATGCCAATACAAAAAGTTAATAGTTTCCAAGATAATTAACAATTTCAGTCTTTTTATGCACCTATGACCTTGACCTTTGAATGTATGACCTTGAGCCATATATCAAAATGTTTGTCATGTCAATACCTACAATATTTTATAATACATGCCTATACAAAAAGTTTATAGTTTTCAAGCTAATGCACAATTTTAGTCTTTTTTAGCAAAAAAATAACATTTCAGGGGCAACAACTCCTACATGCATTATCATACAGTTACGAAACTTTGTACCTTTTTACATTTTGTCCTGCTAAACATTTTAACAATGTTTTAATATTATATATCTCTTATAATTTGGAAGAAAAAAGCCTAAAACTGCACAAATTACAAACTAGATCATGACCTTGAACTTTGACCTTGACCCCATTTTGAAGGTTATTTCAAGAAAAAGTCAAAACTGAAAACCCCATGTCAATATCTATTCATATAGTCAAGTTATAATAATTTGAAGCCATTTTACGAAATTTTCAAAATTAAACGCAAAAACGCGTAACCTAATTTTTTACCAAATTTCACGAAATGAACAATTTATAAGCTTAAGACCCTAGAGAAGCCAAATATCACATCAGATTTTTTCTCCCATCATCGCTTTCGGAGAAGAAGATTTTTTAAGTTTTTTGGAACCATGGGTCACCTTGACCTAGTTTTGGGAGCCATGACAACGTCACAAACAAATCTGAATTGCACTGGCCCATATATGCATCTGACCAAGTTTCATTGAAATCTACCTCATAGTTTTAGAAAAGAAGTTGAAAATGTAAAAATTTACGCCGCGGACGACGACGACGACAACGCCGACGACGACGACGACAGACAAATTTTGATCAGAAAAGCTCACTTGAGCCTTCGGCTCAGGTGAGCTAAAAAGCATATATATTTCGATCGTGAGCAAAACCTATGGCTACATTCTAGAAAAAGTGTAGCTCATCTTCACAACTACTCCGTTACTTACATTGTTCAAAACTTTAATACATTTTCAGTTCATGCTTTTTAATTGGATAATATTTATACTTTTTGTATTCTGTGTAGGTAAGCTTACCCATTGAGATAACAGTTACTGGGGTAACATCGTTTGGCAGAAAATCTTTTGTTGATAACTGTAGATAAATTATTAGATTAGTTATTTCTCAATTATATTCCACAATCTATATAACTCAACTTTAAGTTAATTTTACAAATTTTATAGAACCAAGAAAAACATGATCACTTGACATGATATAAATTTTAAACTTTACCTGAAGATAGAATCCACTGGCTGTCTCTAAAAACAAATTCAATGTAGCCTGTACTTCACCTCTTTTTGGGTTCTGTCATAAAAAAAAAACAAACATGTTTAATATATATGTATTTTAAATCTTCATTCATTACATTGTTAATTAGCCCATCCCAACCCCCAATGACACATAATAACATAGAGTAGATTGGAATAATGGTGTCCTATTCCAAAGTAATTTTTCAGTGATGGTGAGGCGATCAGTTTTTAGATAGTGGAAACTGAAAAACCTTTATGCAATAGGATTTGCCAAATTAAGATACGAATCTAGATGGCTACAAGGGCTGTGACCTTAAAATGTGTACTTTAAACCATTTGGTCTCTAAGCTACTCTGCATCTATCGTAGAGTATTGATTTGTTTATAACAGAAGATATTAAGTTTCACTGACCTGTTTATCTTTTGTTTGAGACTGTAGACTGTTTATATGGTTCTTAAAAGCATGGTTCCATCTGTAATTTAAATCAATAGATTAATATAATACATGAGTGACAGAAAAATCATTGTGTACAAAAATTGACTAATGATTTTATTATAATTCTTTTTTGCCATGTACTGTTCGAGACTGGAATGCCATACCTACTGAAATTCGTAATAATGCACCAATATATGTATTCACTAAATATCTCAATAAACGTTCTAATGTTCCAAAATATTTTTCATGCAGATCACGTTTAAGTCAAATCTATCATACTAGAATAAGTTTAGAACGTGGTACCTTTAATGATTATTTATATTAGAAAAATATTAATGACAACCCATTTTGTTAATGTGGTAAAATCGAAAATACTAGGCAATTCTTTTTTCAATGTCCCCTTTATAACGATATACGACAGCAAACTATTTTTAACACTGAGCTCTTACTGTATGGAGACAGTTTAAGTAGGGACCAAAAAAGGCCAACTGTAAAACATACACTGTATTTTAAGAGACAATAAGACTGGAAAAACTTCAATAGAAAAAAATGTAAGTACCAAATACATGTGTCTTTTAATCTATTTATAGATTATTTGTTCTTTTATTATTTGAAGTTTATAATGATTTAATTTTCAAAAATTTTGTGTTACTTTTCATAGTTGTGTAAAAACATTCAAAGCGTTATGTTTGTCTGATGCTGAAATTAATGAAAAATTCTGAAACCAAAAAAAAAAAAATTCACCAAAAGCAAGCAATTTTTAGAAGCTGGAAAGAAAAAATGGCTAAGATGGTGATTGACAGTGCTCTCCTTTGCAAAGACAAGGTATTAACATTATTTTAATACAAATAGTCAGAAAAATATAGGAATAACAAATATAACCAAAATTTTTTTGCACCAATTATGGTGATGACATCATCTATGACCACATAACTGTAATATCTTTAAACACCAGGCATTTAAATGCTTTTACACTTATCTTATGTAATATCAACTTTTACAGACATAACATTATTTCTACAGGAAGATGTGTATATTTTCATTCATAACTGATGTGTTTCTGATGAAATATCAGTCACTAGACAGTTTCATAGACCAAACCCTGACTTGGTATCCACTAAGGCTACCACTTATGATCATGCTAGCAAAATTTACCCAATGTGTCACTGATGTCTCAATTATAGTTTATTTCAGTATGTGACTCTTTTTATGGATACAGCCAAAACTGTCTGAATAATTAAAAAGAAATTTCTTACAAATCTTGTTCCACTTTCTTGTCCAGAGCATACTCCAAATCCATTAACAACAGTTTTTTGTACAAGTCCTCTAATCTTTGTCTGGCCACCCATGTTTCTGAAATACTTTTCCCTGAATCTAAAAAGAAAACAGGTAAATTATCATTAAATAAAAGTAAATCAAACTATATTCTATGTTTTCATAAATTAAACACTACTAGTAGCCTTTTGTGAAAATATAGTCTTTTTTAAAGTATTTTCTCATAAATTTGCTAAAATATGTTACTTTTTGAAATAATTTCTCAGAAATTATATTAGTAGCCAATGGCAATTTTGGCTACAAAGAATGGAAACATAGATATTATTTTGATTATACAAGATATTGATACATTGCAATAAAAATTCAATGAACACCTAATGATATTTTTATTTTTTCACTAAAGGTTTATATTTTCATTTTTAGCAATTTTTGGTAATTCTGCTGCTAACGTATCAGTCAGTATCTGTGGATCAAAAGTTCTCCAAAATCCAATGGTCCCCAATTTTTCATTTAGACCAGTTTACTTTTAAGAAACATGGCACCATAGTGGTCATTTACTATCTACTTTTTTCATTGATGATATATTAATGGTACTGATAATAATTTTTAACAAAGCTACTCACACACATGAATTAGTATTAAGTTCACCTTTTACTTTTTGAAATAAGTAATTTTTTTAAATTTTTATTTTGATATTTTTGTGTAAATTACAAATTCTGAGAAAATTGGCAACCATCGATATACCCTATATATATAAGTGCCAATTAACATCGAGATTAATAAAATGATGGTAGCCAGATAAAAATGGTTAAAACATTTCTCACACAATATGGGACAATAAATAAACTGTCAACTATCTTTGTTTCAGTGAACACTTGAAACATATAGTCACAACCATAATGTTTTATTGTCACTAGTACATATTCTGAAAATTGATTGTGAAATACTGTCAACTTGACCAGAGCACAAACATACCTGATATGTTTGCCTTTAAAGCTTCAGCTTGTCTGAAAAATAAAATAAAAATTTAAAAGAAAACTAAATTGGATAATTCTGTGATATATATCAAATATTATGGTAGCTAGAAGTGAACCTTTGCTTAAACAGAAAATAACATAGAGACTAATATTTAAAATCAATCTGACACAGGCTTTTAGTGTATCAGATTTTTATCAAAAGATCAGATATAAAAAAGTAATTATCATAGACAATAAACCATCTTGAACTTAATTAGTTTAAGTATACTGAACATTAGTAAACAATATCTTCCTGTGCAGACCACCCCACTTCCCTACATTTAGTTTATTCACAACTGGATACAACAATCTTATTAGTAACTGGTTAATATTTCATTCATTATATAATCAGTGAAAATGTTGTAATATTTAAATTATTATGTTTATTTATCAAAGTTACACGACACATTTTACCACTTTCAGTTTCATGATATCATTTGCGTTTAAATCTTAAAAATGGGTATAAACGACAAAAAATTGATTTATTCGTAAAAATAACATTTGAAAATCATTGAAAATATTTACCTTAGGACATGTGGAGCTGAACTCATACTTTGAAAACCAATTTTGAAATTTTGTTTAGTTGTTTCGAAAGTTTTGCTAGGTGG
>CM056606.1:21449388-21466206 GCA_029721355.1 Tegillarca granosa
TAACCCAAGAACATCTCGCCCAAAGACACCCCATGTGACGAAAGCAACATGTACGTTCTTATCAGAATACACTTACAAAAGGGTAACGCTGCAACCTTGAAATATAAAAACTTCAGATATGGCATGTAGACGCTGTCAGTGGCAATTTAAACTGATCAACAAGTCAGTTACAAATATCCGTAATGCATTGGTAGAGAGGGGGGTGGTTGCGGGGTTGCAACCCGGCCTTTTTGACAAATTCAAAAGAGAGAGAGAAAGAGAGAAATATTAATAAAAATCGTTTTTTTTCTCCAGGAAGCTTCGTCCCCTGGACCCCCAAATGACCATACCCTTGACCTACTGAGGACATTTAGAGGTCAGAAGACCTCTCACCGCTGGGGGACTTGAGCCTTCGACTCTTGCATTACCTCGTGATAAAATTTTCATACCCCCTCCCCTTTCATAAAATTTTGGATCCGCCCCTTTAATGTGTAGTGTATGCAAGAGAATGCAACTTAAAAATCCGAAATGTCATGGGCTTCATTAGAATTACTCTGACATGCGCAATAAACGTCCCATCCTTAATGTTTATGTCCTCTTTCTGACTAGACTAACTCTAGTTTCTGTGCTCTTGAATATGTTTTGAAATGTATGAAAACGTTACTTGATTATCGATTTTACACATCAATGTATTCCATATTTCATATCTTACAATGCTTTAAAAGTATCGTTATAGATATGATACCGACAGAAGATGACAATTAGCCATGTTGTGTGCAAAATATTAAGTGCTTATTTAGCACTTCTGATTTTTTCTTTAAAAATGCTTTATAATTGTGATAAAATGATATTATGTGATTCTCTATTAATTATTGATAATCACTCGCTTTTCGCTTATAATAATAATAATAATAATAATAATAATAATAATAAAGATTGAACGATTTTCTGATGTTTTAGTATAAAAGTATAATTGGTTGTGTGAATACAAAATAATTAAGAATGTTTTTTTCAAAATTATTTACTAATTACGACTGTACAAAAGGTAGATTTATTCATATAAGAAAAATGTTTACAGATGGGTTTTTATTGATAATACATATCACGACAAAAAAAGCTCCTTCTTTTGTAAACTTTTTATAAAGAAAAAATTTCAGAAACCTTTTCTGGAAAAATATTGGTCAAATTGTTTTGGTTTAGGGTACTAATACTTCATGGGAAAATATTTATCACAGTAAAATTTCAATAATGATAGACACACAAGTTGCTGAATTTAATCACAAACTAATTAACAGACTCCTTTGTAACTGGTATGCATTAAGAAAATGGAAAAAAACATTTCTGGTAATTGTAGATCATGTCATTGTAACGAAAATTCTGAACATCTTCTCTTTTCATGCAAAAATGTTAATAAACTTTGGACAAAAATCGGAGAAATCCTAAAATTTAGTATATCATGGAAGATTATTGTTCTTGGGTTTTACCATGAACAAAATGAAAAAAAAACACCTTCCCTTAATAATGTTATTTCTTTCATTGCTTTTAAAATTTATAAATAGAAAATGCAATTTCGTTTTAATGAACAGAAGGAAACTGGAAAAGAATTAATTAATTTTGTAAAAAACAGTTTGTCTTTTTATGCTACTGTTCTTAATCATATAGGAAAATATAGATATACTTTGTCTCTCTTGAAATTAATACAAAAACATATTTGATTCTGTGCTTTTTATCTTATTCTTCCATCTTTTTTTTCTTTATAGTTTGTAGATATTGTTAAGTTTTGTATAGTTATTTTGCAATTATCATTTTAATATAGTATTATTCAATAATAATAATAATAATAATAATAATAATAATAATTATTATTATTATTATTATTATTATTATTATTATTTTACATATATATATATATATATATATATATATATATATATATATATATATATATATATATATATATATATATATATTTCTCATATAAACATAGAGAAAATTGTTTGAAAAAGGTTATATAATATTAAATGAGATATATTTATAACTTGTATCAGTTATATGAAATGTTATACTGTACAATATCATATCCATTCCGTCCTTCCGATCAGGTTATATTAACTTAAATATTGTGATGTCTTATAATGTTATATAAACATTTACTTGTCTATGTGCTGCAAGATTGATTTGTATTCTTTATGTAAATAAAGTTTATTTTTATTAAAAAATAAAATAAAAATAATTTGTTATTTGTTCACGGATTGTTATTAAAAAGAAAATGTAGAAATTGATAACTCACTTCCACTTATATTATTATTATTATTATTATTATTATTAATAATAATAATAATAATAATAATAATAATAATAATAATAATATAGCCACGTGTCATCATTATACGCGACTGTCATCTGGCGGCTCAGGGGCACGTACCCGCCCCCCTCCCCCACTCCCTTTGCTTATAAGATACAATATTATTGTTGTGTAAGTATCTTTGATAGACAAAATGTCCTTAATCATGCATTCATGATGGTCATGTAAAATTCATTATTGTGATGAATTTCGGGACATGAATATCATAGTATGGAAAATCTTGCCTAACAAAAATAAAAACATGGATTGAATAATAGTGTGTCCTAGTTTTGTTCTATTTATAGCTCATGTACATGTTATTAGAGATAGGGATATATCACGGGACTGCAAGATGACTGGATTTGTTGATTCACATTTTCGTAAGTATTAATTTGTTAGGGAAGTATACATCCGACATTTTATAAACTTAAATTTGATAAGAATTATACACTGTCATATATATATATATATACGCGGTTATTTGTAAATGTATCTTCTAAAAACGGCAACATCAGTATTATAAAAAAAGCCGTTCGGAGCCATGTATTTCAGGTCTATAAATATCCCAATACTGACATTGTAATTAATTCCTTTTAAGACGAGGGTCGCATGTAGAGGGCCGTTGAGGGTATGCTCCAAAGGAAGGTTCGGAAAAAATGGCGCGAAACCCTGCCGTCTGGTCCAACTGGTCCTGAGCTGCTTTAGAAATATTTCATTTAGAGTCCTCGTGCTCGACGAACAGTATCTGAACAATAAATACACAAAATGTTTTGTATTGTTGTCATTGCTGTTCAATTGTATAAATAGAAACTTTTCCTGCTCACAAAATCTATAATGTTTATCAGTTACCATGGAATCTTCGGAAACACATTTAATATGGCTGTTTTTATGCCAAAGCGATCAAGATCTCATAAATTGCATGATAAATGGGTGGATTAGATTAAGTAGTGTGTTAAACGCCCCAGTCAAGATTCTTTCACTCGAGGCGGTCAGTTCTGGAATGGTGAAGGAAACCAGAGTGCCGAAGAAAGTCATTGACCTACAACAAGCTTACTGACAAACTTACTAACTCCAGGATCTTTCCAAGCAGGTTTCGAACGAAGGCAGCGAAAGGCAACGAAATCCGTACGCGCGATTTTCAGACTACCTGGACACTGTACGATAATTGAGACTACATATTACAGTTAACCTTTTAGAATATAAATTCTCTTAAGAACCAATATTCTAGCTTTCATGTTTTTTGTTTTGTTTACCATTTCAGATATTTGGGATTTGAAGAAATTCCATTATGATTGGCCTACAGAAAATGAAGCTGCAATCTTCAAAAATATAACTCTAGATGAACTATTGAAAGAAGTGACATCAGCCAACAAAGTGAAATATGGCGTATTTGTACAGTGCCTTAATGATAAACCAGAAGAAGCAAGTAAGTGATAAAAAATTAAAGACGCAAGTAAGTGATAAAAGTTGCAAAATAAATAAGCTAAATAGAGATATAATCTATAGAAAAGAGTTTGTGATAAAGAGTGTAAATGTTTATGAAATAATTACTTTTTCAATCCATTTAATTATTTTGAGATACAGGATCCATACAAGCGATTAATTTAGAAGAGAGAGAGAGAGAGAGAGAGAGAGAGAGAGAGAGAGAGAGAGAGAGAGAGAGGGGGGGGGGACAGTGGTCTATAACGCCCTGACAAGATTATTAGATTATGTCACAAATCAAGGGGTAATTTCTGGGATCGTGGAAGAAACTGGATTTTCCTAAGAAAGAAGACTTCCCTTGCCGGAATTAAATTCATATACTCTTAACTTTAGAATTCATACTTATTAGTGGTTTTTATTTTTAAACAGAATGGGTGATGCAGTTAGCCGAGTCTACTGATTTTATTAAAGGTGTTGTAGCAGGGGTTGCCCTCAATAACCCAAATGTAAGTAATTGAAACTTCATAATGAATTTTTTTGATATATGGATTTCGAAGTCCATAGTTGTGGTCAAACTTTGGTTCTGTCCTAGTTCTGGTTTTAATGATTTTGGTAATGATTAAATGGGGGACAATTTTTATCAAATTATCAAATGATTTTAAACAAAGTCCTGGTCCTAGTTTCCCAGTCGTTTCCATAACGTAATTTTAGCAAATTTTGAGCAATCCCTCTTTGAATTATGTTGTTCCATTTTTGACAAATCTTAATGAAGTTGTTTAAAACTTAAAGTGACCTTCAAAATGGCACTCTAAGTTCCTAAATATCTTAACAATAAACACACTAATACACGTTATTATTCTAAATTTACCAGATTTTAGTAAGAAATTTAAGAAATTATTGTTCACTATAGGCTTTTCCTAAGAGCTCCAATTCATTAAATTTTACGACCTGTCTGTGCATTATGCCTTGGTTCAGAAGTCTCTAGTTCTTGGTTCGAAATCTCTTAATATACAGTAGATTGGTTTGTGAATTAAACAGTGAAACAGTTAGCAGCGAGGTTTCGGACAAGGTAGATCGCAAGTCTCTTTACACCAATCCGTTGTCAGGTTTTCTTGTTTGAATGTCGTAGAGAACTCGCTTAAAGATGTCATCTTTTCAACAATCTCTAGATCCTGTATTTGACTTTACCAAAGAAAAGAAAAAACACGATAGTAAAAAGTTAGCATTTTAAAATTCGCTTGCAGTTTTGCAACTGTGCATTAAGATCAAAGGATTGGTACGTAAAATTTACACTAAATGAACATCACAGTAAATCCGGTAATATTTTTTTCGACTTCCATCTTACTTTTAAAGTTTTTTTTTAAATAATAATAATATGTTTTATTGTGACAGCTATCAGAAGTTTTAGACGATTTACAGAAGAATCCTTTGTTTAAAGGCTTACGACACATTCTGGATTTTGAGGACGAAAATTGGCTTACTCGAGAGGACGTTCATAAAGGATTTAAGGTTTTAGAGGATCGGGGATTGACATTTGACCTACTTCTCCGGTAATCAGGATAAATATAGAGTATCATAATTGGCAAAAACCAGATGAGTTAACCAAACAACACAACAAAGCAAACGAAACAAGATCAAGATGCAACAAAACAAACTAAACAGGACACAACAAAGCAATGAAAACGAACAAGAGAAAGAGAGCACAATCGAAACGAATAATTCAAACGAAACAAGAACAAGATGCAAAAAAAAGACACAAAAAGCAATGAAAACGAACAAGAGAAAGAAAGCACAATCGAAACGAATAGTTCAAACGAAACAAGAACAAAATGAAAAAAACACAAAAAGGAATGAAAACAAACAAGAGAAAGAAAATACAATCGAAACAAGAACAAGACACAGAAAAGCAATGAAAATAAGAACAACCAGTAAAAATCCGAAAACAGACACAATAGTTATTGCAGGATACAAATGTACATTAAAACTACATAATGTGTAATTGATGTTGATCATTTACTCATCTTCTTGAGTCATAACCATCATCCTTTATTAAAACATTGATTAGTGAACATGAGCGTCAGAACATTAAGCTTAACCAATCTACCCCTTATCAATAATAAAAAATAATAATAGATTATGCTGGGTATTTTTTTTATCTAGTCAGCTTTAACAAAAACTAAAACCATATTCAATAAAGCAGCAAGAATCCATGGAAGTGATCAATATTTATTTAGAAACGATTATTTCTTTTTCAGACCTCCATTACTGAAATATGTACCAGGCGTAGTCTCAAAATTTCCTAGGTTTGTATAATTCTGTAACACGCCTAAAATAGACCAAGGCCAAAAGAAAATAGATACCACTGGTACCTAGGCTTACGAAGACCTACGTAAGGGCTGAAAATTATTTGAGCCCAGTTTATAGTGGATAGTGAACGAGGTCATACAGATCCATTATATAAATAAATAAATAAATAAATAAATAAATAAATAAATATATATATAATCGACAAGGATTTTGCAATTAATCATATATCAGCATTTATTGTTCTATGTTTATGATTAACCAACAGTTCATTCTAAAGTTTATTATGACAAAACATTGCAATCAGTAATGAATCATCTTTTAAAAAATATACATAAAATATACGTAAAATTTATTTTTACCATGTTGTTATGCAAACAAATGACCAATAAAATCTGCTTTTCAAATATTAAGGAGCGTAAATAGTTTATTTTCATGAGTACTTTGCTAACTTTATTGCAGCAGTTGAAATTAACAAGTCTTATAAGGCAGATCAAGGTCATTGCATTTATTGAATAAAAAAGTTATATCAATTTACAGTTACGGTTTTTTGCATTAATTCGCCAATACAGGCGTCAAAATCGTACATGAATTTTTTTTGTAATGTTTGTTAAAACTTCGTAGAATTATGCCTTTCCTACTTTAATTCTAATATGTGTTAATTATTCCTGTTGATAATATTTCAGATTAAAATTCATGGTTAACCACCTGTCAAAACCGTACATCAAGGATAAGAAAATTTCTGGATGGAAAGAAGACATTGAAGAAGTGGCAAAATACCCAAACGTATACTGTAAATTGTAAGTTATATATATATATATATATATATATATATATATAATTATGTAATTATAATTACTAATATGTAATTAAACATTTTAACCGTCATTAGCTGTCACATATTATATCAAAAAATGTTGCATTAGTGCTGATTATCCAATGAAAGAGCTATATCTTAATTAAATTTTAAAATTTTGCCATGCTTTGCCGACATATATTGATTGATGCAGCTCAAAAATTTTGCAGCCAAGCAATAAAAAAAACAAAAAAACTGGCTAATATGAAGAACATATTCATATTGACTGTATTTTTTGTAGGATAACAAGTATATATACGTTTATTTTGTTTTTATTTATATTAATGAAGATCGTCCATGGTAACGGAGAACGACTGGTATAATTGGAAAAAAGAAGACTTTCAACCTTATGTAGACGTAAGTATATACTATAATCCAACACCTCTCACTGCTTAGGTCCGAATGCTAGATCCTTGTGTGAGAAATAACAGCTCACTCGCCGAAGGTTTGTAGTTTATTTAGGACACTCGGTTTCTTCACTTCGACTAAACTGTATGCTTTTATATATGAAATTTCTCGACTGGAGCTAAAACACCATCACTGTATTGTATACTGACTAATTGTATGTTATAAGTCACCGTTTGTAAATACAAGTATTACGTTCTTTTAAAAGAAAAAAACACAATGTTTCAAAATATTTCAATTTTTTTTAATTTTCTTTAACTTCGTAGCATATAACGACATATAGATTTAGTTGTAAACAGAGACCTAGTTTTGACTAGAAACTTATACAACATCTGACATGCTTTTTTTCACGAAACCTGTTGTCCCCAGTTCTTACAATTAAGTATAGCTAGCAGTTCTTCTATTAATGTGTACCGTGGTATTTTTGCGCATCCTTAGTAAATTGCGAATATCGAGAATTTAAGTGCTTGCGATAAGAGGCAATTTGCAGTATTTTGTAACTTTATATTTCAGCACGTGGTTAGCTGTTTTGGTATTGACAGATGTGTCTTCGGTTCTGATTGGCCAGTTTGTACTCTAGCCAAAGCATCACATACAGATGTGTTTAATCTATTAAATGACTTATTACCAGACCTAACTGATGCGGAAAAACTGAAACTTTACAGAAATAATGCACGTGATTTCTATAAGTTAGATATATAAGTGATGACAATATTAAAATCTTGTACAATGTAGTCCAAATATTTGTTGTAAGGGTCGCAAATTTGTCACCTTTTCCACTGCAAAATTGAAATTTCCTTATTGCAAAAGGACATGCATATAAGAATTCTTTTAAATCAGTGGACATTTATAGTGAAAAAAAATCAACACTATTCAAAAGATATTGTAAAAGGACATTGGTGTCATTAATCATTAAACATAAGACATTTGGCGATTGTTTAATCCATAACTTACATTAACATTTTATTTGCTGCGTGAAGTTGTACATTTCACATGTTTTTCTCCCAATTCTCTTCAACCAGCATAAACGACTGCTTCTTAAAACATTTCAATATGATGTTTGCATCCTGTATTGCACTTTATTCGCAACATCAAGTTGTTTCACAGCACTAGTCCTTTTCAGTCTTTTTTCAACCAGCATACGGCTTTATAAAACTTTCCATTCGAAGCCAATTTTCATTCTCTGTCCATACATTTGTTGGATTCTCAGTGGCCAAGTGGTCTATAAGCACTCACGTACGGATCATAGAGCCTCTCACCGCCTAGGTTCGAATCCCAATCGACATATTCTAGTTTGAGAAAAGGCCACTGCGGTAGCTCAGTTGGTAGAGTGCTCGCTCCGTAAGTGGAAGGTCGTGCGTTCGAACCCCGGCCGGTCTGACCCAAGACTTGAAAGTGGGTAGTGACTGTTTTTTCGCAAAGCCCTCGGCAATACGAAATGAAAGTCACGGTTCTTTCGGATGGGAACTTAAAATAAACGAGGTCCCGTGTCACGGCGTGGCATGATAAGGAACCCTGCTGTATAATGCCATCAGCGCAACGCACAGGCAAAATTTCTGCACTTTCGCCTATAGCTGGCGACGTCTCGATATAAGTGAAATATTCTCTACTGGGACGTTAAACAACATTACTTAACTCAACTCTAGTTTGAGAAAACTTTTGTTTGCTTACTAATTATAACGAGATTTTTTCTCGACACTCTCGTTTTCTCCACCATCCATGAACAGACCACCTTAGTGTAAGTGAAAATATTTTGACTTTGGTGTAATATAGCATCAATCGTTGAATCCAATCAATACATTTGTTTGTAGGTCTTTAATCATTTTGTTGATACATTTCTTGTCGCTGTTTGTGTATCGGTTTACCAGGCTTTACTTAAGATAACATTGTGTACTGTTATCAAAATGTCTTGTCCTTTAATCCCGTTATCTTTGTTTGCGAGGTTCAGGTGTATGATTTAAACAAACAGAAGGAAGCGTTGTGTTGGCTTGAAACGCTACAAATTACCTTATGCTAAAATTAAATATAAATCGTATTTCAAAAACAAAGATCTACCAGAGCTGGGTTCGATCGTAAGCAGTGAGAAGCACGGTGATTCATAAATGTGCGCTTTTAACTACTTTTAAAGTGAGGCCCATGTTATATATGAGTGCTTTTTAAAAAAAAAAAATCTGACGTTTGGAGACTGACAACTATTTCATTGATAGACACAGTGTTGATTCTTTTTCCTATAGAAATATGCTAAGTATTTCCAAGCTGGTGCTTACTGAGTTGAGTTGAGTTGAGTTGAGTTGAGTAATGGTGTTTAACGTCCCAGTATAGAATATTTCACTAATATCGAGACGTTGGTGTTTAGTGATAGTACTAATTCGATTTTTTATATCACTAAATCATATAATTGATATCAATAAAGTAAAATGAATTGGTGATATCACCGATCGAATTAGAATGAGTGATATTACTAAATATTTTGTAATATCATTATTAGTAATATCACAAAATACTGAATAAATAGTAAACGGCATCTCATACATTATCCAAACACCGGTTGACACCAGTCAATACAATGTCCTCCTAATGCCGAGCACCAGATGAGTTGAGTTGAGTAATGGCGTTTAACGTCCAAGTCAAGAGTATTTCACTTATATCGAGACGTCGCCAGCTATAGGCGAAAGTGCAGAAATTCTTGCCTGTGCGTTGCGCTGATGGCATTATACAGCAGGGTTCTTTATCGTGCCACGCCTACCGTGACACGGGACATCGCTTATTTTAAGTTCCCATCCGAAAGAACCGTGACTTTCAATTCGTAATACCGAGTGTTTGGCGAAAGAACAGTCACTACCGACTTTTAAGTCTTGGGTCAGACCCGGTCAGGCTTCTAACCCACGACCTCCCACTTACGGAGCCGAGCACTAGATTAGGAAGTAACATCTCAAATTTTAGTCTTATATACATGTAGTCCCATAAATTGCTGATTATGATGTGTTGGGGGAGATTTATGCGACTTATGATGCAGATTTGCTATCGGATACTTTGAACAAAATCTCAAAAATAGAAATGCCATGCGCATTTTAAATATTTATTTAAATAATGCTAAAAATTAAAAAATCATCACATAGTTGTCATGTGCCAATTTTGATTTTTTTTTTTTTTTTTTTTTTTTTTAATTTTTTTTTTTTTATAAAAATTCAAAATCAACACATGACAAATATGTGCTGATTATGAATGTATTATTTTTATAAAAATTCAAACTCGGCACATGGCAATTATGTTCCGATTTTAAATTTATTATTTTTATAAAGTTTCAAAATCGGTACATGACAACTATGTGCTGATTTTGAATTATTATTTTTTTTTATTTTATAAAAATTCAAATCATCACACGACAGAAAATATCATCTTACTATCAGTTTGACGGTCAATTTCAGTACTTGTGTACCGGTTTTACAACATAACTAAGTTGGTTATGTTTGGCTTTTGAATACAAAATATATAATATCTTGAAAATGTCTTAAAAAGGATTTCTACATGATGAAATAATATGCAAACGAAAACAGAAACAAAAGTTTATTGTCAAATTTATTTCTTCTTCAAGAAGTAAGTAAAAAAAGTTATAAATTTAAAAAAAATAAATAATAAAAAAAATAATGATTAAAAAAAGCAGAAAAAATGCATTTAAGGGTTTTGAAATTGAGAAAAGTGTAGAGACATTTAAAGTCTTATTTACATCTCACTAGAAAAGAGTGACTCGGGTTTGCATTCAGATATTTGCGCACAAACGATTTTCTAAATCGTTAATGGTTTTTAAATCGTACGATTTCAAAAAATCGTTTAAACGATTTAGAAATCGTTAGTACGATTTTTAAAATTGTTAATACTATTTTTAAATCATTTAAACGATTAATAAAATTGTTAGTTAGATTTTTAAAATCATTTGTTTTTTTTTTTCTTTTAAAATGACACTAACAGACAACTAACAAGCCATAATAGTTTTCCCCTCTTTGCGAAAAAAAAATCACGAAAAAAATCGTATCGCATTGATTCCATGAAGTTGGGACTTTGTTATTGTCAGAATTTTAATATATCACTACAAATTGAAACCCAATCCTATGACTGTTTTTACCTTTATGACAATGGATTAGTCCATTTTAATCGCTGGTAATTGATCACCAAAAAGGCGCGAACGCATAAACACCAATACAAAAACTGACGGAAATATTCAGCACCATGTTCATAACTCGGTCGACAGGCAGGTGGGATATACTTGTTTTTTTTCATGTATTTTTTTTTGTCTCGTGTTAAATATTATTTTACAGTTTACTTGTGTATTCTGAATCACTTCAAATTATCGGCACTGCATTTTTTTTTTAATTTTGGGATTTCACACAAAGTTAATTTTGTCTCATTTTGAATTATTCAAAGAATGACCAGAGTAATACAATCTACAGTCTACACGTGAAATGACAATCTTACTCTAAGTTGATGTTTAAGTAATATTTCTGGGAAGACTTCTTATTTTTTTCATTCACTTAAATTTTATTTTGGACAAATGCCCTAAAATGATAAAACCAAGCTATTTTGAAGATTTCAATAATTTTTTTTTTTTAATTTACATAGAATCTAATGAAATTGTGAAAATATACCTTTTAGCTTTAGAAAAATATGAAAATCTAGAGATTTATTGAGGGAACATCCAGAGGGGTTTATATATGTCTCTGATTGAGGGAATAATTTGAATGATTATTAATTTTTTAAAATTTTCATGTTTTAAAAGACAGGAATATGAAAATGCATAATTTATTTTACCACTTATAGTTTACTTGTTGTGTAGTATCAATTTCAAGGTTTGGACAACCTGAAATTTTTACAATTTTACAATCGTTAATAAGAAAACATTTTACATTGAGGATGGGGTAATTTTTTTCTGTCCATTACAGAAATCATTAATATAAATTTAGCTAATGAAGTAGTTTTTTTGTTCCATTCAAGAATATTTAACTTGTATCAGGAAGCTGTCAGCTGACCAAATGTTGACCTTGCAGTTTGCAGTTTGCTCAGCTCATCCTGCAGGGAGGGCTCTTTGAGCTCACCATGCATATCATGACACTAGGCATTATTATATATCAAGAATTATGGAATTATCCACTTCGTTCTTTATAATATTTTTTTTGAGAAACACCTTTAATGACCAACCCAGAAACAATATCTATAGGCATATGCAGGGCTAGCCCTGGAATCTTTTTTGGTTTCGCCAACCCATCTTCTGCGACAATGTACATGTCGCCAGTCTGAAAATCCTTTTCGCCAATATGCAACACAAACATTAAGTGATGCTTAACATTTCTTACTTATATGATCAATCTAGAACTGAAGGAAGTGGGACATGATTTCTAAATAGGGGTCAAATCAGGCATATAGGTAGCATTTCAACCAGAGTGCAAATTTACTAGATCTGTAGAACCCTGTAGTGTTTGCATTCTAGTAAAGAATTACATTTTTATGTAGGCACTTTTTCCTTTGATAACCAATAAACAGATCGCATGGCACAAAATATAGGTTTTTTTTTTTTTTTTTTTTTTTTTTTTTTTTCTTTCTTTCTTTGCTTGCCTTGTAATAGGTTTGAACTGATTGTTCAAAAGTAGTTTGCAAGTCAGTGTCATCAAACAATTTTCAAGTTTATAATTTGAAGATGATTGGTGTCGTATAAGTGTTGAAGTACGATAGTTAGCGCATGATTCAGAAGTAAAACTGTTTTTTATCTTGCCCGTCTAAGTGCAAAATTTACATGTCAAAAAACCAGTTTCGTTATCAAATGACGACCAAGACTTAAAAAAACGATCATCATTCAGACAGATATGTTTCACATCAGATTAGGAGTCGGACGGTTTTGTATAATTTTTCATAGGATTATGTGTTTCAACAGACGAAGAGATGGGTTCTTCATCAGGCTTTTTTTTTGTTTTGGGTTTTGAATTGAAAAATATTAATAATAAAATGCGCTTCATGTTCCCGTGAATCAAGTAAATAAAATAATTCATTGACTGGTCATAAGAAAGAGCTCTGGAAGAGCTAATTTGTCGGTGTTTAAATGCAGATTTATGAGGGGGCTTCCGAAACTTTCGTAAACACCAACCAAGTTTTAGCAATTTCAAAACAGAAACCGATTATCCACAATTAATTATGGAGGCTAATTCCTTTAATCTAATTAGTGTGTTTATTCACTTATCAACTTCCAACAGTGTTTAAAGGACGCGGTTAAGTGATGGACGATGTAAACAAACAGCTACTATAGGCTTACTATACAGAAATGAGGTGCGTTCAGCCGTGAAATACACAACAGTTTGACACAGAAAAATTAATATTAACATTCGCCAACTACATTTTATTTTCGCCAGTTTTATTTTGAATTCGCCAGACACTTTCGCCAATTTTAATTTCATTTCGCCAGATTCAAATATTTTTCGCAATTGGCGCCACTGGCGATCGACAGCGCGAGCCCTGATATGTAGTTTATTTAACATTTATATTGGTGTTGCAAGACTGAATCTAAAAAAATGTATTTTCTACTCAATCAAAAACTAACCAGGTGAGACATCTAATTCCATAGAATTCTTGTAACATTTACATATGACAAAGTAAAGAGAGACAACTCTTACAGAAAACTAGTACTACAATATTTTGTAAATGCCTGGACTAATTTCTTTTATGAAAAATTATTGATTTTTTTAATCTTTAAGACCTTATGGATTGTAGTTGTAAATCTTTATTTAATTAGAAATGTTTTGGTAGATTTAAACTATTTTCAAGGAATAAAACACCTCCAGAATACAGATATTGTACTTAAATCTTTACAAAATAAATAGCCTTAAATGTAGGTCGAACTATAATAGTTATTGAACACAGAATTTTTTTTTTGACAATATAAAATAATTAAATTACAAAAACTTCAAGAAAACATTTTTAACTTGGATACATAAAAATGAAAAATTGAAAAATATGTATAACCATGATACAATTTTAACTTGAATAACACTGTATAAATAAATAATATAATCTTTATAAAGATTTCATTTTACACTTTTTTTGTTGATAAGAAGGTTTCATTGATAACTCGGATGTTAATTGACCAATCAACTTGCAATACTGACATTCCAAATGATGTTAGATTTGATGGGTTTTTAATATGAATTCAGAATTTTTTTAAGAGTAATTAGTTACAATGTCCCTATTAATGATTGATCACATATTCATAAATTAGTAGATAATAGTTGGATTTTACTTTTAAGTTGCTAATGTTAAGAAAGCAATCAATGGGGTTATTTATAACATTTGTATGCACAATAGGATGTAGTAATTTGTGATTCGCAAGTAGTAGTGGGCATTGTGAGTGGTTTTCTGGTAGTTTGACCACCAGCTGCTAGTTTATTTCTTTTTTTTTTTTTTTATTTTCTTTTTTCTTTGTTGTTTGTGGTTTCTTTTCTCTTTTTTTTAAATTTATTTTTTCCCTATTTTACTTAATTTTTGTTTGTTTTTCTTGATATATATTTTTATTTTTTTGTTTCTTTTTTTGTTTTTGTTTTTTCTTTGTTCTTTTCTTTTTCTTTTTCCCTTTCTTTTTTTTTTTTTTTTTTTTGCTTTTTTCATTGTTTTGTTTTGGTTGTTTGGTAGGTTGTAAGAGATTTCTTGTTTTTCATTTTAGTTCACATTTGTGTTAGTTGTTATTTGTGTGTTTTGTGTTTTATTTTTTGTTTGGTGTGTTGTGAGGGTTTGCTCATGTTGTTTTGATGGTTAGGGGTGTTTGTTTGTTGTTGTTTTGTGTTGGGACTGTTTTTATTGGTTTTTGTGTTTTAGGGTTTTTTGTGTGTTGGGTGTGTTGTTTTGTCTTGGGAGTGGTTTTTGGTGTTTGTGTTTTAAGGTTTGTGTATTTGGTTTGATTGGTGGTGTGTAGTGTTGGTGGTTGTTTTTGTTGTTTGGTAGGATGTTGGAAGTTTTGGGTAGATTGCCAGCAGTCAGTTTTTTGGTTGTTTTTTGTGTAAGTTGTTTTTTTTGTATGTTTTTTTTGGGTGTGTTGAGGGTTTTGTTGTTGTTTTTGTAGTTAGTGGTTTTGTTGGTGTTTGTGATTTAGGGTTCTTTTGTATGATGGATGTGTTTAGTGTTTCTGTTATTCTTTTGTGTGTTGGGATGTTTGTTTTGTTTTTGTTTTTTTTTTTTGGCTTTTTTGTTTATGTAGGTGCTTTGTTTCTTAGCTGTTTGGTAGGTTGTGGGTTGTTTGGCCACCCTTGGTCAGATTTTGGTTGTTTTTGATTAGGTTGTCTTTTGTATTTTTGATGTTTATTTTTGTGTTTTTTTTTGGTTTTGTTGAGGGTTTCGTTGGTTTTGGTGTTTTAGGGTTTTTTCGTTTGTTGGGTGTTTTTATTTGTTCTTTAGTATGTCGGGGTGTTTGTTAAATTTTTTTGTTTGTGTTGGTTTATTTTATTGTTGTTTGGTAGGTTGTGGGCGGTTTGGGGTAGTTTGGCCACCGGTGGTCAGTTTGTTGGTGGGTGGGTGTTTGTGTTAGTTGTTTCTGTTTTGTGTTTGTGGTTGATTTTTTTTGTTTTTTTATGTTTTGTGTTGGGAGTGTTGGTTGGTGTTTGTGTTTTAGGTTTTTTGTGAGTTTGATTGTTCCTTATTTTGTTGTTTAGTGTTTGGGGGTGTTTGTTTTTTGTTTTTTTAGTGTTGTTAGCTTTTTCTTCCTTGTTGAGGGAGGATTTGGGTGGTTTGAGTGTTTTGTGTTTTTATTGTTCTTTTGTATGTGGGGGTGTTTGTTTTGTTTTTTCTTTGTGTGTGTTTTTTTTTCTTGTTTTTTTTTTTTTTTTTTTTGTTGTGTTTAGGGGTTTTGTTGTTGTCTTGTGTTGGGAGTTTTGATGGTTTTTGTGTTTTAGGACTTTTTGTTTTGTTTTTTGTTCTTTTGTGTGTTGGGGTGTTTGTTTTGGGTTTTTTTTTTGTTTGTTGGTTTTTTTTTTTGGCTTTTTTGTGTTGTTAGTTTTTTGTTTGTGTTTGGTGTTTTTCTTTGTTGTTTGGTAGTTTATGGGAGGTGTTTGGTACATTGGCTGTCGGTGGTTAGTTTGTTTTTTGTGTGTTTTGTTTTTCTGATTTTGTGTTTTTATTTGTTTTTTTTTTTTTTTGGTTGTGTTGAGTGTTTTGTTGGTATTTGTGTTTTAGGATTTTTTGTTTTGTTTGTTTTGTGTCTTTTTTGTTTGTTTATGTTTGTGGTTTTTTCATTGTTATTTTGTAGGTTGTGGGAGGTTTTGGGTAGTTTGGCCCCCTGTGGTCAGTTTGTTGGTGGTTTGTTGTTTGGGTCGGTTGTTTTATTGGTGTTTGTTTGATTTTTTTTGTTTATGGTTTGTTGTTGTCTTGTATGGGAGTTTTTTTGGTTTGTTTATGTTTGTGGTTTTCTTTTTGTTGTTTTAGAGGTTGTTGGGGGTTTTGGGTAGTTTAGCCGCCGGTGGTCAGTTTGGGGGTTTTGGGT
>CM056606.1:21466306-21468806 GCA_029721355.1 Tegillarca granosa
TATATTTTAATGCTTTGACACAAAACAGCAATATTAAATGCGTTTCTGAAGATTCCAGAATTAGATGAACATTATAGATTTTGTGAGCAGGAAAAGTTTCTATTTAGACAATTGAACAGCATGGCGACAATACAATACCGTGATTTTGTGTATTTATTTTTCTGATAAGGTTCATCGAGCACGGGGACTCTAAATGATATATTTTTTAAGCAGTTTTGACCAGTTGGACCAGACGGCAGGATTTCGCGCCATTTTTTCCCAAAACTTCCTTTTAAGCATGCCTCAATGGCCTACATGTGGTCCTCGCCAAAGAATTCCATTGCACTACCAGCATTAGCTTGGGATATTTACAGCTATTAGTTACAGTTACTCTCAGTCTGTTACAAATGACCGAGTATATATATGACAGTATATATATTCTAATCAAATTTAAGTTTATTAAATGTCTGATGTATACTTCCCTAACAAATTCATACTTACGAAAATGTGAATCAACAAATTCATCCATCTTGTATGTCCCGTGATATATCCCTATCTCTTATTACATGTACACGAGCTATAAATAGAACAAATCAAGGACACATTATTATTCAATCCATGTTTTTATTTTTGTTACGTAAGATTTTCCATATATTCATGTCCCGAAATTGCTTACAATAATGAATTTCACATGACCTTCATGAATGCATGTGTAACAGGAGGGAGAAAAATGCAGGGTCGGACCGGAGATTGAACCCCGGACCTCCTGCACTATAGGCGAGTGCTCTACCACTTGAGCTACCCAGACAGCTATATTCCTTCCCCTGTTTTTCTTGAGTTTCACACGGTCCCGCATGTGAGAAATCCCACATAAGTCCACCCTCGGATCGACTTTATCATTGTCGATCACTTCCGAGGGCCACACTGGCCACCAAACTGTAACAGGAGGGAGGAAAATGCAGGGTCGGATCGGGGATTGATCCTGGGACCTCCCGCACTATAGGCGAGTTCTCTACCAATTGAGCTACCCAGACTACTACACATGATTAAGAACATATTGTCAATAAAAAAACATTTACACAACATTATTATTGTATCTTATAACCTTGAGGGTGGGGTTGGGGATGGGTGGGGTGTTACCTGCACCGAAGCCGCAAGATGACAGGTCGAGAATGCAGGCAAGTGGAACTCGTAAAATGACACGTGGTGAGTATATTATTGTCAACTTCATTATTATTATTATTATTATCATTTTTATTTTTATTTTTATTATTATTATAATTAAAAACGAGAACTAAGTGATCACCAATTATTAATATAGAATCACATTTTATCACAATTCGTGTACAAATTACAAAGCATTTTTTAAATTAGAAGTGCCAAATAAGTATTAATATTTTGCACACAAAATGGCAAATTGTCATAACTTCTGTCAGTATCTTATCGATATTGATACCTTTGAAGCATTGTGCGATACAAAATATGAAATACAATGGTGTGTAAAATTGATATTCAAGTAACGTTTTCATACATTTCAAAACATACCCAAAAGATGGTCTAGTCAGAAAGAGGGCATAAACATTAAGGATTGGATGCGCATGACGGTGTGATACTTATAAAGCCCATAATATTTCGGATTTTCAATTTACATTCTCTTGCATATACTACACATTACGAATCCAATTTTTTTTTAAAAAAGGGAGGGAGTTGAGGATTTAATCACTACGTATTGCGAGTGTCGAAGGCTTAAATCCCTACCTGTAGGGGGTCTTGGGGGCCGCTAAATGTCCTCGGTAGGTCAAGGGTAGGGTCATTTGGGGGTCCAGGAGACGAAGGTCCCCGGCGAAAAAGATTTTAATATTTCTGTGGATCTTTTCACACATTTCCCTCTTTTGATTTTTCCACACTGTCGGGTTGCAACCCCTGCAACCTCCCTCTCTACCAATGTATTACACCTGTTTGTAATTGACTTGTTGATCAGTTTATATTGCCATTGACAGCGTCTACATGCCATATTTGAAACTTTATTTATTCAAGGTTGCAGCGTTACCCTTTGTAATGTATTCTGATAAGAATGTACATGTTGCTTTTGTCACATGGGTGTCTTTGGGCGAGATAGGCTTTGGTTAAGGACATTGTTGATAAAACTTAAGTATATATATTCATTTTACACGAAAAACATTACTGTGGCCTTTAATATCGCTGTGTTTTTATGAAATATGTTATTTATTTAAAGAATTAAAAACAGCACACGAGTTCTCTAAGATTCAACCCGTACAGCAAAGCGCTATCTTGAAACCAGTTAAAGATCTAAAGTTGTATTTGATTATGTTGTGGGTACATAATTTAAGCAAAAAAATCTGAGACTTTAGTTTTGTTCTCAAAATACAAGAAATTGCATTTTCTGACATTGATTTTTATTTTTTTTTCAGGGAGAGTATGCCGCCAGACCCCCTAGCGCGGTTGCGAGTTTGGTACACATTTGTTTCACTCATTGGTTCCTATCGCCCTTGACATCTAT
>CM056606.1:21473806-21526751 GCA_029721355.1 Tegillarca granosa
CTGAAGTCAAAGCAATATATCAAGATATCTCATCTTAAAAAATCTTGAAATTTTTAATAAAAACCCACTTCATTATTACGTAATAAGCATGTCTTGTGCATGTCTGATGTTCTTTAAAGATACTGTACTAATTTGCCTCAGACTAAATCTGAACTTTTTTTTTAAACAATCTACCCTTTGATTTTTTTACAATATAAAGTTGTTAAAAGACGGTTTGCTTTTAAAAGCCATTTTCTGCTTTGTAAACTAAACTAAAAGATATTAGAAGTGCATTAAAACATTACAGATAAAAAAAAAAACATTTCAGAACAGGATTAAAAACAGAAGAAAAAAAAAACATCATGAAACTAAAAAGTCTGGTGGTGGAAAAAAGTTTTATTGGGGCCGTGCGTTGTGAAGGCGTTAGCCTTCAAAATCAAGACGTATCACAACTGTTTGTTCGATCCCCGATCGACCGGAAGCAAATTTTTCCTGTCTTTGGGTTCATGAATTGGTTTGATGTGTATCTGCGACAATGTTGGCGAGTCTATAAGCATGCTTAAGGTTACCGTAAATACGCTCTAGTTCAATGCAAATCAAAAACGTTTTGCAGGTTCACGCACAATATAACTTAAGATTAAGCCTTGGGGGTAAAATAGCTGAAAATGCTGATGTGTTAAACAACATTCAACCATTATAGATAAAATTATTACGAAAGCCCATTGAGCTTACTTTCGTGGAAGAAAAAAATAAAAATAACGCGTTATTACGCGTAACCTTTGGGAATAAACGCGTAACTTTTGGGAATAAACGCGTAACTTTCGCGATAAACGCGTAACTTTCATGTTATTACGCGTAATTTTCGCGAATTAACGCGGTAATTTCGCGAATAAACGCGTAACTTAACAATAAAGAATGGAAAAACAAAGAGTAAAATTTGTGAGGTTATATTTTGACCTTGGGTTATCGTTTTTTCAAACATAACTCGTCAATTTTTATATAAATGAATGTTCAAGACGATCCTTAGTTTTTTTTTTTATTTTCTTATTGAAGTGATGTACATGTGTGACCGCAGGAATAACAGCTAATTTCACGCATGAGTAGTAACGGGTTAATTTAGATTTCTGCCTATGGAGAGAGAGAGAGAGAGAGAGAGAGAGAGAGAGAGAGAGAGAGAGAGAGAGAGAGAGTTCGAAAATTGTAAAAAAAAAAGTTTTGTTCCTATGTATCAAGTAAAATATCGATACTTTGAAAAACCTTGAAAATTTAATATCATGCATATTATTTTCAAAACAAACTTGCAAAGACCGGAGATTAATAATATTCTAATAGGGGAGAAAAACTGGATGCGACTTGTTCAAATTGTAAAATTTAAACTTGAAACGAAAGACTCCTTAAAATTACCGGATTGTGTCATAGAAGGTACTTTAAATACATTTTTTTGTTTTTGCAAAATTATTAAGTACTTCGATATATGATTGACCTTCTTTGTACATAAAAACCATTACTATATTTTTAAGCCGCCACTCTGAATTAGCATCAATGACCATCTAATAAAAGTGTCACACAGAACACAGTTAATCTAATGTCAAACCTAGCCGAAAAGCGTTGTGCAGAACACATTTTCTTATAAATCGGTTTTTTCTAAAACTAACTAAGATGTCATAAAAACTATGACTACTAAAATTTTATGATATCAGTTTCCACTGAAAAAATATCAGGATCTGATGTCTACCTATTTTATTAAATTCAATATATTTAAGTATATTAATGTTTATATGATTAAAAAGAAAAATAACATTTATTTGATTAAAAACGTTAAAATCTCACGAAAACGCATTCTTATTTGACAACAACAAAACATCGGTTTTTGGCAACTAATTATTCTTTTTTACAAAAATTATATAATCTGTTTTTGATATGTCTAAAAGCAAAGTAAATGGTAATGCATCTGTTTGCAAGGTTCAAATAATGGTTACAATTTATTGATAATAAGTTCAATCGGAACTTTACGAATTTCGCAGTAATGCGTGTAAACTCTACGGTGTTGCACATTTTCTACATATTATACATTTCGCTTTCTTCATTTACAGGAGATTTGTTGTCAACATAAAAAGCACTAAGTCTTCATGAGGAATACGGAAATACTTGCTTAGAAATCAGCAGAAAAGGTATGACTTAGTTTATCGAACCCGATATACCGATTTATCGTTTTTTTTTTCTTTTTTCAGATATTTGGGATTTACGAAAGTTTCACTATGAGTGCCTACATAAAGAATACGAGGTTATTGTCAGGAATATCTTACCTGAAGAGTTTGAAGAGGAAATGAAGAAAACTCCCATAAAACACGCTGTATTTGTACAATGTATTAACGACAGTCCTGAGGAAACAAGTATGTCCAAACGTAGTGACTCTTATAAGCTATACATATAGTGCTCGCTTCGTATGTAGGAGGTCGGGGTTCGAACCCCGGCCGGGTTTGACCAGGATTTAAAAATTGGTAGTGACTGTTCTTTTGACAAGCACTCGACATTAAGAAATGAAAATCACAGGGTTCTTCGGAGGAGGCCATTAAAAACCCATGCCCCATTGCACGACAGGCGTGGAACGCTAAAGAACGCTCCATGCACATTGTCCTAAGCGCACTACAAAGGTAATAATTTCTGCCACTTCACATATAGCTGCTGACGTCTCGATATAAGTGAAATATTCTTGACTTGGACGTAAAATCCTTTAAAATCAAATCAAATTTTAAAGCTATAGCTTACTGTTATGATAGGGATTTATTGCTTTTATAAGTTAAGGTCAGAGTGCTATTTTTGTTTCGAAAATTTCGGGTCTAAAATTCAGTACTGAAGCATTTAAAAAAACTAACACCTTTGAAAGCATAAATCAATAAGATGTAGCTTTAAAATGATGTTACATAGAACTTGCTTTTAAATGTAAAATTACAACATTTCTTCTTTTAAACTATTACAACATGAAGTACTTAACACATATAAGTGTAAGCCGACTAATCTGAATAAGTTTTTCTTCTATTTTTAAAATTAACGTTATTAGCAGCAAAATTGTAATTATGTTTTCAATTCAACGTATGCAAACTTTTTCCAAATATATTACACAATTTAGAGTTTACTTTACAGAATGGGTTATGGAAGTAGCTGAAAAACACAAGTTCATAAAAGGTATTGTTGCAGGTGTTGGATTAACAAATCCAAAGGTAAAAACAGGTTGAAAATGAGTTTTTTTCTGTATTCTCTTGATTTCTTTCTGTCTTTTCCCATTAAAGGCTAGTCTTAAAACCTTCAAGAATAGTTGTAACTTTATATTTTTAGTTGTAAAGTATACTTATAATAAAAAGCTGATAATTTATCTCACTGAAAGTATTAAGAATATTTATCGCAAATCGAAGGGCTAATGCAATTCGTGCTTCATGTTGCCTCAAGGAAACTTTTCATGGTATGTCATAGGCCAGAGGACATTGGGGATTTTATAAGGACAGACCAGATTCACAAATCATTCAAAAGAAGATTGTAAATTTTTGAATCAGCCATACTTCTATTTCGTAAAACATTTTGAGACATCGTTGTTTTTTATTTTTACACACACACACACACACACACACACACGTGTGTGTGTGTGTGTGTGTGTGTGTGTGTGTGTGTGTGTGTGTTTTCTCGTTCAAATAAAGCATAAACGTAGGCCGGAACGATAAAGGTATCTAGAAGCACATTTTTTTCTCGGCCTTATCTTTTTGAATAACACACACACACAAAAAAAAATAAATAAATAGTTTAGGTTCGTCAGCTTATTTTAACGACCCACAACTGCTATTGTGACATTTTAAAAAATTGAAGTTGAAGATATATAATTATACTGAAATAAATTTTAATTGCTCATGTCGTAAAACAAATAAAGCTTATTTACATCGGAGTGTAAAGCGCATCGTTCCAATCAATCAGTTACTTTTTTATAATTATAAAAATGAAATAAATAAATAAATAAATAAAAAATAAAATAAAATCAAATCAAAAGGTTGTAATTTTTAGCTGAAAAAAAGAAGTACTTGTAAAGTCATTTAATCGAAAGAACAAATACTGTAATTTAAAAATGTCTTCAAATATGAAAATAAAGAGAAAATATGACAGTGTAAAAACACATTGAGTCGCGATTATATAATTCCCGGTCTCATTTCCCTGATTGCAGTTTACATGCAATACTCAATTAGTTTGTTTTGTATGTTTGTGTTCGATTTGTCTGAATTGTTTAGTGTTTATTTACAGTCTCTAACAGTTGAGCTTATAATTTTTAGCTACCGGAAATATAGATTTTATGGAAACTGATTTGTTTTAATTTCGTTTAGTATTTAAAACAGTTAAATTAAAATGTTCGGTTTTCTGTAACTGTCTTCAACAGCCAAATTTATGTTTTATTTAGCTATCGGAAATATTAGATGACTTGCAAAAGAATCCGCTTTTAAAAGGAGTAAGACATCTTTTAGAGTTCGAAGATGACGACTGGATTGCTAGGGATGACGTACATGCTGGATTAAAAGTATTAGAAGATCGTGGATTGTCTTTTGATCTCGCAATGTGGTATTGTATTTATATAGTTTTCGTGTTCCTGACTGGTTGCTATACATAAGAAGTTGTCACCAACAAGTTGTTTTGTTTCTTTAAAATGAAAGAAATATATATATTTAAAATTAATTACTTAATATCTTACTTTTTACAATGGAAAAGAAAGGAAAATTTCTGAAAATAACTTTTAAAGAAAGTACCAAAAATATGAATAAAAAATCTTTACAACCATAGCTATAAATAACAACATAACAATGAAATAAGAGATGCAACTTGAGTGGAGTGGAGTAATGGTGTTTTACGCCCCAGTCAAGATTCTTTCACTAATTTCGAGGCGGTTAGTTCTGGGATGGTGAAGGAAACCGGAGTGCCCGGAGAAAACCACAGACCTTCGGCAAGCGAACTGAAAAACTTTCTCACACTAGGATCTGTCCGGAGTGGGATTCGAACCCAGGCGGTGAGATCATGCACTGTGATCCGTAAGGGCGCGCTTTAGACCACATAGCCACCGAGGCCCCATATGCAACTTGAGACTTATATTGAGAAAACATATGATGACATACCAATACGTGAATCAGTTACCTTCATATGACCTTGGTACTCCCAGCAGTTTTACCACTTATTTGTTCCTAAACATGCATTTTAGTAGTGATACTTCAATACTATGACCGTAAGTAGAAGGTCGTGGATTCGAACCAGGCCGGGTCTGACCCAAGACTTGAAAGTGGGTAGCGACTGTTCTTTTGCCAAGCACTCGACATTACGAAATGAAAGTCAAGGTTCTTTCGGGTGGGAACTTATAATAACGAGGTCATGGCAGGTTTGTCACGATAAAGAACCCTGCAGTATAACCCATCAGCGCAACGCACAGGCAAAATTTCTGCACTTTTGCCTATAGCTGGCTACGTCTCGATATAAGTGATAAAGCATAAACAGATTTGTTTGGCGTGGATGCGCTCTTCATGTTTAGAGATGTTTAATATTCTCCTTTTAGGCCAAAAAATCTGCAATACATGATAGGTGTGGCACCAAAGTTTCCAAGGTAAGAATTAATGAGTCAATTGCTAAAATGTCCCAGTCAAATATATCTAAAAAGATATGATTTTGTTCTGGTCGTTATGTTGTTAATAAACTGATATAAATTAACTAAAAGTATTTGTTTTATTTATACATCAAAATCACATTAGACAGGGCGGAGAATGTTGTCAAATTGATAGACTAATTTTTATACCTTTTGAATTTTTTTTTCTTCAATTTTTTAAATTAATTTTTTTTTTTGATAAATATATCAGTTTCATGTTCTGCTTCATATTTGGACTTATACCTCAATTATGACACCAACAAAAGGTTACATAAGGCAAACTTTAATTTTTCTATTGTCAACATTCCGTTTCTTTGCAGTAGTATCCCTGCTCCTCCTGCGTATGGTGTATATGTTTCACAGTTAATACGTTATGGTAGAGCTTGTTCCCACTATGGGGACTTTCTACAACGAAGCAAACTGCTTACAATTAAATTGTTGACGCAAGAATATTGCAAGCCAAGGCTAATATTGTTGATAAGTATGGAGTCACTGTATCCCAACTTATTCTGGATATATTTGACTTACCATAGTTCCATGTTCCTTTCATTCTCAAATTTGACTTGCACTTGACGGGTGTAGCTAGCTAGACAGGAGGTGCTTACCTTTCCGGAGCACCCGGCCTCACTTCCTTGATGGAAGTTCACGTGTATTACTAAATTTGCCAGCTTTCAAAGTTTTACTTTATTTTTAGGATTGTGATTTGGACAAGGACTGGTATGTTTGTGTCTTATTTAATGTAATAGGAATGGCAAAACAAAATTTGTACATAATTTTATTCTATATTGAATATTAACATACTCTTTATTGTCTTGTTTTGTTTTATTTCCAGGTTAAAGTTCATGGTTAATCACTTAGGAATACCCAATATCAAGGAGAAACAAATGTCTCCGTGGAAGGAACAGATTGAAGAAATATCTAAAACTAAAAATGTTTATTGCAAACTGTAAGTTCTTTGTTGAAAATCCATTTTTCGAAGTATTAATTACTTTACATAGAATGAATCTCAAAATTTGATAATGTGATTAAAAGCCGGTAACTACCACATTGATTAACATTGCTGAATCTGGTGGCGGGGGTAGCCTTTTTGTCGCTAATAATATATTTTTGTGCCCTTTCCCTACATATCAAAAGCTCGACACTCTAAATGAAAGGTATTTTTTTTTTACTTTTATACGGCTTAGATTACACAAGTATGCATGATTTTGTGCAATTTTCAATTCTTTCCAGGAGGTTTGAGTCTTTGGCTTTTAGATTTTACGCCCCTGATAAAAAAGGCAAATATTCCTGACGCGACATACATCTGGGTAATTCTATTTCTGCAGGCAGTGTGGAATACATTCCGTTTATAGCTCAGTAAGAGGTTAGAATGCAGTTGTATTGAAAGATGCTGTTTTTAAGCACTTTAAATTTCCTAATTTAAATCATTTAAAGTTTTTAATACTCTGCCTCTAAATCAACCTTTTCCACACATTTATACTGTAATTGCTCAATGTGTCTGAGTCGGGTCTGATCCAAGATTTGAAAGTGGGTAGTGATTATTATTTCGCCAAGCACTCAGCATTACGAAATGAAAGTCACGGTTCTTTATGATTGGAACTTAAAATAAACGAGGTCCCGTGCCATGGCAGGCGTGACATGATAAAAAAAAACCCTGCTGTATAAAGCTATCAGCGCAACGCACAGGCAAAATTTCTACACTTTCACCTATAGCTGGCGATGTCTCGATATAAGTAAAATAAACTTGACTGGGACGTTGAACACCATTACTCAACTCAACTCACCTCCTCTCAAATGGTTCCTGTCTTGTTAGCATTTATTATACTATGATGTTTTGAAAACATTACACTCCTGTAAATTTATTTAAATCATTTATAATACTGCAGTTCTAGGTACATTGAAGTTGCTACTGTTTGATCATTTGTGTCGTGTTGAAGACTTCATCATGGCTGTCGAGCTTTTCTGGTACCTTGCATCAACATAATTGTCTGTGAGAAAATTAAGATTTACAAATACTAGAAAGAAATGAACTTTACCCGACAAAGATATATTTTTATGTCTTATACTAGGTTAAATGTGAAAAAACCAGCGAAACTCAACAATATTTGGCAATTGAAATGACAAAGATTTAAATGTGGGACTCAATCATAGGAAGCTAGCCGCAGTACGACTCCGATCACCGTGCTCCTATTGAAACAAACCCTAGTCTTTCAAGCCGTTTAAATATTTAACGAGAATAAATTTTTATTTCATTATATATTGACAGATCAGGACTTGTAACAGCAGATGACTGGAATAACTGGAAAGTAGAAGATTTTAAACCTTATGTAGATGTAAGTTTTATATGGAAAATAGCAAACCCTTGTGTTTAAACAAGTACATATGATCTTAGAGTATAAAATTAAATATACCTCTGGGATATTGCAAGTATAGGCCAAGGCTTATCAAGGGGCTCTAAAAGTTTTATGTCCGTCATTACGATGATGTCGATCGTTTAAAATTTTCATTGATATATTTGGCTTTCCAGAATTCTTTTCGTTTCCAATATATTTTTAATGCCTGGCGAGTGAAGCAAGCTGGATACGAAGTGCTTACTCTTTAAAGCTGCATTAAGTTTTTCAATTTTCCAGTTTATTTTATTTTATTTTATTTATTTATTTATTATTATTTTTTTATTTTCTCAAAATATATATATATATTAAAAAAATATATTACCTCTTATCACGATCCGTGAGATTCATTTTCTAAAATTTCATTCCTATTAGCTGTAAATAAAAGGAATCCTCTATCGGTTTGGTCAATGTCTAACGATGATGATTATTTGCTTGAAGCATGCGCACGGATGTACGGAAATTCCAATGAATCGAAGGTGAAACCTGACAAATTCTATTAAATGTCCGTCATTAATATGCAGCTTTAAGAGCAACCGGCCTTGCTTCTTTGGTAGATGTTAATCTGTCACACTTTATTTACCAGTTTTTATCGTTTTTACTTTGTTTTGAGGTTGCGATTTAAACATGCACCGGTATGTTTTAAACGTACTCTAGAAATATTAAGAAATTTTGCAGTTTATATTTCTGTCAACTTGTCCCAAGTAAAATTAACATGTGATTTGTTCATACCATTTTCGATTATCCAACTCAGTAGTGATATAATGGGCTTTATATAAGCGTTATCTGCTCAACTGTTCATTGATATAACAGAATTGAACAGTCAAAGTATATTTTTACATGAAAACTGCCAACGATATCATTAAAGAAGACTTTAAACAAGGTACAATGACACTTGATTGAGACTAAAAATGTCACGTATTAGAATTTACCTATACCAAAAGCATCAATAAAAGTGTACTAACAGGATATTCTTCACTGATTGTTATACTCGATTTACTTATTAACCTTTTTAATTTGTAAGAGTAACTATAATTTTACCTCCGTTCACTTTTGCAGCACGTGGTCAGTTGTTTCGGTATTGACAGGTGTATGTTTGCTTCCGATTGGCCTGTTTGTACTCTTGCTAAAGCGTCATATGCCCAAGTCTTTACCATCTTAAACAACTTACTTCCGGATTTGTCGGATGAAGAAAAATTGAAAATATATAGAAACAATGCTAAAGACTTCTACAGACTTGATATCTAACAATCAGAATGGCCATAGTGCTACTTACTCATGCATAACAAAGCTGACTTTGAAACACTCTATTTCATCAACAAAGACCATTTTTATGCTTGAAAAAATTTATTATCAAGAAAAACACTATAATTAAAAGTTATAAAATAGAATTCGAAGTTGTGTTGTCTAAAATTAACAAATATTATGAAATACTAGTAGTTGCAGACAATTAGGATAGCTAGAAAATGTTTGAAAAATAGCACAAGTATAAACAGTAATAAACAAATAATATTCAGAATGACAGAAATTGCTGCAACATACTAACTGTTGAACTATCTAGAAATCGAGGTTACTGTGCTATAACTTATATTGACATGCAAAGCAAACTGAATAGATCTAAGGCACACATTCAGATAACTTATAATGATTAGTAAGACTATTGCACTATTTCTAGATAGTTTAATGGTGATAATTACGTTTTTTCACTAAAAAAACTGATCTTGTCCTTTTTTCGAAAAAAAATAAAACACTACCATTTATATTATAAATGTTAAGTCTCTGGAACAGACATAATACAAGTGGAGTGGAGTAATGGTGTTTTACGCCCCAGTCAATAATCTTTCACTTATTTCGAGGCGGTCAGTTCTGGGATGGTGGAGGAAACCGGGGTGCCCAGAGAAAACCACCGACCTTCGGCAAGCGAACTGAGAAACTTTCTCACACTAGGATCTGTCCCGAGTGGGATTCGAAGCCAGGCGGTGAGAGACACAGTTATCCGTAAGCGCGCGCTTTAGACCACTCGGCCACCGAGGCCCCTAGACATTATACGAAATCTCGCGTATAGGCATTAGCAAAAACACTGCAAGTCATGTGATCAATGGTGAGTATAGCTCATACAAATATATTTGGTCTCAATTTGAGTTTTATAAATGAAACACTTTGAACAAGTGAATATAAAATTTCACACAGATATAGAGATTTTCTCGTAAAGGAATTTCAAACTGTTAAGATGTGATTTATGCTAATAATATATTATGATTAAGCCATCGATGAAACCACTTGTTCCCAAAACTGCACTTGACCAACGTCATCTTCGGTCCATGATGCATAAGTAGTTGTTGTTATCAAGGCTCTCGATGAACTTATCAAATGGCGGTGTCCTATCTCTTGCAGCATTATCAAAACCAGAAAAATATTATCAGAATTTAAGAATCTATCTTGACAAACACGCAGTTCAAACTGTCACCAGTCACTTTGCGCAAAATTGTCCGACAAAATAAAAGTATTTTCTTGCTTCTCGTTATACTATCTATAATATTATCAACGATGGGTTTATCAAGTTTAAAGTCCACTCTGATGCACACACAGGCGATATCCACAATTTTGGTAACAAAATATTATGTACCCAGTCTTCGTCACCATCTCTGTATATAACAAAACAATCGTAATCAAATCCTATATCTTCGTCTAGGTTGGTGTACCCTCTTCTCCTTGCATGAAGCAAGTGAATCCAATAACGGATATGCCAGCGACTTTTGTAGAGAACTTTTACCATAACTGCAGTCGAAACAAAACCCACTGACAATACGATTGCGATAATTAAAATTGAATTGGATTCCGTAAGAGGCAGCTCTCTGTAGCAAGGTTAAATGTGACTAATCGCTGACCTGTCATAGAAGGAGGGAATTTACAGTAATAAGATCTAGGCCAGCCTTTAACCTGAGTAGTTTTGTTCTGGTGCAGCCAGTCTCTAAACCAAAGAAGATAACATGTACAGGACAGTTCGTGAAATGATAAGTCAATGTATCACAGTTTTGTCTGCAAGACCTCCGGTAATGATGTTTTGTTCACTATTTGGATATAGTTGCTACTCATATTTAATGTATTTAACGAAGAAATATTTCCAAATACGTCCGGATTATCATTCCATTCAATAACAATCTTATCGGCAAGTGTTAGGGTCCTAAGTTGGATCATATGTTGAAATAAGTTACTGGGAAGCTCTCAAACAACACGTTAGTAATATGAGTATTTTCAACTTCCGAAGTGGTAATAAAATTTGACGAACAAGTCTCACTTGTGAAAAATTAAATTCCTTTTCAAAAACATTATTACCCAAGTTAAGATAGGTCAAATTCTTGCAAACTTTAAAAAGTCTATGTGTTAAATATTAAACATAAAGCCATTCCTTGCAAAATTTAGCCAACGCAGAGAGAAGCCATTAAAAGCAAACGGTTCTATTGTTTTATAATTCGCTCGCTGGTTTTCAAAGCTGATATTCGTAAGAGAGGTAACAAGTCTCAAAACATTGTTTTCAATTATGACACCCACGAAAGGTTTCATCTGAAGCTATACGGCAAAAGTGATGACTTCAATTTTTCTATTGTCAACTTTCCGTTTCTTTGCAGTCATATCCCTGCTTCTCCTGCGTATGGTTTATATGTTTCATAGTTAATATGGTACGGTAGAGCTTGTTCCCACTATAGGGATTTCTGCAACGAAGCAAATTGCTTACTATTAATTATTGACGCAAGTATATTGTAAGCCTAGGCTAATCAAGGCCCTTAAAAAATTTTTTGGCTGTCATCACAATTTGTTGATAAGTATGTAGTCACAGTATCCAAACTTTTACTGTATACATTTGACTTACCATAGTTCTTTGTTTCTTTCATTCTCAAAATTGAAATGCACGTGACGGGTGTAGCTAGCTAGACAGGAGGCGCTTACCCCTCCGGAGCACCCGGCCTCACTTCCTTGATGGAAGTTCACGTGTATGACTAGTTTTGCCAGTTTCAAAGTTTTTACTTTGTCTTTGGGATTGTAATATGGACAAGGACTGGTATGTTTGTTTTATTTCAAGTTTAAATATATCATTTTCATCAAGACCAACCTTTTTCTTTTGGTCAAAACATTTAAAATTATCAGCGGTTAATTTATCTGAATGGTTTTTATTCAATTAAAGATAGGCAATAGATGGTAAAAATGTGGCATTTCCATCACAAAATCTTGGCATGTCTACCAAATTATTTCCACTGAGATCGAGATACTTCACCTTTGGTGGTAATCCTTTGAGGGATATTGAGTGCAAAAAGTCGTTAGAAATGAAACGGACATCTTTTAAATTGCGCACACCAAAAACATTGAGCAACTAACAGTCTTAATTTTGTTGAGCTACAAACAAATTACTGTGATGCTTCTGTCCTTTAATTCAGCAAACTTATAGTCAGGTAGCCTTGTCCAGTTGTTTTTAATTTTTCAATGACAGATTTATTCAAGCTATTGATTGATCTAGATATTTTTTCCGGTTTTAACTCTTTGTTTTGGCTGATTTCCAAATGTCTCAAACATGTCAATTTCTCATTAATTTTATTGTTTAAGAAAACTAAGGATTTGAGCTTTAATTTCGTAAGATTAAACACTGTATTTTCTGTTATATTTTCAAATATATCCTGACATTTTGACATACATGACGTAGTCCAAAAGTTCTGGAATATAGTGAAGCTTCTTGTATTTATATGGAAAACACTTCCTTGATTTCTTTGTTTTACTACATACATTGAATTCTTAATAGATGTTTAAGTCAGTGTAAGGAAGACAGATGAAGTAGTGAAATAATGATTAACATCCCGTGAAGGATCTTGCAGTCATATAGAGGTGGTTCTAAGCATTTTTAATCGGTATTATGAATGAGGGTCAGCAAAAATTTGGAAAAGTAGAAAAACTTAGTAGTCAACTAACAAGGAACGGTACACTAGGAAATGATAGAAACAGCAAGACGAGAATAATGAAAACATTTTTGGATTTGGTCACGAAATTAGCGACAATAGACTGAGGGAAACTAAAGTAATGATATGGTTATAAAATGCATTTGAGAATCTTTTCCATTCCAGTGTTTTTACAACCAGAAGTCCATCAATACAAATATTTTTAAATTAAAAAAAAACCTTTTTACTAAAAAATTCTTGCAATAATGTTCTGATTGTCCCTTGTGCACAGGCAGGTATAATTGCCTATAAACGTCTATCACCAATGCGACCGTGGTTCGATTCCCAGCGTCGTATGTGATAAGGTATGAGGTCACCTGCCTGAGCACGTGGGTTTTTCTCCGGGTTCTCCGGTTTTCCTCCCACAACAAGACCTCACGCGCGCTACAATTCGGGCCAACGAGCTAGATTAATATAAGTTGCACAACTTGTTTCTAAATCGTTGTAAAAGAAATAAAGTTTAAATTTAAGGTATAATTGCATTAATATAACAGCTTCCTTTTTAAATTATATACGCGGGAATTATTTACAATAGCTTTTTTTGTAAATTTAAAAAATTTTCTATAGAATGTCTGCGTAAATACCAACTTCAACATTTTAAAATTCAAGATAAACAAGGAAATATTTAGAATCACGTGAAAAACATTTTTGAATAAAAAGGAAGCCTTGTTTTTTTATCGACATTAATTTACATTATGTACCTGATGTACTAATGATACGAGATGACACAACTGTTTTCTAATAGCCGTAAACCTCTTCTTGTGTTAATTTCTATATGCGGAAATTATTCTTTAATCTTCATTTCAAACCTTCTTATGTTTCTGTCGATAACTTGTAATAATACTTAGATCAATAAATACAGTTTTAGAACTTGAATTTTCAGTATAGAAGAGAAAAGATTAAGAATCACATGATGTATCTATTACACCGAATCCAGGTAAACACTTGGTTATAAGCGATCAAGATGGATACGGGGACTAAAATTTGGGTTCTTTATTCAAGATTTTTCACTATTTCTGACTTCGTTATAGCAGTAATTTTTATAAAGAAATTTGAAGGCAAAAAATCAGGACTTGTGAAATGACTTCGCTATATAAAAAAATTCGTTGTTTGCAACTTCGTTATTCTAGAGGTAGACTGTATCTGCTACTTCAGATTCCAATATTATGTAGTTAAGCGTTCTTGGAAACGCTCCACGCTACATGAAACCGTTGTTTAAATTACGGACTCCTTATCAATATAAGTGATGTTATTCTTTTAGATAAATATATTGTTCCTTATATGTATATACAGCTGTATATAGTCTTTCATACTTGCCATCATTAACAATTATTTTTTATTACGATAAAGGAAATATTTTGAAACATTGTATTCTCAATGAAATTTATAATCAGTTTTCTGTTGAATAAAGTGAGGTTGAGGGGAAAAATGTTGTTTCAAGCCCTATTTAAGGTAAGTGCCGACACCAAGGGAAGTAACTCTATTCAACAGGACAAAACAACCGATATGTAATAATAAATACATAAAAAATACGAAACTTTCCCGTCAATTCTACTGTCGTTATATCATATTTGAAATATTATTTAAATATTTTTCTGTTTTGAGTTATTATTGAGTGTTATTTTATTTATTATCATTTAAGATCGTAAAATATTCCAAATTTATCGTTTAGTTTGGCAAAAAACTAACTGCTAATGCTACACGATCTTTTGCTTAATTTAGGGGCCTCGTACACAGGAATAGATAATTACATGAGTCTATGGGTCCTCCATAAAATACCCACATAATCTTTAATAAGTTATATCGATTTTGTGCAAAAATAAAGACAAAATAGGCATATGGATTACCTCTAATCCCCCCTGCCAGTACTGGATGCACACACGGTTCTCTGGCTTAACAGACTTAGGATAGCGACAAATATCGATGATGATATGTGTATAAGCATACATAATAAGTTTGTAAAATGTCCAAAATATCAAATAGATTGATTTCATTCATAAGAAATCTTGTAATAAATTGAAATACTGGTCTTTTAGGAAGATTGTTGTGTGTCAGAAAATAGGATTTCAAAAACGGAAAACGGTTGAGACAAAATCCGGAAATCGTAATTGGTTCTTAAAGCAGTATAAACACATTAAAAAGTTAATTATCAAACATTTTAATAAGTATTTGGTTTTTGGAATATACAAAACTAATCTTTGTAAAGTTTTACAAACATTAATTCTCAAATAGTTCTTTTAACATGCCATTTTGTTGCTTTGAATTTTTATAGCAATTAAAAAAATTCTAATGGAGATAATGGAGATAACCCATCCCATATCTCAAAAACAAGAACCCAAGCAACTGATTTTTTGCATTTCATTTTGAAGAATATGTTTTAAGCTTCATTTGTGCAGTTTTTGGAAGAAACGTAATTCGCATATTTTATGAAATATGGATTTTTGTGATAAACTGTTGATGAAAATGAAGACACTTTTTGCACACTCTGCTATAAAAACTTAAGCTTAAATAATTTAATTGCTATGTATATATTACTTCATTGCACGTCTTTTATTGAATATCCATTACAATCATAAAAATAAAATTTGTTTGCATTTTAAAAAACTACATCTGTTTGCATTGACAGTTCATATGAAATATAATTGTTTTGACAGAAATGTTTCGAAGTTTGGTTATTTTTGTGATAGATGCATTAACATTATCTTTAGGGTATCATTTCGTTGTTTAATTAGTGTTTAATAGTATCCTGTTTTAAGAATATATTTTACCTGTTTGCCCTGTATTACGGACATGATTACTCATGTTTGTTATTTTTTGCATGACAAATCATTTTAGAAGTACTTTTTGCTGAAGAAAACGCACCATTTAGCAAACTGTTAAGTCCTCGTATTTTTGGAACATGCTTAAAACTAAGGCTTGTTCCCTCGTCCAAAATATCCCTTTTGTGGATTTTGATTTATATGATTTTGAACTTTTGATCTATTTTTTAAATATTTTGTTTGTTTTTTTCAAACTGAGGTACTGTTTGTTTTTTCTTCCTAAACATAAACTTTTTCTGTACCTATTGTCACTGATGAGGAATGACTTTCCGAAATGTGCACATATGGTGAACCGCAATCGAACAGTTTTTTCTTATTTATTAGTTTATAATTTTGCAGTGCATGTGAATACTTAATACTAGTATATGAAGTATTTCATAAACAAAGGATTATAGTAATGAACTTGCAAGAAAATATAAAAGTATTTTTTATCTTTATAAAAATTAATTTTGAAAGATCTGATAATTCTGAATTTTTGTGAACCAGTTTTGATATAGATACAGAATTATTGAAGTAATTTGAAGACTTAATTTCAGGATATTCGGAATATCCGGATGTAAATCTAACCTTATTTACTTTTTTCACCTATTTAAATTGAAAGGTACGTGTTTCCTCATGACAATTTCAATAATTATTAAACACTTATTGTAAAATATGTTTAATAATAAAACAAATATACCAGTCCTTGTCAAAACCACAGTCCAAAAAACAAAGTAAAAACTTTGAAAGCTGGCAAAATTAGTTATACACGTAAACTTCCATCAAGGAAGTGAGGCCGGGTGCTCCGGAAGGGTAAGCACCTTCTGTCTAGCTAGCTACACCCGTCACGTGCAAATCAATTTTGAGAATGAAAGGAGCGAAGAACTATGATAGTCAAATATAGCCAGTATAAGTTTGGATACAGTGACTACATACTTATCAACAATATTGTGATGACGGCCATAAAATTTTTAAGGGCCTTGATTAGTCTAGGCTTGCAATATTCTTGCGTCATAAATTTAATTGTAAGCAGTTTGCTTTGTTGTAGAAAGTCTCCATAGACGGAACAAGCTCTACCATAACGTATTAACTGTGAAACATTTACACCATACGTAGGAGAAGCAGGGATATTACTGTAAAGAAACGGAAAGTTGACAATAGAAAAATTGAAGTCATTACGTTTGTCATATATCTTCAGATGGATATTTTCGTGGGTGTCATAATTGAGGTATAAGTCCAAATATGAAGCAGAACATGGAGAATCTGTCGTGTCTATTATTTCAAGCTCACTTGTATATATGGCATTCACATATTCTCCAAATTTAGGATTATTTAGAGATAGAACGTCATCTATATACCTGCATGTGTAGATGAATGATTAAGCGACAGCATTTTCTCCAGATCTGACAAGGTTCTGTAAAAATTCTGATCCATATGAGTAAGGAAACAAATCAGCAAGCAAAGTTTGTGCCCGTTGGTATACCGATTGTTTGTTGAAAAATTATATTGCCAAACACAACAAATATGTTGTCTATAAAAAAACTCTAACATTTTGTTGATGGTATCTTCAGTATATTTTTGTTTACAGTCTGTTTGGTGTTTTACAAAATAACCAGAATCCCTGTTGAGCACTAGATATTTATATCTTGGTTTACCGTTTTTGTAAAAGAATGAAAAGTGAATGATTTGTTTAAGAAGTTCTTTCAATTTAGAATGAGGGATAGTACAAGTGGTGTAAAGGGTAGAAAAATCAAAAGTTTTTATACTTTTTACCGATGATTGAGTATAAGAAACAAAATGGTCAAGTAGTTCTTTAGAACTTTTGAGAATCCACATTTGTTTAATGCCAGATGTAGAATAGACTTTTTCTGAATAAGTCTGAAGGCCGTCTTTGTCGACTGTCAAAATTTGTGTTAGAATTATTGATAATGATTTAGTAGTACATTTAGAAGAACCTGCTGTATATCTTTCCTTGTATGGATTTTTGTGAAGTTTTGAAATCCAATACAAGTAAGGCAAGTCAAGTTCTTCCTGTTTTAAATTGATACCGAAAGACTCAAGGACTCCCCTGTGATTGGAGAGAACTTTATCTTTGGTAAAATAAACAAAGGAATATATCTTTTTAATACTGAGGTCTCTTCTATAAGTCATTGGCATGTAAATAAAACTGTTCTTAAAGCAATAACTTAGAGAGAAGTCATGGTTTTTTACAGCCAAGTCAATATTAATTCACTTTTGTCGGTTTTGGATGATTGTGTGAAAAATGTCGTCGTTCTTTACTCGGCACACTGGCAAACTTTTTCACAAAAAAAGACTGTTCAAACAGAGATTCGAACAAAATAGCGAGTGCTACTATAATATATGCAAAGCATTACAACACGATACAATAAATAAAATAAAGTGCAATCCAATACAATTAAATACAATTTTATTACAAAACAATACAATTCGTTACAATTCATTATAAAATAATAATAGGGTACCTTATAGAAACAATGCTTAAGATTTCTATAGAATTGATACCAAACAATCGAAAGGTCGGTGGTGCTTCCTGTTTATATACAACAAAACTGTACTTTAAACACATCATTTTTCTCCACTTCACCAAGTACTGTTTTTGTGCTTGATGAGAAAGTAAAGAAATTCAACCGATAGCTATAAAAAGAAAACTGAGGTTGTTTTTAAACCAAAGGATGTAAACTTATTAAGAGACTAAACCTGGCCATTTAATCACGTATGTTTTAAAAAATCCTATTGTAAAAGCAATAATAAAAATAGAAGATTCAGCTGACAGACAGATGTTTTTCTAAAAGAATAGTATTGTCTCCAACTCTGAACTTCAAATTAAACACTCAGATCATATAATCAATATTTAATATTTAATAAGCGAGGTAAAAATAGTTAAAACATTATTGCCTGTTGAGAAAAGATTAATTTATAAAAAAAAGCGACTCGCATATTACTCCAATGACATTTTCTAGTTGCAACCTATCGGTTGCAGAGAAATGTTACCCTTTTATTTGAAAAGTAATACATTGTACTCCGTAAACGATTAAACAAATCAAATAACGACTTGTACCATGTGAATATATAGATCTTTTTTACACTCGTACAATACCATTCTTTGACAGACAACAATCAGTCAAACACTGTCAATTTTTGTTTCAAGTTTCAACGTAGATACAAGTGAGTGTTGACTATAATAAACAAGTAATACCAAAAGTGTTTGACCAGTGGGATAACTGGAAAATTTTTGACGAATTGCACAAGTGTTAACAAGATGGATATTAACAAGTTATATTTGAATCAAGTTTAGAATACAAGAAAATAATGCAACTAATTTTTATAACTCTCTTAATTATGCAGTTTTAATACTTACTTAAACATTGAAATGTCAGGAAATTGCGGTTACTGTGCTATAACTTTCATTGACATGCAAAGCAAACTGAAAAACTCTAGAGAACACAATTAGATTAGTAATAAAGATTAGTAAGACTATGTCAACCATTTCTAGATAGTTCAATGCTAATAGTTATATTTCTTATCATTAAAAAATTTAAGTTTGCCTTTCTTTCCTGGATAAAAATATAAAGCACTACCGTATATATGATATACATGTCAAGTCGCAGCCATTTCACAGCGTTCTAGAATTAGGAAAAACATTGCATGTGAAGTACTCAATTGTTCGTATAGCTCATACAAACATATTTGATTTCAATTGGAGTTTTTATGCAAGAAAAACTTTTAAAAACTAAATTTAATATTTTACACGGACATAGAGAATAAGATATTATGACTATGCCATCGATGAAACCACTTGTTCCCAAAAATGCACTTGACCAACGCCATCTGGGGTCCATGATGCATACGTAGTTGTTGTTATCAAGGCTCTTAAGGAACTTGTCAAATGGCGGTGCCCTATCTCTTGCAGCATTATCAAAACCAGAGAGATATTATCAGAATTTAAGAATCTATCTTGAGAAACACGCAGTTCAAACTGGCACCAGTCACTTTGCGCAAAATCTTCCGATAAAATAATAAGTATTTTCTTGCTTTTGTTCATATTGTCGACAATGTTATCAATGATAGGTTTACCAACATCAAAGTCCCTCTGATGCACACATAAGTGATAACCGTACTCGTTCTCCAGTTTTGGTAACAAAATATTATGTACCCAGTCTTCGTCACCTTTACTGTATACAACAAAACCATCGTAATCAAATCCTTTATCCTGGTGCAGATTGATGTATCCGCTCCTTCTAGCACGGAGCAGGTAAATCCAGTAACGGATATGCCAGCGAGATTTGTAAAGAACTGTTATCACAATTGCAACCGAAACAAAGACTACTGACAAAACGATTGCGACAATTAGAATTGGATTTGGTAAAAGGCAGCTCTCTGCAGTTGGGTTAAACGTGACCAATCGCTGACCTGTCATAGAAGGAGGGAATTTACAGTAATAAGATCTAGGCCAGCCTTTAACCTGAATAGTTTTGTTCTTACGCAACCAGTCTCTAAACCAAAGAAGATCGCATGTACAAGAAAATTCGTTAAATGATAAATCAATATTTGACAGTTTTGTTAAAAACTCCTCCGGAAATGACGTTTTATTCACTAGTCGAATCAAGTTCCCGGCCATATATAATGTCTTTAACCAGGTGATATTTCCAAATACAGCCGGATCATCATTCCATCCAATAACACTATTACCGTAAAGTGAAAGAGTTTCAAGACGGACCATATGTTGAAACAATTGTTTAGGAAGCTCCGTCAAACCACACGCGTTTAACATGAGTGTTTTCAACTTCCGAAGTGGTAATAATAGTTGGCGAACGAGTCTGACTTGTGAAAAATTAAATTTCATTTCAAAAAGATTATTGTCCAGCTTAAGATAGGTCAAATTAGTGCATACTTTAAAAATGTCTTTGTTTATAACTTTAAACGTGAAACCATTTCTTGCAAAATTTAGCCACAACAGAGAGGAACTATTAAAAGCAAATGGTTCAATTCTTTTAAACTTAGCTCGTTGGTGTTCGAAACTGATATCCGTAAGAGAAGTTGCATGTCTCAAAACATTATTTTCAAGTTTAAATATATCATTTTCATCAAGACCAATCTTTTTCGCTTTGTCCAAACATTTAAAATTATCAGCGGATAATTTATCTAAATGGTTTTTATTCAAATTGAGATAAGAAATAGATGGTAGCAACGTAGAATTATCATCACAAAAACTGGGCATTTCTACCAAATTGTTTACACTAAGATCGAGATACTTCACCTTTGGTGGTAATCCTTTGAGAGATATCGAGTGCAAAAAGTCGTTAGAACTGAAACTGACATCTTCTAAATTGTGTAGACCCAAAAACATTGAGCAGTTTACAGTTTTAATTTTGTTGAGCTTCAGACAGATAACTTTGATTCTACTGTCCTTTAATCCTGCAAACATATCATCGGGTAACCATGTCCAGTTGTTTTTAATAAATCGCAATTTTTCAATGACAGACTTATTCAAGCTGTTTAGTGATCTAGATAATATTTCCGGTTTTAACTCTTTGTTTTGGCTGATTTCCAAATGTCTCAAATATGTCAACTTCTCAAAAGCATCTGGTGAAATGTTCTTAATTTTATTATTGAACAAAAGTAAGGTTTTAAGTTTTAATTTCGTAAGATTAAAAAATGTTTCTTGTGTTATATTTTCAAATAGATTTCCTGACAATGTGACATACTTGACGTAGTCCGGAAGTTCTGGAATGTAGTAAAGTTTTTGGAATTTCTTGTCATTATTTGAAGAACACTTTGTGGAATTCTTGGCTTCATCGCATACACAATGGTGAGGTTCTGGGCAACTCGTACTTGATGACAAAGTGAGAAAACAAATTATCAATGATAATGTTGACACCATTACTGTAATAAGTTTCATAATGTATCTGCTTTGTTACTTTAAATGTTTACAGAAATTGACTTGGTTTCAGTCATCAGCATCAGAAAAATATACCCAAAATAGATTTGGATCATTCATGAAACTAACTGAACTTAACCTGCAAAATAATGAATGAATAAATAAATAAATAGATAAATAAATAAATAAATAAATAAATAAATAAAAAAGCAAGTTGCAACGGAAACAAAGAATACGTCACAACAAATTAGACCAACCGAAATGAGAAACAAGATACATATAACTGCCAATTATTAATAAGAAGTTTTCTGGTATGATATGCACTGGATATTGTTAGAAAATTGTATTCAATGATTTTGTTCAATTGATGCTATAAGTCTACAGTAAGAAAATACACTTAGCACGTAGATCAATTGTTTATTTATTGTATGTAGTAAAATGTATTCCAATTGAATTTTTTCTGATTTAATATACTAGTATTTTGTTAAATCGTGTCATTTTAAAATATATACCAATTACACTACGCTTTCATTTCACCCAATGTTAAAAAATATATGAAACTTTCAGTTACTTAAAATCCTTGGTGATTATAAAATCAACCAATTCCACATACTTGTTAAATAGCTGTATATTTTCAATAAGAGTGTAGAATTAAACAGAGTTTTCTTTCAGTTTAAGAAATAGCATAGTGTATTTAATAGTTATTATGAAAGAGAGGCAATACAAGGAAATAAAATAAAATTGTGATATTTATAACTGAAAAAATGTGTTTTAGACAACAGCCAACATAACAACAAACAGCACTTATTATAAACAATTGCTAGGAACAGCAAAGACAAAAAAAAAAAAAAAAACAAAATAAAAAAAAATAAATAAATAAAAAAAAAAAAAAAAGGACATATACATATTGTAACATATCCAACAATGAACGATAAACTTATGGCTAATGATGCGATTATAGTACTATTAGACGGCCCTAACCCTCGACTTATTTTACTACCAGTATTACAGAAATTCAAACATTTTTAAATTGAAAATAACCCTTATTTTACTTATTCGAAATCAAAATGATACTCACCCTAATGCTCCGATGAACCTGTGTGTACACATAGACACAGTTATCATATTTATACCAGCCAAAAATTTTCAATTATCAATTTACATAAGCGGAAATTATTCTTAAAAACTTCATTTAAACTTCCTAGTTATTCCTCCAACAATCTGTTTTGATACTTAAATTAATAAAAACTTTTTGAAATTCAACTTTAACAAGGAAATAACAAGGAAATATTTAAAATCACATGATGACTTTAGTATGCAATATTTTACATTCCAATATTTAATAGTTGCGTGGTTTGGTATAATTGAGGGAGACTTAACGTTTCCCACTACATGTGACCATGGTTTAAAGTAACAAAACCGTCATCAGGGCATCTGTTGTGCTATTTTGGATGCATATACATTGTTCCTTAGACGTGTAAATTTAGGCTTTTTGAAACTTGTTAACTTTCATTTTATGATTTTAATAATGAAGAATATATTATTTTGAGATATAGTGTATTCCTACTAAAAGCTTTGGGCATTTTTCTGAGGACGGAGTCAGGGTGGAGTTTAGAAATTGTGTTTACGTCCCATTCAGGAATCTTTCACTTATATCGAGGCGGCTTTTTTATAAATGGTCAACTTGGGTAATCAGATTATCCGGAAAACATCAATTTCAGCTAGTACGACCGACAAGCTTTATCACACTTAGATCTGCCCTAGTGAGATTCAAACCTACAGAATGAGAGGCGCTGTAATCTGCAAATTCGCATGGCTTAAAGCTGTATTAAGTTTTCCAAAGAAAAAAATAAATCGGTGCTAATCTAATTAATGATGTTCCTAATGAACAATGTTACATTTGGTTCAACGAAAAAAACTCGAATAAATACAGAAATTACAATAATTACCCAGCGAGATGCAGCATTTGGGATCTAATATTAGAACATGGTTACGTCATCAAAACCCGGGTCATTTAAACACAACTTTCAAAACATCGAAATACGATAAATTAAACACAGAACTTCGTTGAATTTGTCATTTTTGACTTAGTAAGGGATACATAACACCATTTCAAATGCGTCTGGATATTGATAAAGGACAATTGATGCAATTTGTCATGTTTCACCTTCGAATTATGGGGTTTTCCGTACATCCGTGCGCATGCTTCAAGCTCATAATTACCATCGTAAAACATTGACCAACTGGTCAGAGGATTCCGTTTATTGACAGCTAAAATAAATGAAATTTAAGAAAAAGAATCTCACGGATCGTGGTTAGGGGATATCTATTTTTAAAAAAAATATATTTTTAGAAAATCAAAAAAATTCAGAAAATTGAAAAACTTAATGCAGCTTTAAGCCACTTAGCCGTTAACCAGTCCAAAATAAGATGTTAGTTAGATATATAAGGGCATTTTTACAACTGCCAATCACTGGTAAGAAGCTTTCTGGTATGAAAGACACAGTGAGGAATATATATATATATATATATATAAAGAAAAATTTAGTTTCTCAGTGTCCGGTAGAATAAAATAAAATAAAGAAATAAGTACATGCTGATGCTTTACAAAATCGTGTTGTACTTATTTATTTATTTTATTATTACCATTATTATTATTATTATTATTAATTTTAATATATATATATATATATATATATATATATATATATATATATATATATATAACTACAGTTCTATTTACATGCCAAGGGTTTATATGGGGGCTTCAGATTTGAAAAGATGTGGAGGTATAGGTCATCCCCTAGTTAAACAAATTTCACATCTATTGAAGTCAAGGTTTATCATATTATAAGTGTTTTCAAGGAAACAATCAAATGATATATATATATATATCTGAAGTCCCCCATATAAACCCTTGGCATGTAAATAGAACTGTCATGTGCTACTTTTGAATGTATTATTTCATAAAAATTCAAAAGTAGCACATGACAGAACTGTAGTTCAAGCAATAAAGTAGAGGGGAGAAATGATCCATAGGCATAAAGTTACAGGATGTAAATAAATTATTTTTTTTAATTTGTTTTTCTTTTATTGGTATAAAAATAAATAACATCATATATTATAAAAACTGATATACAAAAATATATAAATACAAAGTATTAAGTCATGTGTATATGATGAGTACAAAACTAAATGAGTATTACCGAAATAGACACTTATAATTTGTATTATATGGATAATACAAGAGTTATAAGTATAAATATGTTTGTCTGAACACGTTAGAATCAGTTCTTAAAGATGTTATAGATAAGGCTGGATAATATTGAGATAATGAGTTCTTTATGTATCTTTTAATCTCAGTATATGTATCTATTTTATTTTCTAATCAAAGTTTCAATTTTAATTAAAAGATTTTATAGGCAATAAAAGAAAAAAAAATATTCAAAATAATACTTTAAATGTTTCACAAGAAAACACTCATAGAAAAAATTTGATTTCTTTTGCGATATAGGTTCAAATTTTCCATTTGTAAAGAAAAATTTTTTATCATAAATATTGACACAGAGATTTTCGTAATTACCGAGATCAAAATATGTTTCAAACTTCTTAAAAACTGATTTTAATCTTAAGTATTTGCACAGCCAATTCTTCTTGCATTTCAAAATATCTGAAATTTTCAATATTTTTGAAGACCCCCTGATTATCAAAAAGATCTTTAACAAACAGTATATTACTATTCATTAAAATTTTGATAAAGTGTTTTTCTTTCATTTTTTTTTTTTTTTTTTTTTTTTTTTTTTTTTTTTTTTTTTTTTTTTTTTTTTTTTTTTTTGGTAAAGAGTTAATTTGTCATATTGGTTGAGTTAAAAATTCAGTTTTTGATAAACTATTCAAATTCTTTTTTCACCTACTAAAAAGGTAAAAATTTCTTTATTGAACTTTAAAAATTTTGATGAAAAACAGAAGTTAGAGATATTGGCTTCATTCATTCAGAATACACAATGGAAGTTTTTTTGGACAATGCATCTCAATACGGCCGGGGGTTTCACAAAATCACTCCAATTATTCATGGATTTCAGTTTGCATTCAATATCAAAAATCCCAATGCCACTCTGATTTATTTTCCAATAGAAGTTTTTCGTTTTATCCTGTCTCTCTTGCCCCAAATAAATCCAAAGATAAGCTTATTTGTTATATTTTGATGAGGCATATCTAAAAAGATGAAGAAGATAAAAAAAATTGAGTAAATAAATAAATAAATAAATAAATAAATAAATAAATAAATAAATAAATACTGGTTATGTGACTTCCTTTTGTATCCCCACAAATTATATTGTCAATTTTTTGGAAAAATATGGCTTTTTTTTCTTTCTTTTTTTTTTAAATAGAAATGTTCAAAATGGCTTCATTTCGTCATTTTAGGCCAATCAAATGTACATAAATAAATAAATAAATAAATAAATAAATAAATAAATAAATAAATAACAAATACATAAACAATAAAAAAAAAAAATAAATAAATAAATAAAAAAATAAATACTGAAATAAATATTGACAAGTACTTAAAGCTGCATTAAGTTTTCCAAAGAAAAAATTAAAACAGTGCTAATCTAATAAATGATCTTCCTAATGAACAATGTTACATTTGGTTCAACGATAAAAGCTCGAACAAATACAGAAATTACAGTATTTACCCAGCGAGATGCAGCATTTGGGATCTAATATTAGAACATGGTTACGTCATCAAAACCCGGGTCATTTAAACACAACTTTCAAAACCGTGAAATACTATAAATTAAACATAGAACTTCGTTGAATTTGTCATTTGTGACTTAGTAAGGGATACATAACACCATTTCAAATACATCTGGATATTATTGAAGGACAATTAATGCAATCACCTTCGATTCTAGGGTTTTCCGTACATCCGTGCGCATTCTGCAAGCTCATAATTCGTGACCATCGCAAAACACTGACCAACCGGTCAGAGGATTCCGTTTATTTGCAGCCAAAAGAAATGAAATTTTAGAAAATGAATGTCACGGATCGTGGTTAGAAGATATCTTTTTTTAAATATATATATATTTTTAGAAAATCAAAAAAAAAAATTCAGAAAATTGAAAAACTTAATGCAGCTTTAATGAAAAAATAAATTTTAAAAAGTAAGCTCATGTGGACAGGGACTTGTAATAATTTAAATAGCTATACACGTATATCATTCCTTTCCGATAAAATCTGATGCTAACATTTTACTCTGGTGTTAATGTTATCTTTACAACACACCCATGATCTTTAGTCAAGATATTATAGTAACTGTAATATCTTTAAATAAAATATTATGACTCAATGAACTTTAATACTTCGTGATTCTTAGCGATATAAAAAATAATATTTTAATATTTATTTGTATTTTTATTTATTATTTTCATATTTTTGTGGAAGTATAAAACTTGCAACCCTTTGGTATTAAGTCATAATGATTTTCTCAATTATTTTATGTAACATTATTTTTTCCGGAGGAAGTAAAACTGGGACGAACCATACATAAATAATCCCATATTTTTTACAACCAATTCCAATGAATAAATAGAAGAAATATCGGCAAAGTTCAAACACACAGCTTTGATACAATTATGTTCTTGTTCTTTTCACTCATACAAGTATAAAACATCTATAAAATGAACATTTACTCTATTCTAGATGCCACTTACTTCCAAGTACATTCCTCATTAAAAACAAAATTACAAGCATATAAATTTTTTGAAAGCTGCATTTAGTTTTTCAATTTTCTGATTTTGTTTTAATTTTCCAAATTATAAATTTAATGAAATTCTTGGTTTAATTTATCGTATTTCATCGTTTTGTTTAAACAACCAGGTTTTTATGACGTAACCGTGTTCTAAAATTAGATCCCACAGGTCAACATCTCGCTGGGAAATTACTACTGTTTCTATATTCGAGCTTTTATAGTTGTACAAAATGTAACATTGTTCATTGCACTGTTTTGATTTTTTCCAAGGAAAACTTAATGCAGCTTAAAAATCCACATTCTATAAAAATATGTCCATTACTGGCATCAACAATGTGTATAATCCAACATAGATTTAACTATTCTAATAAATCTACAATAAAAAATAATAAATGTATTAAAGCTGATAGATAAATATATATCAATATTTATATATTGTTTGAAAACTGACCAGTACTCGTCGAAGTCATCTCTGGAATGACTAGCACCTATAATACACATATTATATACACGCGTTTTATACCCCGTGATTTACAAAGTTATCAAAATTCATTACGCGTGTGAAAACCGTTTATGATATACATTGTATCATGTATGAGTAAAGCTGTAATACTAAACAATTTTACCAATTTGATAATTCAAAAATATGTTATCGAATGTAAGATTATGTTTGTTTTTTATTATAGAAAACTTCGTTTTTGAAGTGCGAATTTGATTTTTTTTCTTCACTATAAACTGCAAAAAAATCGTTTTAATTGTCGCTGCTATGGAGTCGCATCTTACAAAATATAACGTCATTGATTGTCATGATATATAAGGGTAGTAAGATCTATATTTCGTGTCTGTATTTTATAGATTTTGATATATATAATGCAGTAAAGTACAATACAATATAATATGCGGCTTCTTTTTCTCTTGACACTTTATTTGTTTTATCCAGAAATGGGTCATTTAATCTGGGTAACGTTCTGAAATGAAACGTTATTATATTGATCACCCTTTTCTAATATCCTAAGCGACCGAAATAAAATCTGATTCATTTATATTCATCCGCCATGAAGAAATCTACGTAAAGCGGATTAGTAAAAACAAACTGTCAAAATGTCGGGGAATCTGGGAATGGAACAGCTCATTCCCATTGTAAATAAGTTACAAGATGCTTTTGCTTCTCTAGGCGTTCCATTGTCGCTAGATCTCCCTCAAATTGCCGTCGTTGGAAGTCAAAGTGCTGGCAAAAGTAGCGTATTGGAAAACTTCGTCGGCAGGTTTGTAAATAAACATTCCCACTTCCGCATTATATATTTATCATGAAATGACTCGTTTTGCAATTTTTACCGATTAAACCTGCCTGTCTTTCAATGTATCGTAGTTATTGGTCTTGGTTGTCAGCGGGCTTTTGGCATAACAAAAAATTCAATTTTTTGTCTGCTAAAATTGTGGGCGTGTTTTCAGATTTAACTCGTAAAAATTTGCCGATTGTTTGGAGAATTGTTAAATCGTAATTGATAATTTCAATAAAGTAATAAATAATAGAAATTAACTCTTTTCTTCACACAAATTTAATGGGAAAAGTATATTATCATGTGTGGCCATTAAAAAATGCAATGTCATAGTTTGGTGAGTTTGTTGACACATACATGCAATTGCCAATATTAAAATAATTTTGGGGATTTTACATGAAAACCAAGCAAATGTGTTACATTTTATGCAAAATTGAACCTTCCGTTAACAGACCATTTGTTCAATTTATGGAAATATTTACATTACTATAATAAACTGCATGTAAGGACAGGAAACACTATTTTATTTATTTACTAGTAAGATAAATTTCCGGAGGCATGACCTCTCTTTTTGTCATTTATTCACTTTTGTTCTACTTAAATCAGAAACTTCAAATAATGGGAAGTGACAACATCATCAGGCATAAAATAAAATTAACTTTATTTGCTGTTGACCTTCTCATTTGAAATGCCCCTACCCAAAACATTTTATTACCATCAATTCCATTTTTTTAAACTTAAAGAAATAGTATTAAAGAGCAATAACCCTGCCAAGCGAGACAACCTGTAGCAGGTTTATATGGTAGTAAGGAAGTTCTGCTGTGTTTCTCCACAGAAACCAAGAGAAAACACAAGAAGGAACAAAGAAGACTTTACTTAGCAAAAAAAAAAAAAAAAAGTAAAATGTGTATTAAAAGAGACGTATGACACCAATTTAAACTTTTTTTCTAAAGTGTAATAGATTAAGTTTTCAAAAAAATAAAATAATTTTTTCCCCTACCTACTTACCCACCCAAATGTGGATAGCATGAGTTGGAAAATAACAATCAAAGAATTTTTTATGGTATGTCTCATATTGCAAAAAATTATGTAAAGTTATACCATATTTAAGGTAAAGTACCAAAAAATAAAAAAATTAAAAATGAATAAAAATAAATAAAATAAAATTTGTGTGAAAAAGAATCTGTATGAACCATTTGATAGCTGTATTGTGGGATGATAAAGTTATTTCGCATATCTTGCATGGTATTCCTGTTGGTTTTTAGTGGCTGTGATAGCTCTGTTTCAGCCACTGTGAAACTAGTACTATGAGGTATATGCTGTAGTACAGTGCATATTTTTATTTACTTTTCTTTGATTTATCATTTTGTAGAAAGGAAAAACCTTAATTTTGTAAACTTGTAGACAGTGTAAAGAATCAAATGCTAAATTAGCCCTGGTCATACAGTGGTTTCAAAAGAAGCAGACAGCTGACAAATCCTATCTGCAACTCTAATGAAAGGAGACAAATATTGTTGGCTACTTTAATTGCTAAAATAACATAATAGAGAGTATTTTCATTTTATTGATAGCTTTTCTTTTGATTAACACACCAATTCTGTCATATGGGGATTAATGCACATTTTAGGCTTGATTACCGGTACATTTAACTGTCGTGACTAATCTAAATTTTTTTACATTTGTTTTTTAATTTTCAATCCATCCAATTAACTTGGTAAAAAATTGTACAAGCATAACATACTGCACGTCTATGTTGCATCATGTTGGCAACATGATGTTAAAAAAACATATAAGTAACAGTCTGTGATTTCAAGAGATTCCAGGAGAATCAATATTAAATTTCTTGAAAATAAGAAGATAGGTGTATGGAGTGTCTGGATTTTTATTATCAATAAAAGTTTGTCATAATGCTACTGATGAGGACTTGATATCAAAATTTTTTATAACTGAATAGGCCATTTACAGTATATTAAATGCTAGTAATAAAATGAAGTTTTAAGTTTCACAAGAAAAACCATATTTTCCTTAAAGGATACCAAGGTCTTAGAAGAGCAAGTTTATATAAGACCTACCGGTAGTATTGTTCTTGGATCCATTTCACACTATATAGATATATATACACACATGTATATGCTATTACAAGTAACATTAATATATTTGATTTTCTTTTGTGAATAAAATATTGTTTAAAATAAACTGAGGATACTGAGAAAAATGTACCCTTTAGTAAAAACTACATCTCCATACACCTAAAAAAGTCTTTTTGTTGTGAAAATGACCTAGTTTTAAAATTGATCAGTTTTTTAACTCTATGGTTTAAAGCTCTGTCTGACAACTGGAGTGATTAACTGACATGTACTATAATTATCGACTACAAAACTTGATTGTAGATTGTTTTTATTATGTTACAGATTTAGAATCCTTACATTTTGATGACCTATCTATAATCCTTCCTATATTTGTCCCAATGACCTAGAATTTTGATGTACGGATATACATGTATATCTCCATACGTGATAAAATTCATTTATTTTCGTCTGTTTATAAAGGAACTTCATTGGGGTGAGGGATTTCAGTTTTGTTTCCTTTCTTACTATGGGTATGTTACTTGGATCATTTATATAATAATACTTTTATGCCAGCAATCATTTATATATAATGCTCAGAAAATATTTCTTGATAAACCTGTTAACAAATAATAAATTTTATTCATAAAAACACACACATATATGTACACACAAAAAATACAAAAACTCAAATCTTATTTTTTAGAAATATAGATTTAATCTCCTTGATACTTTGTGATTCGTAGTATTCTTCTTTTCTTATTAACTTTTAACATTTCTTCTTTAAAATATTTTCTAAAGGTTATATTTCATTGTTGCTGGAAACTTTGAATTATTTGGATTTTTTTCTTCTCCATGTTCAAATCCAACTCTGGCAAATTTTTAGTAACACTTCAGTAACTCAGTTGGTACAATGCTTACTTTGTATGTCGGAAGTCAGGGTTTGAACCCTGGTCAGGTCTGTCGAAGATTTGAAAATCTGTAGTGTCTGTTCTTTCACCAAGCTCTTGGCATTTAGAAATAAAAGTCTTCAGTCCTTTGGAGTTGTCCTTAAGAAAAACAGGGTAGGCATTGCACCCTAAAAAACCATCCCTGCACATTGCCCTGAGTGCAGTGCAAAGGTAAAAATTTCTGCCACTTCACCTATAGCTGGTGACATCTCAATATAAGTAAAATATTATTGACTGGGACATAAATCCCCATTTGATCAATCATATTTTAAATGCGAGAAAGATTTTCAGCTTTCTTGTTGAAGGCCAATGATTTACCGATACTTAGATATATACCATTGTCTTCAATCATTCCAGACCTGTCCATATGACAAGATCTTGACCATAAAAAGCATTACTACACTTACTACAGCATTACCTAGTGAAATTAACTTACACATTTGTACATACATGTTCATACATACGCAGATGTATATATTTGTGCTTAAATACATGTAAACTTTTGTATAGTAAAGCATTCATTGGTTGGATATGAGTCAAATTATTCAGCGAGTCCTTATCTGATAATTTTAGCATTTTCTATTGTGGTATATAGGAGACTATTCAAAAAGTAATCAGTCCTTCCTAAAAGTTGCCAGTCTTGGACTGTTTTACTGGCTGTTACATGTATTTCCAAAACTGCATACATGTACATTTTACTAACATTAGTGCTACAATATTATGAAATATTTGATTGTTAAATCTTGTTATTTGTTGGATAGTGATTCCAATCAAGAGAATTTACCATGAAGGCCACTGCACTTTCTTAGATTTTTATATGATATTTATATACTTGTGTACACTACCATGCATCTTTGTATGCTTAAAATATAGAAATTATTTGCTGAATACATATTGGTATACAATTTAATCAAAATACAAGTAATATGAATCTACTATTCTATTGTAGGACATTCTGACAGGATCAATCAATTTTGGTCCACATTCCAAGATTTTGTATGGCCTGTTTATACCAAGATTAACTACGATATTGATTTAATTAGGGAGAAGAATAATAAAAGTAATATCGAGAGTTCTAATTATAAAAACGTTTACTTTAAACCGACATGCTCCAATCAATATTTATGTATAGATATATATGTGTGTGCGTGTATATAGATGTATGTATTTGTGGAATCAAATCCATTTAGTGCAGTCATCTGTGACTCGGAATATTGATTTGGAATAAGATAAACATTGGTTAGGAAAGTGTCCAATGTATACAAAATGTAATCTGGACATAGTTATTTCAATGATAACTGTCACAGTGTTGCTTTTTTGCCAGAAACTCAGGATTTACAAATTAAAGTTTTTTGGATCTTTTGGACAATTTAAAACCAATTCTCTTGTGATGCAAGGAGTGGCATAAGTATAAATTTCTTCAATCTGGCCTATAGCTGAGTGATGGCATCTTGATTAAAATAAAATAACTGTGACTGGTATATAACAGAAAAATGTGACAAAATCATAGAATGATATAAAATGCTTTTGTACTGATTATAAAGATAATGTTTGTTCATTTCAATCAATGTACAACATTTATTGCTTGTTAATTGCCAACATTTAAATTTAAAATTCTTTAAGGTTTGTTAAAAAGTTGGAATGAAGGCTGAGCTATTTCTTCTATCAGATGCACACAAACAAGCAAGCTTCCTTTAAGAGAACTCTATGGTATTAAAGAACATAGAAGATATTGATTAATTTAGAATATCATCAGCATACATATTGCTCTATACTGCTTCACATTTTGTTGTCTAGGTATCTTCCAGTATAACCATGTTTTGTTATAGAGAATTGATTTTTTCTCTATACTCTATCTTATTATTGATATTTTTCCTAAAGATGTTTTCGGGACTGTCCATGTCAATTAGGCTGAATTAGGCCAATTTTGAGAAAGTTTATAAAGATTTTGTTAGCTTGTAGTAGTATACACTTGTCATATTTGTTGGTGTATTTATCCATATATGTAAGGCTTCAGTGCTTGAGTGACCATTACAGTAACACAGTTGGTAGAATGCTCATTTCTTATGTGGGAGGTCAGGTTCAAGCCCTGGCCCAGTCTGACCAAGACTTGAAAATTCCTAGTGACTCTACTTTCGCCAAGCACTCAACATTTAGAAATGAAGTCATCAGGTCCTTCAGAAGAGACCTAAAAACTGATGCCCCTTGTCACGGCAGGTAAGGCACATTACAGAATCCTCCCTGCACATTGCTCTTAGCACATTGCAAAGGTAAAACTTTCTGCCATTTTAACTATAACTGTTGATGTCTCGATATAAGTGAAATCTTCTTGACTGGGAAGTAAAACCTCTTTAAGTCATAAATCAAATCAGTGGCTGACATGTGAGTAGTCTAAAATGAAAGTTATGAATCACAGTTACGGATCACAGTGCCTCTCTCTGCCTAGGTAAAAATCCAACATAATGGCAGATCCTAGTGTGAGAATGTTTCTGAGATTGTTTGTTGTTGTTGCTATGGGTAATCTGGTTTTCCCTACCTACCATTCAAACTGACTGTTTATTTATGGTAATTATGTCATTAAAGGGATCTTTACAGGGACATAAAAGATATTACTCCAATCAGATCTCCTCTACTCAATATCATAAGTACAATGTTAAGCTAAAAAGTCATGATAATTTCATCAGTAGATAATACCTGGCATTTATTATAGGTTTCTCTACTTTCTTTGGTGGCCTTAATGGTCAAATGTCTAGCTTATGAATTATAGTCTTTGACTTCTGCCTTTAAGTTAATGCAAGTGAACACGTCTTTACCTACCAATGTTCCCCCACTTTATGTCCTACATGTAGCTGTACAGGTAGAGGATCTTTGTGCCTCTCATTGCTTCGGTTTGAGTCCTGTTTGGGCAGATCTTGGCGTGAGAAAATTATTGTTTTTGCTTGCTGGTCTGAGATTGGTGGTTTTCTCTGGATTTTTCAGTTTTATCCATTCTCCCAGAACTGATTGCCTTGATGGAAGGGAAAGAATCTTGGCTAGGGAGTAAGACATTATTACTCCACTCTTTTCTACCGGTTTACAGGTAGGATAAAATGTCTGCTTGTGTCCATTTGTTTATGATCTTTAGTAAAAGTGAAATAAAATACCATGTATAAGAGAATACCATGAACCTTGATGGGGGGCTCAAACCATCATGTTGCTGCCCTAACCAGACACTTGGCCACACAACTTTTCTTTAACACAATCTCAACATATAGAATTTTCACATACGTACCTACCAGTATTTTGATTGATATATATATATATATATATATATATATACATATAGGCTATAGGTATAAATCTCTTTAACATTCACTTATATCTGAAAGATATTGCTAATTAAATTATCTTTGTTATTACTCTGAATGTCACTTGTCCCTATCATACTACTAGTATTGTATTGTAGAAAGGTAATCAATTATTTAAACTTGAAGAGTAACATCTATAGAATTACCTTTTACTGTGATATACATGTATCTAATGTCATATGACCTTTCAATGGTTTCTTCAGTATCATAGCTCAGTGTTTGAATATAGCAATCAATAGCTTTAGAGCTGTTTGGAAATTTTCTGATGTTTTGTTTAAAGATTATCATGCCATAGGTGGAACGAACAATGGAGAAATGGTTTTTATGTCCGGGTAAAGATTGATTTACTTGTATCAAGTCAGTCAGTTTATAAACTGTCTTTAAATGGCAATTAGGAAGTGGGAGTTCTCAGAAAAAAAAAAACCCCACTGAACTTCAGCAGATGAATGACAAATTTTTTCACTTGAAAATGATTGATTGATTAAATGGGGCTTTACGTCCCAGTCAAGAATATTTCACTTATATCAAGATGCACCAGCTATAGGTGAAGTGGCAGAAATTTTAACCTTTGCAGGTGCAGTTAGGGCAATGTGCATGGAGGGTTCTTTAGTTTGCCATGCCTGCCATGACATGGGGCATCAGTGTTTCAGGTCTCCCCTGAGGGACCCGGTAATTTTCATTTCTAAATGCCAAGTGCTTGTCAAAAGAACAGTCACACCCAAGCACATGAGAAATTGAGGTCCATAATTCTGCAGTTAAAGACTAATAAAGCTCCTAGTCCTGTGGTGGCGTGATCTTGATAAAAATGATATAATCTTTACTGGAACTTAAAACAAAATTTTCTAAATCACATGGTTTAGTAAGATAATAATCAATATGATTTGTTGCACAGATAAACCTGTCTTAAATCATTAAATTGAAATAATATGATTCATGTCACTGCCTTATATCCAATGGGTATCTAAATCCCATTTCTTTTTTTTTTTTTTTGACTGTTTTAAACCTTTTGTGGTTTAATATCACCAAACAAATCATAATGACCATCTACTACCCTTATATATATATATATATATATATATATATATATATATATATATATATATATATATATATATATATATATATTTTAGAAATAACTTTCAATTTGTTGTGGTTTACTGGGTATAAACAAGATTTAAGAAGTGGCAGTTTTTTCATAAATTGCGAATTCTTATATTTACAATATTAATGTTTGACATTTCTGCTTAGAATTTGCACAAGGTCAATTATTTTAGTATTACAAAATATTGTTTTTCATTTTTTATCCGCTGGTTTTTTGTCAGTGAACGGAACAGCACCATTCCTTCAATCAGAGCGTTTAGCTCTGCCCACTTTGACGTCACACATAAACAAAACACAAAGCTGACGTCACACATAAACAAACCACAAAGCAGTGCTGAAACTTCAAAAACAAGGTTTTTTTCAAACTTATGCTTGTTTTTTATTAATTACATTTTTTTTAAATATATCGCATTTTCAACGTGAAAATTTGGGATTTTGTTTATTTTTATTAACCTTGCTAAAAATAAATTTGTTATGGAAAATGAAAGGGGAACTCCCGAATTGACTTTTCACTTTATATGTATTCTTGCGCAACTTGACGAGAGCTTGACAGGCGATGCTAGTTTACTGAAATGTAAACATTATTCGTGTCAAACAGTTTATATAAGAAAAAAACAGCAATTGTAAATATATATATATATATATATATATATATATATATATATATATACAATGATGTTTTCAGGGCTAGCTCTGGCTCAAAATATTTTGTTTGAAGCTATGTCAACAGAAGCCAATGTTTTGTTACTAAAATCCCCCAGTTTTATCTTTAATTTGGATACTGACACAAAATTCTATGTTGCAAAAATAATCCCAAGAAATGTAATTTTGTCCCTGACCTGTTAAAACAGTTACATTTATGATCTCCAGAGCTGAGTCTGTGTTTAAAGAATATATACTGTATTAGTGTTTATGATATCATTATATTATCTCATTTTTAGGTGAACTCACTTTTGACTGATTAGCTGCTAATGATCTCATTAAAAATCATCAGTACCTAATATAATGTGTTTGAGTTGTGTGAAAACCTGGTTTTCATAGAATTTACAAGATTGATTGTTTTTCATTGAGATTTAAAAAAATCATAAAACATCATTTTTTCCTTATTTTTATTTAGAGATCTAACCAGTATGTTGCATTAAGCTGTTACAAGTTCCATAAAACCCATTAAGAATATTTTTAGAACTTTTTAACCATCATCCAAGTATTCAAACAAGATAATAAAATTAAAATATACCACCTAAACAAATAATTCTCTTGATGCTGTTTTCTTTAATTGTGATGTTATTGCATGGAGAGTTTTGTCAAGACCCAGCTCAAATGTTACATGACATACATGTGTGTTCTATCTTATAATACCAGTAAAAGAATGATATAATACATGTAATTATAAATCCTTTGACATCTCAATCAAACTTAACCAATATTTTGGTGGAAGAACTTTGTATTTCAGACCAATTGAGCAATGAATCTGTCTATTTGAATTTTTTTTTTTTGAAAAATGATTATGTATTTATAAATGACTTTTCTTTAAATATCTGTATTTTTTTTATAAAGAAATATTTTTCTTTTGTCTTGCAGAGATTTTTTACCTCGTGGGTCAGGCATTGTAACAAGAAGGCCATTAGTATTGCAGTTAATTAATTCAAAAATAGGTAGGATATACATTATGTCTGTAAAACGTCTATCTGAACTTATCATATCATCATCATCATTATCATCATCATCATCTTGGCAGTGGCAACAGCAACAGCTGTGGCACCACCAAAATATTAATCATAATCGTTATCGTCATCATCATTGCTTTCATAATCATCATCATCTTTGTTACCATTGCTGTTGATGGTATGAAGTTAAATAATTTTAACTATGGAATACAACTCCCTCTCTCTCTTATATACACATATAAGCAGTTGTTTCATTTGTTAATTTGTGTTGAAATGCTAGGATTAGATTTTTTGTTATTTGTAAAAACTTAATCATTTTTGTACCTTATTCATTTTTTTGTTTATAGAATATGCTGAATTTCTCCATGCCAAAGGCAGACAATTTACAGATTTTGATCTGGTTCGTAAAGAGATCGAGGCGGAAACAGACCGAGCTACAGGAACAAATAAGGGGATTTCCCCTCTACCCATCAACTTGAGAGTATATTCTCCACATGGTAAGAAGACTATATAAAGATATACATGTACTTTAAATCTGCAGAATCAGTACATTTGGTTTTATCTGTTTTAACAAATGATATCATAATATTTTGATTAAAAATAATTGACTGTTTCAATATGATCATTATCATCTTCACTGGGATTTAAAACACCATTCCAGTCAGACAACTAACCAGCTGGTCTTCTTAATGTTAGCAGTACATGTCGACCCTCTCAATAATCTGATAGCTAGATTGAATGGTACAGTACAGAATATCAGACAAGCTGTAAATATTGATTTACATGTATCCTTGGACACTATTTTACCCAATGTGTTTTGTCTGTTTTGACTTTTGAAACACATTAAGACTGATAGCAAAGTGGTCGCCGATTGATTTGAAGCAGATATAATCATACCCTCATTGCCCTAGTCAGATATCTTGGAGCATTTTTAGACATTGTCTGTATAAAAATAATGGACCAAAACACATGGTATAAAAAACATATACCGGTAACCTTGTTTAATACAATACAGTAAAAATATTAACATATAAGAAACACATCTGAACTGGACTGTGGGTGTTAGCCAAATTAAAATCAGAGTCTTATGTGTGTGCCAGGAATATATTCTGATACATATGTCATTGTGTACAGTGAATCGGTATATACATGTATATTTTGTCACGGATATTCCAATATACTTCAGTCTAGTGACCTTTAGAGATAGATTTAACAGTGCTTTGATTTCTTTAAGTAGAAAAATCATCATTGGGTTTTAAATTTACTTACTAAACAGACAAACTACATTCTCTGTATTATTGACCAAATCATAAATTTATGGAGCATTTCCAATGTGTGTAGCTGAATATTTGAAATGGTCTGACGAACTTCTTTACACTAATATGAAGTTGCTCCAATGATATGAGAACCTAGGTAGTGATTTGTGTGATGTCCAAGTCAGTGCTTTCAAACGCTGGGTCATAAAATCCTCATCTGTAACTGTTTAATCTTGACTGGGACAATATAAAAGTCTAATTTCACTCACTAACTTCATTTATTGTTCAATCAGAGAAACAGGATTCTTGATGTAAACACAGTTTTAAGAAGCAATAAACTAGTATTAAATAGACCAGATAGCTAATAATATTATTGTGCTGACTTCATCATGAGTGTATTGATGGTGAAGATTTTATAGCCAAGGTAGAGGTTGATATTGAATGCTTGAAGGAAATAAAAATCTTAACAATTTACGCTACATGCATGAACCACTTTGTTTTGATCAAATATTAAAATGCAAACCAGGTAGCTCAGTTGAAAGTGTTTTGCTTACTGGTTGGTAGATGCTGAGGCTTTGATACCAAAATTGTCAGTTCAGATTAGGGTAGTTGATTGCTGTTCTTTCTCCAAGCAATATGTATTTACATATAAAAACATGTTAGATGAGATTTCGAAAAATGTACCCATGGCTATAAAATAAAAGTGATGAAAAATAAACCAAAAAAAAACCACAGTTCATTGCTTGAGTACACATTTCTGCAACTTGGTATTGTCTTGATATAAGTGAAATAATCTTGACTAGACTGTCTGGTTCACTCACTCTTTCTCATTAAGCTAAGTTTGAAAGATTTTATCATGATATGTATCTTAAATATAAAATGTAAATTTATGTAGAAAACTGACATTATAGTTTTACAAATATTGATTAGTGTGTAAGCCAGTCTCTTAATAAATGTCCTTGTGGTAAAATTTTTATTGTGTCACATATTGCAATGGTTAACAGGTACTTGTATTTTCTAAGACAACACTTCTGACATTTCAGTATGAATAGATCTATTATAAGAAATAGGACATTGTAGTTAGAAAGACAGGGAATGCAGTAAAACTGTATATATAGACCACCCATGGCACTTAATATATTTACAAAATAGTGATTTATTTAAAGGTTCTTTTTTGGTTAATGATAGAACAACTGTAAAATCATATATATCCTTGGGGGATTAAATTTTGTTATTTTCGTGGGTTACTAAAAACCATGAAATTAAATGTCATCGAAAATTTTTATCACCATTGCCCTCAATGGAATTTATTTTCATAAAACTCAATTCAATGAAAATTTTCTACCAACAGAATTTTTTTAAAAGGCAAAACAACAAAATTTCAAACCAAAGAACTTTAATGATTCTACAGTTTATAAAGACATGATACCTGGCAAATATGGACTTAATAGACAGGTGGTTTATATAAAGGTTCTTTTTGGTTTAAAGTAAAACTTTATATATATATAAAGGTCACTGATTGTTCTTACATTAACAAATATGGACTAAAGAAGCAGGTGAATTATATAGAGGTTTTGTTTGGTTGAAAAATGATGCAGAGCTACCCCCAATGGACTAGTCTAAATTGACGTCTAGTTTACTACTCAGTCAAGATTCAATTATATTTAGACAGTATTTGCATGGTGGAGGAAACTGGAGTGCTCCTAGAACCTATGTTAAAAGGACTGATAAACTTTCAAACTCTAGAAATTGCCCCATGTGAGTTAAGAATCTAGACAGTGAAAGACAATGTAATCTGTAATTGCACACTTTAGACCTTTTGTCAATGACTTAATTTTTACCTTGAATGATAAAACCTGCCTGTTGAAATAGAATATATGCTAATCATCATTTCTTGTGTTTTCAATTCCATACATAAGAAAAACAACTAATTTGTCATTTTTGATATTTTTATTTTAGTACTGAACTTGACCCTGATAGATTTACCTGGAATGACAAAAGTACCTGTTGGAGATCAGCCTGCTGATATTGAGATGCAGATCAGAAGCATGCTGATGGAATTTATAACAAAGGAGAGTTGTCTTATCCTAGCTGTGTCTCCAGCTAACAGTGACTTGGCTAATTCTGATGCCTTAAAAATAGCTAAAGAAGTAGATCCACAAGGTTAGTACCAAGACTTATCATTTACACCTTTATAGGGAATACTTATTTCATTATAGGAAAGAAATTAATTTTTTTCTTTGTTATGGAAAAATGAAAGAATTGGACATTTTGCACACTGCATAATTTGCATAGAGAATTATGTGTGCAAAATGTCAAATTTTTTCATTTTTCCATAACAAAAAGAAAAATTAATTTCATTTCTTATAATTCAATTCATAGAATAATAAAAAATAGTAATCAAAACTTTTACAACTTAAATTAATAAGTAAAGAAAATTACATCACCAATGCCTGAGAAAAATTACAGAAAAGTAGTTCCGGTAACAGAGCCAATTCTTTCATGCAAAAATAACAGAAAAGATCTGACCAATCAAAATGCTTGAAACAAAAGAGAATTGAATTATTAAATGTTGTGGGGTCCAATTTTGTGAGTTGGAAGAAAAATTTCCATTTTTAGGAGGAAAAATTTGTAAATTGAACACCAATCAATGTCAAAATTGTCGGGAATTTGGTATTCCATTTAATCATGATTGTTTATCATAGTACAGCAAGTTTCTGCGAGATCTTGCTAGTAATGAAATACACTAATATAATATGATCTACAAGTATTAAGTTGTTTGTTAGGGAATTCCCAATTGGTCAATAAACAATTATGGTTGACATGCAATGTCAAACTTTGTGGTTGGATGTATTTCAATAACATACAAACTATCTTTTATTTCTTATTGCGTTTTGTGTTTCTTCTTTAAAAAATCAATTTAAAGAATTACATCTATGGTTCTTAAGAAAGTAAATTTTACATAATTATATTTACACTGTAATTTTAGAATGATTCCATAGAGGAAAAAAATGTTATGATCAAACAAATAGCTGAGACAAAAAATAATTTGAGTTATGAAAAAATAAGAAAATGTTAATTGTTCATTAGTTAATAATGATCTTCTGCTGTGAAGATCAAGCATTTTGCCATCCTCTATCCCATCACTCACAGCCACTGCCAACATATATCCCCATCACCAAATGCCACTTCTGCTAGGGCTGTCACCACAATTTACTGTTACCACTACCACAACTTCCAATAACATAACAATCACTACCACCACCACTACTACCTCCACCACCTCAACATTCTTCTTCTTCCTTCTCCTCCTTTTCCTTCTCCATCATTTTCTCTCCCCTACTCTTCCTTCTCCACCACCTCAACCCCCCTCTTTCTTTATGTTAAAGAAATGTATTTTCTGCTGGATGAAAAACTAAACAGACGAGACATTTAAATCCGTGGAATTCTTGTTTTAAAGTAGTAAATGTACTATATTCTTTTTGACTGTATTTCTTCACAGGTATCAGAACAATAGGTGTTATTACTAAGCTGGATTTAATGGACCAAGGAACAGATGCTAGAGATATTCTAGAAAATAAAACACTTCCTCTTAGAAGAGGTAAGTAATTCTATACAATATTTGCACATTGTCTTATTTGACATTTCGTACATTTTCCTGAATTTGAAAAAAAATATCAAATTAAAAAATGTTTGACTTTGTAGACAGAGTTAAAACAAATTATCATAAAAATTATACCACTTTTTGATATTCAAGTAATTCTTGCAATGATTTCAATGCATATTGTTTTGGAATGAGGAACAAGTTTAATTTTTTCATATTTTAATTTGAGATTGCCAAAAAACTTAATTAAAAAAATCAGTTATATATAATCTTTTGTCAAGGTGCTCATTAGAATCTTTTGCAAGTAAAACAAAAAATAACAGGATCAAAATTTTTGTTTAGAGGGTGGCATATAATTTATCAGTTATCTGATGATATATAAATACCCGGTAATGCTTGGTGTTTTGGATGTGATTTGAACCTTGTTTTTATTACAAAGGACCCAGAACATAACAGTCTTTTGTTTGATAATTACAATTGACTTACTGACTTGTATTTCTTAGGTTATATTGGTGTTGTAAACAGAAGTCAAAGAGACATAGAAGGAAGAAAAGATATAAGAGCTGCTTTAGCTGCCGAAAGAAAGTTTTTTCTAAGTCATCCCTCATATAGGTAAGTAAATCTTAATGGGCTTCATCCATGTACTAGTAATATAATACCACTTTTTCTTTTTGTGTTTCCATGGGCTATTGGATGAAAGTAATTCATTTTTCTTGAGTAAAGAAACATTACTAAAGCATTATAGGGATTTATTTGTGAATTGTGAAGACAATACTTGTGTATAAACATGAGTAGGTTTTGGAGTCCACTTTTGAATCCTTTTTGGATTGTAGAAAAAGGAGTCCTCCAACTCAGAGTAGAAATAGAACTGTAGCTAAAGAAAAAGCTATGATGTATTGATGAAACAGTAATTACAATTTTTTGTCTCCAAGTGTTCTGTATAAAACTGGAATGTACAAGTAATTTTATGGGAACAGATGACATTTGCAATTGGAGACAAGTGGGTTATAAATTCAAGTCAATCTCTGTTTTTGTTTTAAAACATTTCCACATTAGGAAATATCTTGTAAAATATGTTAACATCAATATTTATATTTATTAGACACATGGCAGACAGAATGGGAACACCATTTTTACAGCGACAATTAAATGCACAATTGACCAATCACATAAGAGACACATTACCAGCACTAAGAAACAGACTGCAGTCCCAACTCTTAAGTATGGAAAAGGATGTAGAGGAATACAAAAATTTTAGACCCGATGACCCATCAAGAAAAACAAAAGCTATGATGCAGTAAGTTAAATGAGCATCTTCTAGGCTTTGTAGGTTATATAAAATTCTTTCACATCAGTAATTTTATCTGACTTGTGTATAATACCATAAAGCAGGTTGTTTTAGTGAGGCTAAATTTTGGCAATTTTGAAAAGAAAAGTAGGTTGAAATTTTTAGAATATTTTTTTTTTTTACGATCTAAAAAAACTTACTCATGGTCCACTGATATAGAAATATTTTGGCGATTTTTATTTTGGTGATTTTAATACTACCACCAAAATATGCAAATTACTACCACCAAAATGTGCCAAAATTTGCAAACGGCAGAATTAACCAGCTATACAGTATCACCTAACTGTTTTTTTTTTTTTTGAGGGTTAAATGTTGTCCATTGTTGTTTCTTAGAAAAAATTTGAATTTTGTTAATGTTTTAAACATTCTTGTGAACTAGAATATTCTTGTTCTAAGTCTTATATTGGCATTTACATGTAGCTAAAAAATGCACTCATTTATAGCATGCTGGACAAAAATTGTGAGACCTAGTGCTGCCCACCCACAGTGATATGTCCCATCCATCAGAATAAAAGTTTTTGGAACATATTTTCTATGTCAAATTGTATGTGAGCTTTATTGTCTTTGGACAACATAGACTAATTCCTGTTTTGGGTTACTAGTGTGTAACACAGTTAGGGATCTAGAGTTTTAAGGACTATAAAAACTTTCTGTTGGTTTTTATCAGAATAATATTATTGGTATAATAACACAGTTCTTGTTCTGGTCCCAAAGAAAATTTATTCCACGAGGTTCGACATTAACCCACGTCAGACTGACAATGTCTAGTAAATTCTTGGTTTGGACATGTGAAAATTCTGCTCAATAGCCCGACTGGTCGTGTGACAGTCTGGGATGAATTCATTTCACATCGATTTTTTTATTTCTAAATAAAAATTGTGTCGTCTTTACCTTAAAATATCAGAAGCTGCGAAGATAAACAAATCGGAGTCCTTTTGGCGCTTTACTCAAGTCTTAATATAGTCAAGCGCCAATATGATTAAGATGCAAACACATTCTTTCCGCATTAACTTTAGCAATGGCAACAGCGAAAATTATTAATACTCAGAATGATTACTGTTACATACTCACCATCGTTTAATTCTAGTCATTTATAGTGATTGATGAAAATTTAAAAAACAAACACAATAGTGATTTTTATTTTTATTTTGAATTCAAAATAGGGATTGTAAATATGTACTGAATCTTGCTAAAAGCCAAAGTAACAAATAGCAACAGGTTGTAACAATCAAAAACAAACATACCAATCTACATGTATGTCCTGGTTCCAAACCAAAATACCAAAGCAAAGTAAAACCTTGAAAACTGACAAATTAGATTAAACATGTGAACTTCCACCAGGGAAGTGAGGCTGGGTGCCCCTGAAGAGGAAGCTCTTCTTTTTTAGCTAGCTAAATCGTCCACTGAATAAGTGAAGTATGAAAAATGAGATCAATACGTCCATCTACCGGTAATTTTTTCAGGCTAGTAGAATTTAGTTCAGGGCTAGTAAAAATTCCCAAAACTAGCTCGACTGGTCTAGTGTTTAAAAAAATTGTGTTGACCCCTGTTCCAAGAATGGAAAGTTTCACTTTGTAGAATTGAATTTTTTCCATTTTTGTTTTTTCAGAATGATAAATCAGTTTAATACTGATTTTGAGAAAAATATTGAAGGTTCTGGAGCTGAAATAAACACAATGGAATTGTCTGGTGGAGCTAAGATTAACAGAATATTTCATGAACGATTTCCTTTTGAACTTGTAAAGGTAGTGACAAATCATTATTTTGTAATAAACAGTCGACTCTTGTTATTTCGAAATCGGTTGAATTGAAATTTCACTTAAATCTAAATGATATAAACAGTCCCATCAAATCACTATCTATTTCTATGCAAATCTTTTTGTTTAAATCGAAATACCTTAATTCGAAATTTTGCTTAAATCGATGTGAATTTTCAGCCCAGATTACAATATGCAATAAAAATTCCAGCATTTAAATCTGAAATATACTTTCCTTGTTTATCATAGTTTGGATTTGTTTATACAAGTTGAAAGTAAGTGGCAAAATAAAAAACAATTTCATGTACACAAAAAATATTTTATCTTAAAAATATTGATTTATACCTGAAATAATTAATCTGTCTCTTGTTTAAGAAGTGTTTATAGTAACAGAGTGACTGTTTACTTTTAAGATTCATTTTCGACTTAAAAATACACATAAAAAAAGGAAGATATGATTATGAATAAAGAAACTTTAACCAAGCTTCGCCGTAGTCATTGTTAAAACAAATTTCAATAGAACTTTGTAGCTTCCGGTGAAGTTTTCAATTTACTTATTTTATTGTTCAAAAAACATTTGTTTGTTGAGCTTAACATTAACATAGAAAAATTTTGATTTTTTTTTTTTAATTTTTAATGTTTAATTTAAACTTAATTTTAAATATTCAATGTCAATTGTAAGCATTATAATATGTAACAGCATGACACGTGATGTCAATAGATTAGCGCCCTACTATTAGAGTTATCTCCTGTTTCTCATCGTCAGTGATCAAAACGGTTAATTGGAAATTCGGATAAATTGAAATTTTTCATCTGACCCCTTCAATTTCGAATGAACGAGAGTCAACTGTAATTGGGTGGTTATTTCTTAAAAGCGGATGTCTTTGTTGTAGCCTTTATAATACACCAATTAAAATTTCATAATACTTGGGATAATTAATGAATATTTGTAGGTCAAAAATTAAATATACAGACAGTAGAATTTGATGTCCTATTCTATGGTAAACTGGAAATCTGTCTAAATCTGTTTTAGAAAATACATGCCCATTACTTTTGCTTCTTAAATCCACCATATACCTGTCAAAACTGACCAAAATTTTTGTTCTTGAAAGTGTGCAGTTTAGGAAGGTTTTCTTTGGGGTCTATGGTTTTCTTTACCATCCCTAAAGCAACCTTCTCCAAATAAGCCAGATACTTTTGACATAAACCACCATCCCTACACCTCACTTCACACCTTGTTCTACACTGAAAATCTACAGACTTCTTCTCTGTATTCCAAATGAAATATCTCCTTTTGTAAAATATATATGATAAATTCTTTGAAAGTAGAATCTTGTCTTCTTCTTTTTAGATGGAATTTGATGAGAGAGAACTGAGAAGAGAAATAAGTTATGCTATAAAGAATATCCATGGTATAAGGTAAAATCTGTTTATTTCTCTTTGTGCAACCAATTTTTGTTGCAACAAGTGTCCTCTGAAACAGGTCACTCTTTTGAATTTTACGAAGATGTGTATTTAGTCTTTTTGTCGAGCCTGGCATTGCCATAAGGCAAGACTTAGGTGTTACTTTTCTGGTGTCATTGTAGGTGGTCGCGATGTGTCAAAATGTGAAAGTTTATGTTAGAGTACAGTAATGTATTTTCTACTTGATCAAAAACTAACCAGGTGAGACATTTAAATCCGTGACTTGATCAAAAACTAACCAGGTGAGGCATTCAAAATTTCTGTGACTTGATCGAAAACTAACCAGGTGAGACATTTAAATCCATGAAATTCTTATTTACATGTATGTGCCATTGATTCCTGTCAAAGACATACCATTGAAGAATTACAATTATTAATGAAGTTTTAATTTTGGTTTAATTTGTGATTTTAATAATTCTGTTTTGAGAAATCTTTTGTAAAATTGTGCTTTGCAAAAATAAATATATTAAGAGCCTCAGTGTGAGTGATTGACTGGCCAAGTTATCTGTCTTTGAGTATATGTACATAATTAAGAGAAGGGGTGTGTCCTGAAAAGTTAAGGAAAGGGAATTCAAATTTATCCATTAGTAAAATGTTTAATTTGTGTTACATGTAAGTAAGATATTTAAAAAAAAGAAATAGTTATTAATTACTTAATATTTTTCCCCATTTCTTTTAGAACTGGTCTATTTACGCCAGATATGGCTTTTGAAGCTATAGTCAAAAAACAAATAGAGAAATTAAAAGTACCATCATTAAAATGTGTGGACATGGTAGTAACAGAACTTACAAATGTTGTACGAAAATGTACCCAAAAGGTAGGTCTATAATAAATACTGACTCTTTGTAACCAAGCTCAGCCATTCATCCACTACAAAAGCTTGACAACTACTCTGTAAAATGTATGGATATTGTAATAACAAATTTATACTATTGTATGGAAGTCCATAATATTTACTGATTTCTCATAATACCAATAATCCATTCATTGGAAAATAGCACATTAATGCTGTATGGAAAAACACAAAAATAGTAGGTCCATAATATACATGTTTTCCTACCCCATACCCCGACTCACCCACATTACCACTACAGAAGCTTTACACTTGCTCTGTGTAGACACTGTTATTACAGAACTTGTATATGTGAACATTAACCTAGAATTCTTTCCACACTAGAAACCATTTAAGATAAAGATTAAAACAACCCAGTCATGTGAATTTTTAAACCTTTTATAAATCAAGCTTTATCATAACAATTCTTTTTCTTCTTTTTTTTTTTGGTGAAGATGAATCGATATCCAAGATTACGAGAGGAAACGGAACGCATCGTCAACAGTAGAATACGAGAAAGAGAACAAAAAGCTAAAGATCAATTGCAGTTACTTGTAGAAACACAGCTAGCATATATGAATACAAACCATGAAGATTTTATAGGATTTGCAAAGTTAGTATATTGTATATGCAGTTTAAATTACTGCTAAAGACACTTTATAATCCCTGACAGGAAATGGAAAGCCTCAACCAATCAAAATACTGGATATTCTGCTGAATTTGATGATAAGAGAAAATTGTCTATTGGCAGAGCTTTTCTTATAATTTATTTAATGCTAATATTTAGAGGCATTTCCAATATCATTAGTTACCATATTTTTTAAATGAATACCATAAGTATTTTTCCAAATACATGAGTCGTTGTGTAGGTAGTCCATCTATTTCAGATGCTTGAAGTTTTTTGATTATTTACTGTTAATAAGCATATTTTTAGGGTTTTTTTGGGGTTTTCTATTAACTTGCAATAGGAACAAGGTGGATTTGGTGTTTTTTTTTTCATCCTTGACTACTATTGGAATTCCTTTTGAACTGAATACAATGATTTCTCAGAATCTTGATTTTCTTCATTCTAGTGCACAACAAAAGTCAGAAAATACAAATAAAAAAAGAATAGGAAACCAGGTAAGATAATAACATGATTTACCTGTACAGAGTTTATAAGTACATCTCCAGGTAAAATTATCTGGACATGGTCAAAAGGAGCTTGTTATACTTTTTGTTTTTACAAGAATCATTATGAAAGTTGACTTTTTTAAGTACTTTGATTGACAGATCTGCTAAAGTTTTGTTTATTTTTCTAGATTGGCAGACAAGACCTGTTATCTGAAGTTTTTGCTAGAGTTGCCTATTAAAATTTATGTCCGATAATGAAAAAATTGGCTTAAAATATTTTATCATATGGAGTTCTGCACTCTGGTTTCCTACACCATTAGAGAATTGACAACCTTGATTTAAGTGCAACAATTTTGAATAGAGTGAAAACACCCACATAACTTCACTTATGATAGTTGGATTTTTTCAGTACAATTACAACACACTTTATATTGGGACACTTTTTGTGAATTACGCCATCAGGATGTGATAACGAAATACTAACTTTTTCTTTAAGATTAGTTAAATTTGATATCAAAATATGTGTAATGTACATGTATATACATATCCTTTGTGAAGCACTGTAAGTGTTTAAACAACTTATGTACATCTAAACTACTTGTATGTATATTTAAACCATATCTAAACCACGAATGTCTATCTATACATAGTAATGATACATAAATATTATATGACAGATTATCAAGCAAATGGCAAGTATCCCATAAAAATGGTTTTATTGTTGTACATTTTGTGGTCAAAATGTTGGCTATTGTCTGAAAATCATATGCCTTAAGGGCAAATATTGATGGGGGGGAGGGGGGGATGGAGGAATATTTTAGTAAAAAATGACAATGACTTTTTCAATTTAAAGATGTGTATCCGTCTTGCTGCAGCTTCATCTATTGCCATTTTATTGTTTTTGTAAAGTTTTATTAATAAGTATTCATACTTATTAGCCAGTATGTTTTCTATTGGCAAGCTTAAATCTGATAACCTTGACATTGCTGCTTTTGACATGGTGTTGCAAAATAGGTCATGTTTCTATAAATAAGTTGTTGGTTATATTAAATGTATCAAGCTTTAATTATCAGCATTTACATATAAATTTACAGTGTTTGAAGGTTGTCTCAAATATATATGTAAAATGTTGTGATGAAATTATTTTGTTGTAAAATATGCAGTTTGTTAATATCGAAAAAGTCTTTAATGACAATAAATGGTATTCATCTGAATACATTGTTACCCTGTAACTGTTGTGTGAATCTATCTATATTTATCAGCTACTCATGGGGTCACTTTTTTTTTTTGGGGGTGGGGGGGGGGGGGGGGATTTGGTTGCTCATGGTCTAAAGTTCCAGATTACATATCACAGCACCTTTTACTGTCTATTTTTAAATTGTACCTAAACAGATTCTTGTGTCTGAAGTATATTATTCACATGTTTAGGTTGTTTTAGGCACTCTGGTTTCCTACACCATTAGAGAATTGACAACCTTGATTTAAGTGCAACAATTTTGAATAGGATGAAAACACCACTTACTTCCCTTATAATAGTTGAACTTTTTCAGTACAGCTGTGACACACTTTATATTGGGACACTTTTTTGCGAATTAAATCCGATTATTTTTGCTATTCCATTTGAAGCCCTCGTAATAAAGATCAAATAACTTTCATTGCCACTGAGGTATTTTTTTTACAAAGATCCTAGTCTGAGAAAGTTTATTAGTTCACTTGCTGAAGTTAGGTAGTTTTCTCTTGGCACTTAAGTTTTCCAACAATCTTAGAGAACCTCAGTAGTAGTGAAAAAATCTTAACTGGGTCTTAAAACACCATAGGCCCTTTCAAGACAGTCTGCGGATGCTTTTGCTTTAACTTAAAGCCATTCAGGAATGATTGTTTGCACAAGCACATGTGAGCAACTGCAATCAGTACCATTAGGTTGTTCTCCTTAGATTCAAGAAGAGGTCCTTTGGACAAAGTTACAAGAAATGTTTTAATTAAATTCTGCAACCAACATGCATTTTAATTTATATTTCATATCAAATGTTTTTATATTTATAGAAGGGAATGGAGTGATGGATTTAGTTAAAACTTATGTACAGATGCCTAATTTATATCATATTTTGACATCTTTTTCTCCAGTCAAGAATCGGTGTCCAAATCTGAGATTTGTTTTAAAGCATCTGGATGATTAAAATGACTTAGATTCAATGTAATTGCTTGTGGCTGTTCAATAGACATCAATGGAAAGCAACCAGTAACTTAAACAAGCCTCATACATACTCTACTCTCATATGAAACCAAACAGTCTAAGGGAGACAACTCTATTAAAAATAGTTCTTTCGCTAAGTGTTTTAAATAATGGTATTTTTTCTAGGTTATACGAAAAGGATGGCTAACACTACACAATATAAGTTTTATGAAAGGCGGATCAAAAGATTTCTGGTTTGTTTTGACAGCAGAAAGTTTGTCCTGGTTCAAAGATGAAGAGGTCAGTATAGATATTATAAGCAATTCACTTCTCACAATTTTTTAACATAAACAGATTTTTTGCTCAACAGTGAATATTTTTTAGTCAGTTTAACATAAACAATTCGCATGCTATATTATTATAAAAAAGACTATTTTGATAGCAGAATGTTATTTTCTTGGACATTATCAGAAATCAAATATATACCACAGAAAATTTGATATATTGTGAAGTATTTACATGTACTTTATAATTTAATGTCAGTTTTAAATTATAATTCAACATAGAGACATACAAATATTTTCAAAATCACAGTTTAAAATCATTTAAAAACATAAGACTTGCTTTATAAGGCATGCTAAAAATATGACATTTTTAAGTTTGAATGGTAGATTTTGACTTACATTTTACACAAAAACAAACCCATAAATGGAAGTGGATCTTTAATATTTTTTTCATTTTTTATGAAAGTTAAACTTGATAAAATGCAAGTAAAGAAATGAATTGTAGAATGTTTAATTGTTTTTTTCAAATTTATTTTAAATTGAAAAAAAAAAAATCAAATAAATTGAAAAAAAAAAACATCTTTAACAAATATATTCTATTGTTGAGTTTCTCATTTTTTGTGTGATTTTTATGCTTTTATTGGTAATAAATTTTTAAGTTCCCATATTTAGGACTTTTCTTTGTAGAAATTAAGTTGAATAAGGAATCATTAGTCACATTATTTACAAATATTTATTATTTATTACACCAGTTCCTTAGTATTGCTTTACACTAGTTGTGTTCCTTTTCTCCATTTTCTTGTATATTTTTTAAAATTTTAGTTTATGTAGTGTAGTCAATATTTATTTTGCACAATTGCTTTGTCGAAACAACACTAGTCTGGTTCTTTGAAATTTGTTTCACTTTGATTATATTCGTAATAATCTTTTTTAGAAATTTTAAATATGCTTCATCCTATTAAGAGTTAAAAATTAAAGGATATTTACTTTGCTTTTTTTACTTTTGATAAAAGAGGTTGTTTTTGTCAGTTATAAATGAACTGCACAGGTCCTGATTGAAAATGATATTATCTTCTTAGTAATTTTTCTGAATATTAATAATGGAATAAAAGAACCAGTCAGTGTGTTTTCAGCTTTTGAACAAAATGCATGGAAGTTTGATGACAAATGTTAATGTATTTACCTTTTTTCCCCCTTTTCATACTGCCTTACACCCCCCCCCCCCCCCCCCCCCCCC
>CM056606.1:21526851-21574310 GCA_029721355.1 Tegillarca granosa
ACTGTAATTGATCTTTAGCTTTTTGTTCTCTTTCTCGTATTCTACTGTTGACGATGCGTTCCGTTTCCTCTCGTAATCTTGGATATCGATTCATCTTCACCAAAAAAAAAAAAAAAGAAGAAAAAGAATTTTTATGATAAAGCTTGATTTATAAAAGGTTTAAAAATTCACATGACTGGGTTGTTTTAATCTTTATCTTAAATGGTTTCTAGTGTGGAAAGAATTCTAGGTTAATGTTCCACATATACAAGTTCTGTTATAACAGTGTTCTACACAGAGCAAGTGTAAAGCTTCTGTAGTGGTAATGTGGGCGAGTGGGGGGCATGGGGTAGGAAAAACATGTATATTATGGACCTACTATTTTTGTGTTTTTCCCATACAGCATTAATGTGCTATTTTCCAATGAATGGATTATTGGTATTATGAGAAATCAGTAAATATTATGGACTTCCATACAATAGTATAAATTTGTTATTACAATATCGATACATTTTACAGAGTGAGTGTTCAAGCTTTTGTAGTGGATGAATGGCTGAGCTTGGTAACAAGGAGTCAGTATATATTATAGACTACCTTTTGTGTACATTTTCGTACAACATTTGTAAGTTCTGTTACTACCATGTCCACACCATTTTAATGATGGTACTTTTTATTTCTCTATTTGTTTTTTGACTATAGCTTCAAAAGCCATATCTGGCGGTAAATAGACCAGTTCTAAAAGAAAATGGGGAAAAATATTAAGTAATTAATAACTACTTCGTTTTTTTAAATATCTTACTTACATGTAACACAAAATTAAACATTTCACTAATGGGATAAATTCAAATACCCTCTCCTTAACATTTCAGGACACACCCCTTTTCTTATTTACATATACTCAAAGACAGATAACTTGGCCAGTCAATCACTCATACTGAGGCTCTTGATATATTTATTTTTGCAAAGCTCAATTTTACAAAAGATTTCTCAAAACAGAATTATTAAAATCACAAATTAAACCAAATTTAAAACTTCATGAATATTCCGTAAGTCTTCAATGGTATGTTTTTGACAGGAATCAATGGCACATAAACAAGAATTTTCACGGATTTTAATGTCTTGCCTGGTTAGTTTTTGATCAAGTAGAAAAATACATTACTGTACTCTAACATAAACTTTCACATTTTGACAAATCGCGACCACCTACAATGACACCAGAAAAAGTCACACCTAAGTCTTGCCTTATGGCAAGCCAGGCTCGACAAAAAGACTAAATACACATCTTCGTAAAAATTCAAAATCAGAGTGACCTGTTCTCAGAGGACACTTGTTGCAACAAAAATTGGTTGCACAAAGAGAAATTAAAACAGACTTGACCGTTATACCATGGATATTCTTTAGAGCATAACTTATTTCTCTTCTCAGTTCTCTCTCATCAAATTCCATCTAAAATGAAGAAGACAAGATTCTACATTCAAAGAGTTTATCATATATTTTACAAAAGGATGATAATTCATTTGGATACAGAGAAGAAGTCTGTAGATTTTCAGTGTAGAACAAGGTGTGAAGTGAGGTGTAGGGATGGTGGTTTATGTCAAAAGTATCTGGCTTATTTGGAGAAGGTTGCTTTAGGGATGTGAAGAAAACCATAGACCCCAAAGAAAACCATAGACATTGAGTAAACCAATTGACAAACTTTTAAAACAATTTTCTCAATTGAGATTTTAATCTAGACAGTTAGAGGTGATCTTTGAGTATAACTTTAGGAATTCAATAAGGCATGATTTTGACCAGGTCAACATTTGTGATGTCAAAGAAGATTAAGTACATTTTCTAAACTAAGCATTTTTATACATGGGTACCTTCCTAATAACTGCACCTTTCAAGAACAAAAATTTGGTCAGTTTTGACAGGTGTATGGTGGTGGATTTAAGAAGCAAACTGATGGGCATGTATTTTCTAAAACAGATTTACACCAAGTATCAGTTTACCATGGAGTAGGACATTCAATTCTACTGTCTGTATATTGAATTTTTGACCTACAAATATTCATTAATTATCCCAAGTATTATGAAATTTTAATTGGTGTATTATAAAGGCTACAACAAAGAAATCTGCTTTTAAGAAATAAACACCCAATTACAGTTGACTCTCGTTAATTTGAATTTGAAGGGGTCAGATAAAAAATTTCGATTTATCCAAATTTTGAATTAATCGTTTTGATCACTGGCGATGAGAAACAGGAGATAACTCTAATAGTAGGGGCGCTAATCTATTGACGTCACGTGTATGCTGTTACATATTATAATGCTTACAATTGACATTGAAACTTAAGATTAAGTTTAAATTAAACATTAAAAATTAAAAAAAACAAATATTTAAATTTTTCTATGTTAATGAAAATCTCAACAAACTTACATTTTTTGAACAATAAAATAAGCAAATTGGAAACTTCACCGGAAGCTACAAGGTTCCATTGAAATTTGAAATTTGTTTTAACACTGACAATGGCGAGGCTCAGTTAAAGTTTATTTATTCATAATCATACCTTCTTCATCTGTAATCCTTTTGTGATTAATAAAATCATGGCTTGGCATGCCACACAGTATTAGCTGAATGGTGTATACCATTTGCCTTGACAGACCAATTAAGTTTAATCAGCATTGGGTATTCTTGTGGTCAATGACTATGGAAGTCGGACCGCCGACTTTTTAATTTTACACCAATGAAATTTTTCCTTTTACTGACAGACAGTTTACTATGACCTGACCAGAAGAGATAATCTTCAAAATAACAACAGATACTGACTTCCTTTTTCATGTGTAATTTTAGTTGAAAATGAATCTTCAAAGTAAACAGTCACTCTGTTACTATAAACACTTCTTAAACAAGAGACGGATTAATTATTTCAGGTATAAATCAATATTTTTAAGATAAAATATTTTTTGTGTACATGTAATTGTTTTTCATTTTGCTGCTTACTTGCAACTTGTTGTATCAAAAAATCCAAACTACAGTAAACAAGGAAAAGTATATTTCGATTTAAACACTGGAATTTTTATTGTATTTTGTAATCTGGACTGAAAATTCACTTCGATTTAAGCAAAATTTTGAATTTCTGTATTTCGATTTTAAAAAAATTTGCATAGAAATATATAGTGATCTGACGAGACCGTTTATATCATTTCGATTAAGCAAAATTTTGATTTTGAAATAACGAGAGTCGACTGTATATTACAAAATAATGATTAGTCACTACCTTTACAAGTTCAAAAGGGAATCGTTCATGAAATATTCTGTTAATCTTAGCTCCACCAGACAATTCCATTGTGTTAATTTCAGCTCCAGAACCTTCAATATTTTTCTCAAAATCTGTATTAAACTGATTTATCATTCTGAAAAAACAAAAATGAAAAAAATGCAATTCTATGAAGTGAAGCTTTTCATTCTCGGAATAAAACGTGTTTCCCGATCCCGGCCATCATTATCATTCGGAAATAACTAAACATTGCTTTTGTAATGGGTAACAACAAGCGTGCATAAGATCCTACCCACATTCATAACTTTTTCCATTGATCGTACATTAGTCACAAACGCCCTGGCGATCATGTTTAACTTTGTTTGACTCATGATTATAATTTTTTTCGTATCGTCAAAAACCGGTATGTGTAAACTGTATCGCGATAATCGTATTTTTCCTATCCAAATGGTAATACTGGTATAACGGTATATCGTTGCAGCTCTACAATATAATTATTCTGATAAAAACCAACAGAAAGTTTTTTATAGTCTTTAAAACTCTAGATCCCTAACTGTTGTGTTACACAATGGTAACCCAAAACAGGAATTAGTCTATGTTGTCCAAAGACAATAAAGCTCATATACAATTTGACATAGAAGCCCTTTAGAAAAATATGTTCCAAAAACTTTAATTCTGATGGATTGGACATATCACTATGGGTGGGCAGCACTAGGTCTCACAATTTTTGTCCAGCATGCTATAAATGAGTGCATTTTTTAGCTACATGTAAATGCCAATATAAGACTTGGAACAAGAATATTCTAGTTCACAAGAATGTTTAAAACATTAACAAAATTCAATTTTTTTTCTTTCAAACAACAATGGACAACATTTAACTCTCACAAAAATAGTTAGATGATACTGTATAGCTGGTTAATTCTGCCGTTTGCAAATTTTGGCACACTTTAGTGGTAGTAATTTGCATATTTTGGTGGTAGTATTAAAATCACCAAAATAAAAATCGCCAAAATATTTCTATATCAGTGAACCATGAGTAAGTTTTTTTTAGATCATAAAAAAAAAGATATTCTGAAAATTTCAACCTAATTTTCTTTTTAAAATTGCCAAAATTTAGCCTCACTTAAATAACCCACTTTACGGTAACATACACAAGTCACATAAAATTACTGATGTGAAAGAATTTTATATAACCAACAAAGCCTACAAGATGTTCATTAAACTTACTGCATCATAGCTTTTGTTTTTCTTGATGGGTCATCGGGTCTAAAATTTTTGTATTCCTCTACATCCTTTTCCATACTTAAGAGTTGGGACTGCAGTCTGTTTCTTAGTGCTGGTAATGTGTCTCTTATGTGATTGGTCAATTGTGCATTTAATTGTCGCTGTAAAAATGGTGTTCCCATTCTGTCTGCCATGTGTCTGATAAATATAAATATTGATGTTAACATATTTTACAAGATATTCCCTAATATGGAAATGTTTTAAAACAAAAACAGAGATTGACTTGAATTTATAATCCACTTGTCTCCAATTGCAAATGTCTTGCAGTTCTCATCTGTTCCAATAAAATTACTTGTACATTCAAATTGTAATTATTGTTTCATCAATACATCATAGCTTTTTCTTTAGTTACAGTTCTATTTCTACTCTGAGTTGGAGGACTCCTTTTTCTACAATCCAAAAAGGATTTAAATGTGGACTCCAAAACCTACTCATGTTTAAACACAAGTAATGTCTTCACAATTCACAAATAAATCCCTATAATGTTTTAGTAATGTTTCTTTACTCAAGAAAAATGAATTACTTTCATCCAACAGACCATGGAAACACAAAAAGAAAAAGTGGTATTATATTACTAGTACATGGATGAAGCCCATTAAGATTTACTTACCTATATGAGGGATGACTTAGAAAAAACTTTCTTTCGGCAGCTAAAGCAGCTCTTATATCTTTTCTTCCTTCTATGTCTCTTTGACTTCTGTTTACAACACCAATATAACCTAAGAAATACAAGTCAGTAAGTCAATTGTAATTATCAAACAAAAGACTGTTATGTTCTGGGTCCTTTATAACAAAAATAAGGCTCAAATCACATCCAAAACACATAGCATTATTAATATATCTTCAGGTAAAACTGATAAATTCTATGCCACCCTGTAAACAAAAATTTTGATCCTGTTATTTTTGGTTTTACTTGCAAAAGATTCTAATGAGCACCTTGAAAAAGATTATATATAACTGATCTTTTAATTAAGTTTTTCGGCAATCTCAAATTAAAACTTGTTCCTCATTCCAAAATAATATGCATTGAAATCACTGCAAGAATTATCTGAATATTAAAAAGTAGTATATTTTTAAGAGAATTTATTTTAACTCTTACTTCCTATAAAGTCAAACATTTTTTTTTTTTTTTTTTTTTTTTTCAAATTCAGGAAAATGTACGAAATGTCAAATAAGACAATGTGCAAATATTGTATATAATTACTTACCTCTTCTTAGAGGAAGTGTTTTATTTTCTAGAATATCTCTAGCATCTGTTCCTTGGTCCATTAAATCCAGCTTAGTAATAACACCTATTGTTCTGATACCTGTGAAGAAATACAGTCAAAAAGAATATAGTACATTTACTGCTTTAAAACAAGAATTCCACAGATTTAAATGTCTCGTCTGTTTATTTTTTCATCCAGCAGATAATACATTTCTTTAACATAAAGAAAGAGGGGGGTCGAGGTGGTGGAGAAGGAAGAGTAGGGGAGAGAAAATGACGGAGAAGGAAAAAGAGGAGAAGGAAGAGGAGGAATGTTGAGGTGGTGGAGGTAGTAGTGGTGGTGGTGGTGATTGTTATGTTATTGGAAGTTGTGGTAGTGGTAACAGTAAATTGTGGTGACAGCCATAGCAGAAGTGGCATTTGGTGATGGGGATATATGTTGGCAGTGGCTGTGAGTGATGGGATAGAGGATGGCAAAATGCTTGATCTTCACAGCAGAAGATCATTATTAACTAATGAACAATTAACATTTTCTTATTTTTTTATAACTCAAAATTATTTTTTGTCTCAGCTATTTGTTTGATCATAACATTTTTTTCCTCTATGGAATCATTCTAAAATTACAGTGTAAATTTAATTATGTAAAATTTACTTTCTTAAAAACCATAGATGTAATTCTTTAAATTGATTTTTTAAAGAAGAAACACAAAATGCAATAAGAAATAAAAGATAGTTTGTATGTTATTGAAATACATCCAACCACAAAGTTTGACATTGCATGTCAACCATAATTGTTTATTGACCAATTGGGAATTCCCTAACAAACAACTTAATACTTGTAGATCATATTATATTAGTGTATTTCATTACTAGCAAGATCTCGCAGAAACTTGCTGTACTGTGATAAACAATCATGATTAAATGGAATACCAAATTCCCGACAATTTTGACATTGATTGGTGTTCAATTTACAAATTTTTCCTCCTAAAAAATGGAAATTTTTCTTCCAACTCACGAAATTGGACCCCACAACATTTAATAATTCAATTCTCTTTTGTTTCAAGCATTTTGATTGGTCAGATCTTTTCTGTTATTTTTGCATGAAAGAATTGGCTCTGTTACCGGAACTACTTTTCTGTAATTTTTCTCGTGCATTGGTGATGTAATTTTCTTTACTTATTATTAATTTAAGTTGTAAAAGTTTTGATTACTATTTTTTATTATTCTATGAATTGAATTATAAGAAATGAAATTAATTTTTCTTTTTGTTATGGAAAAATGAAAGAATTTAACATTTTGCACACATAATTCTCTATGCGAATTATGCAGTGTGCCAAATGTCCAATTCTTTCATTTTTCCATAACAAAGAAAAAAATTAATTTCTTTCCTATAATGAAATAAGTATTCCCTATAAAGGTGTAAATGATAAGTCTTGGTACTAACCTTGTGGATCTACTTCTTTAGCTATTTTTAAGGCATCAGAATTAGCCAAGTCACTGTTAGCTGGAGACACAGCTAGGATAAGACAACTCTCCTTTGTTATAAATTCCATCAGCATGCTTCTGATCTGCATCTCAATATCAGCAGGCTGATCTCCAACAGGTACTTTTGTCATTCCAGGTAAATCTATCAGGGTCAAGTTCAGTACTAAAATAAAAATATCAAAAATGACAATGAGGATTAGCATATATTCTATTTCAACAGGCAGGTTTTATCATTCAAGGTAAAAATTAGGTCATTGACAAAAGGTCTAAGGTGTGCAATTACAGATTACATTGTCTTTCACTGTCTAGATTCTTAACTCACATGGGGCAATTTCTAGAGTTTGAAAGTTTATCAGTCCTTTTAACATAGGTTCTAAGAGCACTCCAGTTTCCTCCACCATGCAAGTACTGTCTAAATATAATTGAATCTTGACTGAGTAGTAAACTAGACGTCAATTTAGACTAGTCCATTGGGGGTAGCTCTGCATCATTTTTCAACCAAACAAAACCTCTATATAATTCACCTGCCTCTTTAGTCCATATTTGTTAATGTAAGAACAATCAGTGACCTTTATATATATATATAGTTTTACTTTAAACCAAAAAGAACCTTTATATAAACCAACTGTCTATTAAGTCCATATTTGCCAGTTATCATGTCTTTATATACTGTAGAATCATTTATATTCTTTGGGTTGAAATTTCATGGTTTTGCCTTTTTAAAAAATTCTGTTGGTAGAAAATTTTCATTGAATTGAGTTTTATGAAAATAAATACCATTGAGGGCAATGGTGATAAAAATTTTCGATGACATTTAATTTCATGGTTTTTAGTAACCCACGAAAATAACAAAATTTAATCCCCCAAGGATATCGATATATATGATTTTACAGTAGTTCTATCATTAACCAAAAAAGAACCTCTAAATAAATCACTATTTTGTAAATATGTTAAGTGCCATTGGTGGTCTATATATACAGTTTTACTGCATTTCCTGTCTTTCTAACTACAATGACCTATTTCCTATAATAGATCTATTCATACTGAAATGTTGTCTTAGAATATACAAGTACCTGTTAACCATTGCAATATGTGACACGATAAAAATTTTACCACAATGACATTTATTAAGAGACCGGCTTACACACTAATCAATATTTGTAAAACTATAATGTCAGTTTTCTATATAAATTTACATTTCATATTTAAGATACATATCATGATAAAATCTTTCAAAGTTAGCTTAATGAGAAAAAGTGAGTGAACCAGACTTTCCAGCCTAGTCAAGATTATTTCACTTATATCAAGACAATACCAAGTTGCAGAAATGTGTACTCAAGCAATGAACTGTAGGTTTTTTTGGGTTTATTTTTTCACCATTTTTATTTTATAGCCATGGGTACATTTTTCAAAATCTCATCTAACATGTTTTTATATGTAAATACATATTGCTTGGTGAAAGAACATCAATCAACTACCCTAATCTGAACTGACAATTTGGGTATCAAAGCCTCAGCATCCACCAACCAGTAAGCAAAACACTTTCAACTGAGCTACCTGGTTTGCATTTTAATATTTGATCAAAACAAAGTGGTTCATGCATGTAGCGTAAATTGTTAAGATTTTTATTTCCTTCAAGCATTCAATATCAACCTCTACCTTGGCTATAAAATCTTCACCATCAATACACTCATGATGAAGTCAGCACAATAATATTAGTAGCTATCTGGTCTATTTAATACTAATTTATTGCTTCTTAAAACTGTGATTTACATCAAGAATCCTGTTTCTCTGATTGAACAATAAATGAAGTTAGTGAGTGAAATTAGACTTTTATATTGTCCCAGTCAAGATTAAACAGTTACAGATGAGGTTTTTATGACCCAGCGTTTGAAAGCACTGACTTGGACATCAAACAAATCACTACCTAGGTTCTCATACCACTGGAGCAACTTCATATTAGTGTAAAGAAGTTCGTCAGACCATTTCATATATTCAGCTACACACATTGGAAATGCTCCATAAATTATGATTTGGTCAATAATACAGAGAATGTAGTTTGTCTGTTTAGTAAGTAAATTTAACACCCAATGATGATTTTTCTACTTAAAGAAGTCAAAGCACTGTTAAATCTATCTCTAAAGGTCACTAGACTGAAGTATATTGGAATATCCGTGACAAAATATACATGTATATACCAAGTCACTGTACACAATGCCATATGTATCAGAATATATTCCTGGCACACACATAAGACTCTGATTTTAATTTGGCTAACACACACAGTCCCGTTCAGATGTGTTTCTTATATGTTAATATTTTTACTGTATTGTATTAAACAAGGTTACCGGTATATGTTTTTTATACCATGTGTTTTGGTCCATTATTTTTATACAGACAATGTCTAAAAATGCTCCAAGATATCTGACTAGGGCAATGAGGGTATGATTATATCTGCTTCAAATCAATCGGCGACCACTTTGCTATCAGTCTTAATGTGTTTCAAAAGTCAAAACAGACAAAACACATTGGGTAAAATAGTGTCCAAGGATACATGTAAATCAATATTTACAGCTTGTCTGATTTTCTGTACTGTACCATTCAATCTAGCTATCAGATTATTGAGAGGGTGGACATGTACTACTAACATTAAGAAGACCAGCTGGTTAGTTGACTGACTGGAATGGTGTTTTAAATCCCAGTGAAGATGATTATGATCATATTGAAACAGTCAATTATTTTTAATCAAAATATTATGATATCATTTGTTAAAACAGATAAAACCAAATGTACTGATTCTGCAGATTTAAAGTACATGTATATCTTTATATAGTCTTCTTACCATGTGGAGAATAAACTCTCAAGTTGATGGGTAGAGGGGAAATCCCCTTATTTGTTCCTGTAGCTCGGTCTGTTTCCGCCTCGATCTCTTTACGAACCAGATCAAAATCTGTAAATTGTCTGCCTTTGGCATGGAGAAATTCAGCATATTCTATAAACAAAAAAATGAATAAGGTACTAAAATGATTAAGTTTTTACAAATAACAAAAAATCTAATCCTAGCATTTCAACACAAATTATCAAATGAAACAACTGCTTATATGTGTATATAAGAGAGAGAGAGGGAGTTGTATTCCATAGTTAAAATTATTTAACTTCATACCATCAACAGCAATGGTAACAAGGATGATGATGATTATGAAAGCAATGATGATGACGATAACGATTATGATTAATATTTTGGTGGTGCCACAGCTGTTGCTGTTGCCACTGCCAAGATGATGATGATGATAATGATGATGATGATAAGTTCAGATAGACCTTTTACAGACATAATGTATATCCTACCTATTTTTGAATTAATTAACTGCAATACTAATGGCCTTCTTGTTACAATGCCTGACCCACGAGGTAAAAAATCTCTGCAAGACAAAAGAAAAATATTTCTTTATAAAAAAAATACAGATATTTAAAGAAAAGTCATTTATAAATACATAATCATTTTTCACAAAAAAAAAATTCAAATAGACAGATTCATTGCTCAATTGGTCTGAAATACAAAGTTCTTCCACCAAAATATTGGTTAAGTTTGATTGAGATGTCAAAGGATTTATAATTACATGTATTATATCATTCTTTTACTGGTATTATAAGATAGAACACACATGTATGTCATGTAACATTTGAGCTGGGTCTTGACAAAACTCTCCATGCAATAACATCACAATTAAAGAAAACAGCATCAAGAGAATTATTTGTTTAGGTGGTATATTTTAATTTTATTATCTTGTTTGAATACTTGGATGATGGTTAAAAAGTTCTAAAAATATTCTTAATGGGTTTTATAGACTTGTAACAGCTTAATGCAACATACTGGTTAGATCTCTAAATAAAAATAAGGAAAAAATGTTGTTTTATGATTTTTTTTAAATCTCAATGAAAAACAATCAATCTTGTAAATTCTATGAAAACCAGGTTTTCACACAACTCAAACACATATATTAGGTACTGATGATTTTTAATGAGATCATTAGCAGCTAATCAGTCAAAAGTGAGTTCACCTAAAAATGAGATAATATAATGATATCAAAAACACTAATATAGTATATATTCTTTAAACACAGACTCAGCTCTGGAGATCATAAATGTAACTGTTTTAACAGGTCAGGGACAAAATTTCATTTCTTGGGATTATTTTTGCAACAAAGAATTTTGTGTCAGAATCCAAATTAAAGATAAAACTGGGGGATTTTAGTAACAAAACATTGGCTTCTGTTGACATAGCTTCAAACAAAATATTTTGAGCCAGAGCTAGCCCTGAAAACATCATTGTATATATATATATATATATATATATATATATATATATATATATATATATATATATATATATATATATATATTTACAATTGCTGTTTTTTTCTTATATAAACTGTTTGACACGAATAATGTTTACATTTCAGTAAACTAGCATCACCTGTCAACCTCTCGTCAAGTCGCGCAAGAATACATATAAAGTGAAAAGTCAATTCGGGAGTTCCCCTTTCATTTTCCATAACAAATTTATTTTTAGCAAGGTTAATAAAAATAAACAAAATCCCAAATTTTCACGTTGAAAATGCGATATATTAAAAAAAATGTAATTAATAAAAAACAAGCATAAGTTTGAATAAAACCTTGTTTTTGAAGTTTCAGCACTGCTTTGTGGTTTGTTTATGTGTGACGTCAGCTTTGTGTTTTGTTTATGTGTGACGTCAAAGTGGGCGGAGCTAAACGCTCTGAATGAAGGAATGGTGCTGTTCCGTTCACTGACAAAAACCAGCGGATAAAAAATGAAAAACAATATTTTGTAATACTAAAATAATTGACCTTGTGCAAATTCTAAGCAGAAATGTCAAACATTAATATTGTAAATATAAGAATTCGCACTTTATGAAAAAATTGCCACTTCCTAAATCTTGTTTATACCCAGTAAACCACAACAAATTGAAAGTTATTTCTAAAATATATATATATATATATATATATATATATATATATATATATATATATATATATATAAGGGTAGTAGATGGTCATTATGATTTGTTTGGTGATATTAAACCACAAAAGGTTTAAAACAGTCAAAAAAAAAAGAAATGGGATTTAGATACCCATTGGATATAAGGCAGTGACATGAATCATATTGATTTAAGACAGGTTTATCTGTGCAACAAATCATATTGATTATTATCTTACTAAACCATGTGATTTAGAAAATTTTGTTTTAAGTTCCAGTAAAGATTATATCATTTTTATCAAGATCACACCACCACAGAACTAGGAGCTTTATTAGTCTTTAACTGCAGAATTATGGACCTCAATTTCTCATGTGCTTGGGTGTGACTGTTCTTTTGACAAGCACTTGGCATTTAGAAATGAAAATTACCGGGTCCCTAAGGAGAGACCTGAAACACTGATGCCCCATATCATGGCAGGCATGGCAAACTAAAGAACCCTCCATGCACATTGCCCTAACTGCACCTGCAAAGGTAAAAATTTCTGCCACTTCACCTATAGCTGGTGCATCTTGATATAAGTGAAATATTCTTGACTGGGACGTAAAGCCCCATTTAATCAATCAATCATTTTCAAGTGAAAAAATTTGTCATTCATCTGCTGAAGTTCAGTGGGGTTTTTTTTTTCTGAGAACTCCCACTTCCTAATTGCCATTTAAAGACAGTTTATAAACTGACTGACTTGATACAAGTAAATCAATCTTTACCCGGACATAAAAACCATTTCTCCATTGTTCGTTCCACCTATGGCATGATAATCTTTAAACAAAACATCAGAAAATTTCCAAACAGCTCTAAAGCTATTGATTGCTATATTCAAACACTGAGCTATGATACTGAAGAAACCATTGAAAGGTCATATGACATTAGATACATGTATATCACAGTAAAAGGTAATTCTATAGATGTTACTCTTCAAGTTTAAATAATTGATTACCTTTCTACAATACAATACTAGCAGTATGATAGGGACAAGTGACATTCAGAGTAATAACAAAGATAATTTAATTAGCGATATCTTCCAGATATAAGTGAATGTTAAAGAGATTTATACCTATAGCCTCTATATATATATATATATATATATCAAAATACCAGTATGTACGTATGTGAAAATCCTATATGTTTAGAATTGTGTTAAAGAAAAGTTGTGTGGCCAAGTGCCTGTTTAGGGCAGCAACATGGTTTGAGCCCCCATCAAGGTTCATGGTATTCCCTTATACATGGTATTTTATTTCACTTTTACTAAAGATCATAAACAAATGGACACAAGCAGACATTTTATCCTACCTGTAAACCGGTAGAAAAGAGTGGAGTAATAATGTCTTACTCCCTAGCCAAGAGTCTTTCCCTTCCATCAAGGCAATTTTCAAGTGAAAAAATTTTCAGTTCACCTTTTTTTTTTCCAGAGAACTCTTGTTTCCTAATTGCCATTTCAAGAGAGTTTATAAACTGACTGACTTGATATAAGTAACTGACTGACTTGATATAAGTAACTGACTGGCTTGATGTAAGTAACTGACTGACTTGTACAATTAACTGACTGACTTGATACAAGTAACTGACTGACTTGTTTCCTAATTGCCATTTCAAGAGAGTTTATAAACTGACTGACTTGATATAAGTAACTGACTGACTTGATATAAGTAACTGACTGGCTTGATGTAAGTAACTGACTGACTTGTACAATTAACTGACTGACTTGATACAAGTAACTGACTGGCTTGATATAAGTAGCTGACTGACTTGATATAAGTAACTGACTGACTTGATATAAGTAACTGACTGACATGATACAATTAACTGACTGACTTGATATAAGTAACTGACTGACTTCATGAAAGTAACTGACTGACTTGATATAAGTAACTGACTGACTTGATACAATTAACTGACTGACTTGATACAAGTAACTGACTGACTTGATGTAAGTAACTGACTGGCTTGATACAATTAACTGACTGACTTGATACAAGTAACTGACTGACTTGATATAATAAGTAACTGACTGACTTGATACAATTAACTGACTTACTTGATACAAGTAACTGACTGACTTGATGTAAGTAACTGACTGGCTTGATGTAAGTAACTGACTGACTTGATACAATTAACTGACTGACTTGATACAAGTAACTGACTGACTTGATGTAAGTAACTGACTGGCTTGATACAATTAACTGACTGACTTGATACAAGTAACTGACTGACTTGATATAATAAGTAACTGACTGACTTGATACAATTAACTGACTTACTTGATACAAGTAACTGACTGACTTGATGTAAGTAACTGACTGACTTGATGTAAGTAACTGACTGGCTTGATACAATTAACTGACTGACTTGATGTAAGTAACTGACTGACTTGATGTAAGTAACTGACTGACTTGGTATAAGTAACTGACTGACTTGATGTAAGTAACTGACTGACTTGATATAAGTAATTGACTGACTTGATACAATTAACTGACTGACTTGATATAAGTAACTAACTGACTTGATGCAATTAACTGACTGACTTGATATAAGTAACTGACTGACGTGATACAATTAACTGACTGACTTGATACAATTAACTAACTGACTTGATATAAGTAACTGACTGACTTGATACAATTAACTGACTGACTTGATACAATTAACTAACTGACTTGATATAAGTAACTGACTGACTTGATACAATTAACTGACTGACTTGATACAAGTAACTGACTGACTTGATGTAAGTAACTAACTGACTTGATATAAGTAACTGACTGACTTGATGTAAGTAACTGACTGACTTGATATAAGTAACTGACTGACTTGATATAATTAACTGACTGACTTGATACAATTAACTGACTGACTTGATATAACTGACTGACTTGATATAACTAACTGACTTGATATAAGTAACTGACTGACTTGATACAATTAACTGACTGACTTGATACAAGTAACTGACTGACTTGATGTAAGTAACTAACTGACTTATATAAGTAACTGACTGACTTGATGTAAGTAACTGACTTGATATAAGTAACTGACTGACTTGATATAAGTAACTGACTGACTTGATATAAGTTACTGACTGACTTGATACAAGTAACTGACTGGCTTGATACAAGTAACTGACTGGCTTGATACATTTAACTGACTGACTTGATATAACTAACTGATTGACTTGATACAAGTAAATCAATCTTGACTGGGACAAAAATACCATTTCTCCATTGTCCGTTCCATCTATGGCATGATAATCTTTAAACAAAACATCAGAAAATTTCCAAACAGCTCTAAAGCTATTGATTGCTATATTCAAACACTGAGCTATGATACTGAAGAAACCATTGAAAGGTCATATGACATTAGATACATGTATATCACAGTAAAAGGTAATTCTATAGATGTTACTCTTCAAGTTTAAATAATTGATTACCTTTCTACAATACAATACTAGCAGTATGATAGGGACAAGTGACATTAACTTAAGAGTAAAAACAAAGATAATTTAATTAGCGATATCTTCCAGATATAAGTGAATGTTAAAGAGATTTATACCTATAGCCTATATATGTTTCAATCAAAATACCGGTAGGTACATATGTGAAAATTCTATGTCGAGAATTGTGTTCAAGAAAAGTTGTGTGGCCAAGTGCCTAGTTAAGGCAGCAACATGATGGTTTGAGCCCCCATCAAGGTTCATGGTATTCCCTTATACATGGTATTTTATTTCACTTTTACTAAAGATCATAAACAAATGGACACAAGCAGACATTTTATCCTACCTGTAAACCGCTAGAAAAGAGTGGTGTAATAATGTTTTACTCCCTAGTCAGGATTCTTCCACTTACATCAAGGTAATCAGTTGTGGGAGAGTGGATAAAACTGAAATAACCAGATAAAACCCCCAATCTCCGACCAGAAAGCAAAAACAATTATCTTCTCATGCCAAGATCTGCCCAAACAGGACTCAAACCGAAGCAGTGAGAGGCACTAAGATCCTCTACGTGTACAGCTACATGTAGGACATAAAGTGGGGGAACATTGGTAGGTAAAGACGTGTTCACTTGCATTAACTTAAAGGCAGAAGTCAAAGACTATAATTCATAAGCTAGACATTTGACCATCAAGGCCACCAAAGAAAGTAGAGAAACCTATAATAAATGCCAAGTATTGATCTACTGATGAAATTATCATGACTTTTTAGCTTAACATTGTACTTATGATATTGAGTAGAGGAGATCTGATTGGAGTAATAGCTTTTATGCCCCTGTAAAGATCCCTTTAATGACATAATTACCATAAATAAACAGTCAGTTTGAATGGTAGGTAGGGAAAACCAGATTACCCATAGCAACAACAACAAACAATCTCAGAAACATTCTCACACTAGGATCTGACATTATGTTGGATTTGTACCTATGCAGAGAGAGGCATGGTGATATGTAACTTTGATTCGTAACTGTCACTTTAGACCACTCAGCCACTGATTTGATTTATGACTTAAAGAGGTTTTACTTCCCAGTCAAGAAGATTTCACTTATATCGAGACGTCACCAGCTATAGTTGAAATGGCAGAAATTTTTACCTTAGCAATGTGCTTAGGACAATGTGCAGGGAGGGTTCTGTGATGTGCCTTACCTGCCGTGACAAAGGGCATCAGTTTTTTTGGTCCCTTCTGAAGAACCTGATGACTTCATTTTTGAATGTTGAGTGCTTGGCGAAAGTAGAGTCACCAGGAATTTTCAAGTCTTGGTCAGACTCGGCCGGGGTTTGAACCTGACCTCCCACATAAGAAATGAGCACTCTACCAACTGTGTTACTGTAATGGTCACTCAAGCACTGAAGCCTTACATATATGGATAAATACACCAACAAATATGACAAGTGTATACTACTACAAGCTAACAAAATCTTATAAACTTTCTCAAAATTGGCCTAATTCAGCCTAATTGACATGGACAGTCCCAAAAACATCTTTAGGAAAAATATCAATAATAAGATAGAGTATAGAGAAAAAATCAATTCTCTATAACAAAACATGGTTATACTGGAAGATACCTAGACAACAAAATGTGAAGCAGTATAGAGCAATATGTATGCTGATGATATTCTGAATTAATCAATATCTTCTATGTTCTTTAATACCATAGAGTTCTCTTAAAGGAAACTTGCTTGTTTGTGTGCATCTGATAGAAGAAATAACTCAGCCTTCATTCCAACTTTTTAACAAACCTTAAAGAATTTTAAATTTAAATGTTGGCAATTAACAAGCAATAAATGTTGTACATTGATTGAAATGAACAAACATTATCTTTATAATCAGTACAAAAGCATTTTATATCATTCTATGATTTTGTCACATTTTTTCTGTTATATACCAGTCACAGTTATTTTATTTTAATCAAGATGCCATCACTCAGCTATAGGCCAGATTGAAGAAATTTATACTTATGCCACTCCTTGCATCACAAGAGAATTGGTTTTAAATTGTCCAAAAGATCCAAAGACTTGTAAATCCTGAGTTTCAGGCAAAAAAGCAACATAATTATCATTGAAATAACTATGTCCAGATTACGTTTTGTATACATTGGACACTTTCCTAACCAATGTTTATCTTATTCCAAATCAATATTCCGAGTCACAGATGACTGCACTAAATGGATTTGATTCCACAAATACATACATCTATACACACGCACACACATATATATCTATACATAAATATTGATTGGAGCATGTCGGTTTAAAGTAAACGTTTTTATAATTAGAACTCTCGATATTACTTTTATTATTCTTCTCCCTAATTAAATCAATATCGTAGTTAATCTTGGTATAAACAGGCCATACAAAATCTTGGAATGTGGACCAAAATTGATTGATCCTGTCAGAATGTCCTACAATAGAATAGTAGATTCATATTACTTGTATTTTGATTAAATTGTATACCAATATGTATTCAGCAAATAATTTCTATATTTTAAACATACAAAGATGCATGGTAGTGTACACAAGTATATAAATATCATATAAAAATCTAAGAAAGTGCAGTGGCCTTCATGGTAAATTCTCTTGATTGGAATCACTATCCAACAAATAACAAGATTTAACAATCAAATATTTCATAATATTGTAGCACTAATGTTAGTAAAATGTACATGTATGCAGTTTTGGAAATACATGTAACAGCCAGTAAAACAGTCCAAGACTGGCAACTTTTAGGAAGGACTGATTACTTTTTGAATAGTCTCCTATATACCACAATAGAAAATGCTAAAATTATCAGATAAGGACTCGCTGAATAATTTGACTCATTTCCAACCAATGAATGCTTTACTATACAAAAGTTTACATGTATTTAAGCACAAATATATACATCTGCATATGTATGAACATGTATGTACAAATGTGTAAGTTAATTTCACTAGGTAATGCTGTAGTAAGTGTAGTAATGCTTTTTATGGTCAAGATCTTGTCATATGGACAGGTCTGGAATGATTGAAGACAATGGTATATATCTAAGTATCGGTAAATCATTGGCCTTCAACAAGAAAGCTGAAAATCTTTCTCGCATTTAAAATATGATTGATCAAATGGGGATTTATGTCCCAGTCAATAATATTTTACTTATATTGAGATGTCACCAGCTATAGGTGAAGTGGCAGAAATTTTTACCTTTGCACTGCACTCAGGGCAATGTGCAGGGATGGTTTTTTAGGGTGCAATGCCTACCCTGTTTTTCTTAAGGACAACTCCAAAGGACCGAAGACTTTTATTTCTAAATGCCAAGAGCTTGGTGAAAGAACAGACACTACAGATTTTCAAAAATTCGACAGACCTGACCAGGGTTCAAACCCTGACTTCCGACATACAAAGTAAGCATTGTACCAACTGAGTTACTGAAGTGTTACTAAAAATTTGCCAGAGTTGGATTTGAACATGGAGAAGAAAAAAATCCAAATGATTCAAAGTTTCCAGCAACAATGAAATATAACCTTTAGAAAATATTTTAAAGAAGAAATGTTAAAATTTAATAAGAAAAGAAGAATACTACGAATCACAAAGTATCAAGGAGATTAAATCTATATTTCTAAAAAATAAGATTTGAGTTTTTGTATTTTTTGTGTGTACATATATGTGTGTGTTTTTATGAATAAAATTTATTATTTGTTAACAGGTTTATCAAGAAATATTTTCTGAGCATTATATATAAATGATTGCTGGCATAAAAGTATTATTATATACATGTAAATGATCCAAGTAACATACCCATAGTAAGAAAGGAAACAAAACTGAAATCCCTCACCCCAATGAAGTTCCTTTATAAACAGACGAAAATAAATGAATTTTATCACGTATGGAGATATACATGTATATATATCCGTACATCAAAATTCTAGGTCATTGGGACAAATATAGGAAGGATTATAGATAGGTCATCAAAATGTAAGGATTCTAAATCTGTAACATAATAAAAACAATCTACAATCAAGTTTTGTAGTCGATAATTATAGTACATGTCAGTTAATCACTCCAGTTGTCAGACAGAGCTTTAAACCATAGAGTTAAAAAACTGATCAATTTTAAAACTAGGTCATTTTCACAACAAAAAGACTTTTTTAGGTGCATGGAGATGTAGTTTTTACTAAAGGGTACATTTTTCTCAGTATCCTCAGTTTATTTTAAACAATATTTTATTCACAAAAGAAAATCAAATATATTAATGTTACTTGTAATAGCATATACATGTGTGTATATATATCTATAGTGTGAAATGGATCCAAGAACAATACTACCGGTAGGTCTTATATAAACTTGCTCTTCTAAGACCTTGGTATCCTTTAAGGAAAATATGGTTTTTCTTGTGAAACTTAAAACTTCATTTTATTACTAGCATTTAATATACTGTAAATGGCCTATTCAGTTATAAAAAATTTTGATATCAAGTCCTCATCAGTAGCATTATGACAAACTTTTATTGATAATAAAAATCCAGACACTCCATACACTTATCTTCTTATTTTCAAGAAATTTAATATTGATTCTCCTGGAATCTCTTGAAATCACTGACTGTTACTTATATGTTTTTTTAACATCATGTTGCCAACATGATGCAACATAGACGTGCAGTATGTTATGCTTGTACAATTTTTTACCAAGTTAATTGGATGGATTGTAAATTAAAAAACAAATGTAAAAAAATTTAGATTAGTCACGACAGTTAAATGTACCAGTAATCAAGCCTAAAATGTGCATTAATCCCCATATGACAGAATTGGTGTGTTAATCAAAAGAAAAGCTATCAATAAAATGAAAATACTCTCTATTATGTTATTTTAGCAATTAAAGTAGCCAACAATATTTGTCTCCTTTCATTAGAGTTGCAGATAGGATTTGTCGGCTGTCTGCTTCTTTTGAAACCACTGTATGACCAGGGCTAATTTAGCATTTGATTCTTTACACTGTCTACAAGTTTACAAAATTAAGGTTTTTCCTTTCTACAAAATGATAAATCAAAGAAAAGTAAATAAAAATATGCACTGTACTACAGCATATACCTCATAGTACTAGTTTCACAGTGGCTGAAACAGAGCTATCACAGCCACTAAAAACCAACAGGAATACCATGCAAGATAAGCGAAATAACTTTATCATCCCACAATACAGCTATCAAATGGTTCATACAGATTCTTTTTCACACAAATTTTATTTTATTTATTTTTATTCATTTTTAATTGTTTTATTTTTTGGTACTTTACCTTAAATATGGTATAACTTTACATAATTTTTTGCAATATGAGACATACCATAAAAAATTCTTTGTTATTTTCCAACTTATGCTATCCATATTTGGGTGGGTAAGTAGGTAGGGGAAAAATTATTTTATTTTTTTAAAAACTTAATCTATTACACTTTAGAAAAAGTTTAAATTGGTGTCATACGTCTCTTTTAATACACATTTTACTTTTTTTTTTTTTTTTTGCTAAGTAAAGTCTTCTTTGTTCCTTCTTGTGTTTTCTCTTGGTTTCTGTGGAGAAACACAGCAGAACTTCCTTACTACCATATAAACCTGCTACAGGTTGTCTCGCTTGGCAGGGTTATTGCTCTTTAATACTATTTCTTAAGTTTAAAATAATGGAATTGATGGTAATAAAATGTTTTGGGTAGGGGCATTTCAAATGAGAAGGTCAACAGCAAATAAAGTTAATTTTATTTTATGCCTGATGATGTTGTCACTTCCCGTTATTTGAAGTTTCTGATTTAAGTAGAACAAAAGTGAATAAATGACAAAAAGAGAGGTCATGCCTCCGGAAATTTATCTTACTAGTAAATAAATAAAATAGTGTTTCCTGTCCTTACATGCAGTTTATTATAGTAATGTAAATATTTCCATAAATTGAACAAATGGTCTGTTAACGGAAGGTTCAATTTTGCATAAAATGTAACACATTTGCTTGGTTTTCATGTAAAATCCCCAAAATTATTTTAATATTGGCAATTGCATGTATGTGTCAACAAACTCACCAAACTATGACATTGCATTTTTTAATGGCCACACATGATAATATACTTTTCCCATTAAATTTGTGTGAAGAAAAGAGTTAATTTCTATTATTTACTACTTTATTGAAATTATCAATTACGATTTAACAATTCTCCAAACAATCGGCAAATTTTTACGAGTTAAATCTGAAAACACGCCCACAATTTTAGCAGACAAAAAATTGAATTTTTTGTTATGCCAAAAGCCCGCATTTGCTGACAACCAAGACCAATAACTACGATACATTGAAAGACAGGCAGGTTTAATCGGTAAAAATTGCAAAACGAGTCATTTCATGATAAATATATAATGCGGAAGTGGGAATGTTTATTTACAAACCTGCCGACGAAGTTTTCCAATACGCTACTTTTGCCAGCACTTTGACTTCCAACGACGGCAATTTGAGGGAGATCTAGCGACAATGGAACGCCTAGAGAAGCAAAAGCATCTTGTAACTTATTTACAATGGGAATGAGCTGTTCCATTCCCAGATTCCCCGACATTTTGACAGTTTGTTTTTACTAATCCGCTTTACGTAGATTTCTTCATGGCGGATGAATATAAATGAATCAGATTTTATTTCGGTCGCTTAGAATATTAGAAAAGGGTGATCAATACAATAACGTTTCATTTCAGAACGTTACCCAGATTAAATGACCCATTTCTGGATAAAACAAATAAAGTGTCAAGAGAAAAAGAAGCCGCATATTTTATTGTATTGTACTTTACTGCATTATATATCTCAAAATCTATAAAATACAGACACGAAATATAGATCTTACTACCCTTATATATCCTCACAATTAATGACGTTATATTTTGTAAGATGCGACTCCATAGCCGCGACAATTAAAACGATTTTTTTGCAGTTTATAGTGAAGAAAAAAAATCAAATTCGCACTTCAAAAACGAAGTTTTCTATAATAAAAAACAAACATAATCTTACATTCGATAACATATTTTTGAATTATCAAATTGGTAAAATTGTTTAGTATTACAGCTTTACTCATACATGATACAATGTATATCATAAACGGTTTTCACACGCGTAATGAATTTTGATAACTTTGTAAATCACGGGGTATAAAACGCGTATATATAATATGTGTATTATAGGTGCTAGTCATTCCAGAGATGACTTCGACGAGTACTGGTCAGTTTTCAAACAATATATAAATATTGATATATATTTATCTATCAGCTTTAATACATTTATTATTTTTTATTGTAGATTTATTAGAATAGTTAAATCTATGTTGGATTATATACATTGTTGATGCCAGTAATGGACATATTTTTATAGAATGTGGATTTTTAAGCAGCATTAAGTTTTCCTTGGAAAAAATCAAAACAGTGCAATGAACAATGTTACATTTGGTACAACTATAAAAGCTCGAATATAGAAACAGTAGAAATTTCCCAGCGAGATGTTGAACTGTGGGATCTAATTTTAGAACACGGTTACGTCATAAAAACCTGGTTGTTTAAACAAAACGATGAAATACGATAAATTAAACCAAGAATTTCATTAAATTTATAATTTGGAAAATTAAAACAAAATCAGAAAATTGAAAAACTAAATGCAGCTTTCAAAAAATTTATATGCTTGTAATTTTGTTTTTAATGAGGAATGTACTTGGAAGTAAGTGGCATCGAGAATAGAGTAAATGTTCATTTTATAGATGTTTTATACTTGTATGAGTGAAAAGAACAAGAACATAATTGTATCAAAGCTGTGTGTTTGAACTTTGATATTTCTTCTATTTATTCATTGGAATTGGTTGTAAAAAATATGGGATTATTTATGTATGGTTCGTCCCAGTTTTACTTCCTCCGGAAAAAATAATGTTACATAAAATAATTGAGAAAATCATTATGACTTAATACCAAAGGGTTGCAAGTTTTATACTTCCACAAAAATATGAAAATAATAAATAAAAATACAAATAAATATTAAAATATTATTTTTTATATCGCTAAGAATCACGAAGTATTAAAGTTCATTGAGTCATAATATTTTATTTAAAGATATTACAGTTACTATAATATCTTGACTAAAGATCATGGGTGTGTTGTAAAGATAACATTAACACCAGAGAAAATGTTAGCATCAGATTTTATCGGAAAGGAATGATATACGTGTATAACTATTTAAATTATTACAAGTCCCTGTCCACATGAGCTTACTTTTTAAAATTTATTTTTTCATTAAAGCTGCATTAAGTTTTTCAATTTTCTGAATTTTTTTTGATTTTCTAAATATATATATATATTAAAAATAGATATCTTCTAACCACGATCCGTGACATTCATTTTCTAAAATTTCATTTCTTTTGGCTGCAAATAAACGGAATCCTCTGACCGGTTGGTCAGTGTTTTGCGATGGTCACGAATTATGAGCCTGCAGAATGCGCACGGATGTACGGAAAACGCTAGAATCGTAGGTGATTGCATTAATTGTCCTTCAATAATATCCAGATGTATTTGAAATGATGTTATGTATCCCTTACTAAGTCACAAATGACAAATTCAACGAAGTTCTATGTTTAATTTATAGTATTTCACGGTTTTGAAAGTTGTGTTTAAATGACCCGGGTTTTGATGACGTAACCATGTTCTAATATGCTGCATCTCGCTGGGAAAATACTGTAATTTCTGTATTTGTTCGAGCTTTTATCGTTGAACCAAATGTAACATTGTTCATTAGGAAGATCATTTATTAGATTAGCACTGTTTTAATTTTTTCTTTGGAAAACTTAATGCAGCTTTAAGTACTTGTCAATATTTATTTCAGTATTTATTTATTTATTTATTTATTGTTTATGTATTTGTTTTTTATTTATTTATTTATTTATTTATTTATTTATGTACATTTGATTGGCCTAAAATGACGAAATGAAGCCATTTTGAACATTTCTATTTTTAAAAAAAAAGAAAGAAAAAAAGCCATATTTTTCCAAAAAATTGACAATATAATTTGTGGGGATACAAAAGGAAGTCACATAACCAGTATTTATTTATTTATTTATTTATTTATTTATTTATTTATTTATTTACTCAGTTTTTTTATCTTCTTCATCTTTTTAGATATGCCTCATCAAAATATAACAAATAAGCTTATCTTTGGATTTATTTGGGGCAAGAGAGACAGGATAAAACGAAAAACTTTTATTGGAAAATAAATCAGAGTGGCATTGGGATTTTTGATATTGAATGCAAACTGAAATCCATGAAAGCAGCATTTATAACACGTCTAACGGATATGAAAAATAATTGGACTGATTTTGTGAAACCCCCCGCCGTATTGAGATGCATTGTCCAAAAAACTTCCATTATGTATTCTGAATGAATGAAGCCAATATCTCTAACTTTTGTTTTTTTATCAAAATTTTCAAAGTTCTATAAAGAAATTTTTACCTTTTTAATAGGTGCAAAAAAGAATTTGAATAGTTTATCAAAAACTGAATTTTTAACTCAATCAATATGACAAATCATCTCTTTACTAAAAAAGGAAAAACACATTATTTCAAAATTTGAATGAATAGTAATATACTGATTGTTAAAGATCTTTTTGATAATCAGGGAGTCTTCAAAAATATTGAAAATTTCACAGATATTTTGAAATGCAAGAAGAATTGATTGTGCAAATACTTAAGATTAAAATAAGTTTTTAAGAAGTTTGAAACATATTTTGATCTCGGTAATTACGAAAATCTCTGTGTCAATATTTATTGTTTACAAATGGAAAATTTGAACCTATATCGCAAAATAAATCAAACTTTTTCTATGAATGTTTTCTTGTGAAACATTTAAAGTATTATTTTGAATATTTTTTTTCTTTTATTGCCTATAAAATCTATAAATTTAAATTGAAACTTTAATTAGAAAATAAAATAGTGACATAAACTGACATTAAAAGATACATAAAGAACACATTATTTCAATATTATCAAGCCTTATCTATAGCATCTTTAAAAACTGATTCTAACGTATTCAGACAAACATATTTATACTTATAACTCTTGTATTATCCATATAATACAAATTATAAGTGTCTATTTCGGTAATACTCATTTAGTTTTGTACTCATCATATACACATGACTTAATACTTTGTATTTATATATTTTTGTATATCAGTTTTTATAATATATGATGTTATTTATTTTTATACCAATAAAAGAAAAAAAAAAATTTAAAAAATAATTTATTTACATTCTGTAACTTTATGCCTATGGATCATTTCTCCCCTCTACTTTATTGCTTGAACTACAGTTCTGTCATGTGCTACTTTTGAATTTTTATGAAATAATACATTCAAAAGTAGCACATGACAGTTCTATTTACATGCCAAGGGTTTATATGGGGGACTTCAGATATATATATATATATATCATTTGATTGTTTCCTTGAAAACACTTATAATATGATAAACCTTGACTTCAATAGATGTGAAATTTGTTTAACTAGGGGATGACCTATACCTCCACATCTTTTCAAATCTGAAGCCCCCATATAAACCCTTGGCATGTAAATAGAACTGTAGTTATATATATATATATATATATATATATATATATATATATATATATATATATATATATATATATATATATATATATATTAAAATTAATAATAATAATAATAATAATGATAATAATAAAATAAATAAATAAGTACAACACGATTTTGTAAAGCATCAGCATGTACTTATTTCTTTATTTTATTTTATTCTACCGGACACTGAGAAACTAAATTTTTCTTTATATATATATATATATATTCCTCACTGTGTCTTTCATACCAGAAAGCTTCTTACCAGTGATTGGCAGTTGTAAAAATGCCCTTATATATCTAACTAACATCTTATTTTGGACTGGTTAACGGCTAAGTGGCTTAAAGCTGCATTAAGTTTTTCAATTTTCTGAATTTTTTTGATTTTCTAAAAATATACTTTTTTTAAAAATAGATATCCCCTAACCACGATCCGTGAGATTCTTTTTCTTAAATTTCATTTATTTTAGCTGTCAATAAACGGAATCCTCTGACCAGTTGGTCAATGTTTTACGATGGTAATTATGAGCTTGAAGCATGCGCACGGATGTACGGAAAACCCCATAATTCGAAGGTGAAACATGACAAATTGCATCAATTGTCCTTTATCAATATCCAGACGTATTTGAAATGGTGTTATGTATCCCTTACTAAGTCAAAAATGACAAATTCAACGAAGTTCTGTGTTTAATTTATCGTATTTCGATGTTTTGAAAGTTGTGTTTAAATAACCCGGGTTTTGATGACGTAACCATGTTCTAATATTAGATCCCAAATGCTGCATCTCGCTGGGTAATTATTGTAATTTCTGTATTTATTCGAGTTTTTTTCGTTGAACCAAATGTAACATTGTTCATTAGGAACATCATTAATTAGATTAGCACCGATTTATTTTTTTCTTTGGAAAACTTAATACAGCTTTAAGCCATGCGAATATGCAGATTACAGCGCCTCTCATTCTGTAGGTTTGAATCTCACTAGGGCAGATCTAAGTGTGATAAAGCTTGTCGGTCGTACTAGCTGAAATTGATGTTTTCCGGATAATCTGATTACCCAAGTTGACCATTTATAAAAAAGCCGCCTCGATATAAGTGAAAGATTCCTGAATGGGACGTAAACACAATTTCTAAACTCCACCCTGACTCCGTCCTCAGAAAAATGCCCAAAGCTTTTAGTAGGAATACACTATATCTCAAAATAATATATTCTTCATTATTAAAATCATAAAATGAAAGTTAACAAGTTTCAAAAAGCCTAAATTTACACGTCTAAGGAACAATGTATATGCATCCAAAATAGCACAACAGATGCCCTGATGACGGTTTTGTTACTTTAAACCATGGTCACATGTAGTGGGAAACGTTAAGTCTCCCTCAATTATACCAAACCACGCAACTATTAAATATTGGAATGTAAAATATTGCATACTAAAGTCATCATGTGATTTTAAATATTTCCTTGTTATTTCCTTGTTAAAGTTGAATTTCAAAAAGTTTTTATTAATTTAAGTATCAAAACAGATTGTTGGAGGAATAACTAGGAAGTTTAAATGAAGTTTTTAAGAATAATTTCCGCTTATGTAAATTGATAATTGAAAATTTTTGGCTGGTATAAATATGATAACTGTGTCTATGTGTACACACAGGTTCATCGGAGCATTAGGGTGAGTATCATTTTGATTTCGAATAAGTAAAATAAGGGTTATTTTCAATTTAAAAATGTTTGAATTTCTGTAATACTGGTAGTAAAATAAGTCGAGGGTTAGGGCCGTCTAATAGTACTATAATCGCATCATTAGCCATAAGTTTATCGTTCATTGTTGGATATGTTACAATATGTATATGTCCTTTTTTTTTTTTTTTTTTTATTTATTTTTTTTTTTTATTTTGTTTTTTTTTTTTTTTTTTTTTTTTGTCTTTGCTGTTCCTAGCAATTGTTTATAATAAGTGCTGTTTGTTGTTATGTTGGCTGTTGTCTAAAACACATTTTTTCAGTTATAAATATCACAATTTTATTTTATTTCCTTGTATTGCCTCTCTTTCATAATAACTATTAAATACACTATGCTATTTCTTAAACTGAAAGAAAACTCTGTTTAATTCTAAACTCTTATTGAAAATATACAGCTATTTAACAAGTATGTGAAATTGGTTGATTTTATAATCACCAAGGATTTTAAGTAACTGAAAGTTTCATATATTTTTTAACATTGGGTGAAATGAAAGCGTAGTGTAATTGGTATATATTTTAAAATGACACGATTTAACAAAATACTAGTATATTAAATCAGAAAAAATTCAATTGGAATACATTTTACTACATACAATAAATAAACAATTGATCTACGTGCTAAGTGTATTTTCTTACTGTAGACTTATAGCATCAATTGAACAAAATCATTGAATACAATTTTCTAACAATATCCAGTGCATATCATACCAGAAAACTTCTTATTAATAATTGGCAGTTATATGTATCTTGTTTCTCATTTCGGTTGGTCTAATTTGTTGTGACATATTCTTTGTTTCCGTTGCAACTAGAAATTACTTATTAAATACTTGCTTATTTATTTATTTATTTATTTATCTATTTATTTATTTATTCATTCATTATTTTGCAGGTTAAGTTCAGTTAGTTTCATGAATGATCCAAATCTATTTTGGGTATATTTTTCTGATGCTGATGACTGAAACCAAGTCAATTTCTGTAAACATTTAAAGTAACAAAGCAGATACATTATGAAACTTATTACAGTATTGGTGTCAACATTATCATTGATAATTTGTTTTCTCACTTTGTCATCAAGTACGAGTTGCCCAGAACCTCACCATTGTGTATGCGATGAAGCCAAGAATTCCACAAAGTGTTCTTCAAATAATGACAAGAAATTCCAAAAACTTTACTACATTCCAGAACTTCCGGACTACGTCAAGTATGTCACATTGTCAGGAAATCTATTTGAAAATATAACACAAGAAACATTTTTTAATCTTACGAAATTAAAACTTAAAACCTTACTTTTGTTCAATAATAAAATTAAGAACATTTCACCAGATGCCTTTGAGAAGTTGACATATTTGAGACATTTGGAAATCAGCCAAAACAAAGAGTTAAAACCGGAAATATTATCTAGATCACTAAACAGCTTGAATAAGTCTGTCATTGAAAAATTGCGATTTATTAAAAACAACTGGACATGGTTACCCGATGATATGTTTGCAGGATTAAAGGACAGTAGAATCAAAGTTATCTGTCTGAAGCTCAACAAAATTAAAACTGTAAACTGCTCAATGTTTTTGGGTCTACACAATTTAGAAGATGTCAGTTTCAGTTCTAACGACTTTTTGCACTCGATATCTCTCAAAGGATTACCACCAAAGGTGAAGTATCTCGATCTTAGTGTAAACAATTTGGTAGAAATGCCCAGTTTTTGTGATGATAATTCTACGTTGCTACCATCTATTTCTTATCTCAATTTGAATAAAAACCATTTAGATAAATTATCCGCTGATAATTTTAAATGTTTGGACAAAGCGAAAAAGATTGGTCTTGATGAAAATGATATATTTAAACTTGAAAATAATGTTTTGAGACATGCAACTTCTCTTACGGATATCAGTTTTGAACACCAACGAGCTAAGTTTAAAAGAATTGAACCATTTGCTTTTAATAGTTCCTCTCTGTTGTGGCTAAATTTTGCAAGAAATGGTTTCACGTTTAAAGTTATAAACAAAGACATTTTTAAAGTATGCACTAATTTGACCTATCTTAAGCTGGACAATAATCTTTTTGAAATGAAATTTAATTTTTCACAAGTCAGACTCGTTCGCCAACTATTATTACCACTTCGGAAGTTGAAAACACTCATGTTAAACGCGTGTGGTTTGACGGAGCTTCCTAAACAATTGTTTCAACATATGGTCCGTCTTGAAACTCTTTCACTTTACGGTAATAGTGTTATTGGATGGAATGATGATCCGGCTGTATTTGGAAATATCACCTGGTTAAAGACATTATATATGGCCGGGAACTTGATTCGACTAGTGAATAAAACGTCATTTCCGGAGGAGTTTTTAACAAAACTGTCAAATATTGATTTATCATTTAACGAATTTTCTTGTACATGCGATCTTCTTTGGTTTAGAGACTGGTTGCGTAAGAACAAAACTATTCAGGTTAAAGGCTGGCCTAGATCTTATTACTGTAAATTCCCTCCTTCTATGACAGGTCAGCGATTGGTCACGTTTAACCCAACTGCAGAGAGCTGCCTTTTACCAAATCCAATTCTAATTGTCGCAATCGTTTTGTCAGTAGTCTTTGTTTCGGTTGCAATTGTGATAACAGTTCTTTACAAATCTCGCTGGCATATCCGTTACTGGATTTACCTGCTCCGTGCTAGAAGGAGCGGTTACATCAATCTGCATCAGGATAAAGGATTTGATTACGATGGTTTTGTTGTATACAGTAAAGGTGACGAAGACTGGGTACATAATATTTTGTTACCAAAACTGGAGAACGAGTACGGTTATCACTTATGTGTGCATCAGAGGGACTTTGATGTTGGTAAACCTATCATTGATAACATTGTCGACAATATGAACAAAAGCAAGAAAATACTTATTATTTTATCGGAAGATTTTGCGCAAAGTGACTGGTGCCAGTTTGAACTGCGTGTTTCTCAAGATAGATTCTTAAATTCTGATAATATTTCTCTGGTTTTGATAATGCTGCAAGAGATAGGGCACCGCCATTTGACAAGTTCCTTAAGAGCCTTGATAACAACAACTACTTATGCATCATGGACCCCAGATGGCGTTGGTCAAGTGCATTTTTGGGAACAAGTGGTTTCATCGATGGCATAGTCATAATATCTTATTCTCTATGTCCGTGTAAAATATTAAATTTAGTTTTTAAAAGTTTTTCTTGCATAAAAACTCCAATTGAAATCAAATATGTTTGTATGAGCTATACGAACAATTGAGTACTTCACATGCAATGTTTTTCCTAATTCTAGAACGCTGTGAAATGGCTGCGACTTGACATGTATATCATATATACGGTAGTGCTTTATATTTTTATCCAGGAAAGAAAGGCAAACTTAAATTTTTTTGATGATAAGAAATATAACTATAAGCATTGGACTATCTAGAAATGGTTGACATAGTCTTACTAATCTTTATTACTAATCTAATTGTGTTCTCTAGAGTTTTTCAGTTTGCTTTGCATGTCAATGAAAGTTATAGCACAGTAACCGCAATTTCCTGACATTTCAATGTTTAAGTAAGTATTAAAACTGCATAATTAAGAGAGTTATAAAAATTAGTTGCATTATTTTCTTGTATTCTAAACTTGATTCAAATATAACTTGTTAATATCCATCTTGTTAACACTTGTGCAATTCGTCAACAATTTTCCAGTTATCCCACTGGTCAAACACTTTTGGTATTACTTGTTTATTATAGTCAACACTCACTTGTATCTACGTTGAAACTTGAAACAAAAATTGACAGTGTTTGACTGATTGTTGTCTGTCAAAGAATGGTATTGTACGAGTGTAAAAAAGATCTATATATTCACATGGTACAAGTCGTTATTTGATTTGTTTAATCGTTTACGGAGTACAATGTATTACTTTTCAAATAAAAGGGTAACATTTCTCTGCAACCGATAGGTTGCAACTAGAAAATGTCATTGGAGTAATATGCGAGTCGCTTTTTTATAAATTAATCTTTTCTCAACAGGCAATAATGTTTTAACTATTTTTACCTCGCTTATTAAATATTAAATATTGATTATATGATCTGAGTGTTTAATTTGAAGTTCAGAGTTGGAGACAATACTATTCTTTTAGAAAAACATCTGTCTGTCAGCTGAATCTTCTATTTTTATTATTGCTTTTACAATAGGATATTTTAAAACATACGTGATTAAATGGCCAGGTTTAGTCTCTTAATAAGTTTACATCCTTTGGTTTAAAAACAACCTCAGTTTTCTTTTTATAGCTATCGGTTGAATTTCTTTGCTTTCTCATCAAGCACAAAAACAGTACTTGGTGAAGTGGAGAAAAATGATGTGTTTAAAGTACAGTTTTGTTGTATATAAACAGGAAGCACCACCGACCTTTCGATTGTTTGGTATCAATTCTATAGAAATCTTTAGTATTGTTTCTATAAGGTCCCCTATTACTATTTTATAATGAATTGTAAAGAATTGTAGTGTTTTGTAATAAAATTGTATTTAATTGTATTGGATTGCACTTTATTTTATTTATTGTATCGTGTTGTAATGCTTTGCATAGATTATAGTAGCACTCGCTATTTTGTTCGAATCTCTGTTTGAACAGTCTTTTTTGTGAAAAAGTTTGCCAGTGTGCCGAGTAAAGAACGACGACATTTTTCACACAATCATTCAAAACCGACAAAAGTGAATTAATATTGACTTGGCTGTAAAAAACCATGACTTCTCTCTAAGTTATTGCTTTAAGAACAGTTTTATTTACATGCCAATGACTTATAGAAGAGACCTCAGTATTAGAAAGATATATTCCTTTGTTGATTTTACCAAAGATAAAGTTCTTTCCAATCACAGGGGAGTCCTTGAGTCTTTCGGTATCAATTTAAAACAGGAAGAACTTGACTTGCCTTACTTGTATTGGATTTCAAAACTTCACAAAAATCCATACAAGGAAATATATATAGCAGGTTCCTCTAAATGTACTACTAAATCATTATCAATAATTCTAACACAAATTTTGATATTCGACAAAGACGGCCTTTAGACTTATTCAGAAAAAGTCTATTCTACATCTGGCATTAACCAAATGTGGATTCTCAAAAGTTCTAAAGAACTACTTGACCATTTTGTTTCTTATACTCAATCATCGGTAAAAAGTATAAAAACTTTTGATTTTTCTACCCTTTACACCACTTGTACTATCCCTCGTTCTAAATTGAAAGAACTTCTTAAACAAATCATTCACTTTTCATTCTTTTACAAAAACGGTAAACCAAGATATAAATATCTAGTGCTCAACAGGGATTCTGGTTATTTTGTAAAACACCAAACAGACTGTAAACAAAAATATACTGAAGATACCATCAACAAAATGTTAGAGTTTTTTATAGACAACATATTTGTTGTGTTTGGCAATATAATTTTTCAACAAACAATCGGTATACCAACGGGCACAAACTTTGCTTGCTGATTTGTTTCCTTACTCATATGGATCAGAATTTTTACAGAACCTTGTCAGATCTGGAGAAAATGCTGTCGCTTAATCATTCATCTACACATGCAGGTATATAGATGACGTTCTATCTCTAAATAATCCTAAATTTGGAGAATATGTGAATGCCATATATACAAGTGAGCTTGAAATAATAGACACGACAGATTCTCCATGTTCTGCTTCATATTTGGACTTATACCTCAATTATGACACCCACGAAAATATCCATCTGAAGATATATGACAAACGTAATGACTTCAATTTTTCTATTGTCAACTTTCCGTTTCTTTACAGTAATATCCCTGCTTCTTCTGCGTATGGTGTAAATGTTTCACAGTTAATACGTTATGGTAGAGCTTGTTCCGTCTATGGAGACTTTCTACAACAAAGCAAACTGCTTACAATTAAATTTATGACCCAAGAATATTGCAAGCCTAGACTAATCAAGGCACTTAAAAAATTTTATGGCCGTCATCACAATATTGTTGATAAGTATGTAGTCACTGTATCCAAACTTATACTGGCTATATTTGACTATCATAGTTCTTCGCTCCTTTCATTCTCAAAATTGATTTGCACGTGACGGGTGTAGCTAGCTAGACAGAAGGTGCTAACCCTTCCGGAGCACCCGGCCTCACTTCCTTGATGGAAGTTTACGTGTATAACTAATTTTGCCAGCTTTCAAAGTTTTTACTTTGTTTTTTGGGCTGTGGTTTGGACAAGGACTGGTATGTTTGTTTTATTATTAAATATATTTTACAATAAGTGTTTAATAATTATTGAAATTTTCATGAGGAAACACGTACCTTTCAATTTAAATAGGTGAAAAAAGTAAATAAGGTTAGATTTACATCCGGATATTCCGAATATCCGGAAATTAAGTCTTCAAATTACTTCAATAATTCTGTATCTATATCAAAACTGGTTCACAAAAATTCAGAATTATCAGATCTTTTAAAATTAATTTTTATAAAAATAAAAAATACTTTTATGTTTTTTTGCAAGTTCATTACTATAATCCTTTGTTTATGAAATACTTCATATACTAGTATTAAGTATTCACATGCACTGCAAAATTATTAACTAATAAATAAGAAAAAACTGTTTGATTGCGGTTCACCATATGTGCACATTTCGGAAAGTCATTCCTCATCAGTGACACTAGGTACAGAAAAAGTTTATGTTTAGGAAGAAAAAAACAAACAGTACCTTAGTTTGAAAAAAACAAACAAAATATTTAAAAAATAAATCAAAAGTTCAAAATCATATCAATCAAAATCCACAAAAGGGATATTTTGCACGAGGGAACAAGCCTTAGTTTCAAGCATGTTCCAAAAATACGAGGACTTAACAGTTTGCTAAATGGTGCGTTTTCTTCAGCAAAAAGTACTTCTAAAATGATTTGTCATGCAAAAAATAACAAACATGAGTAATCCTGTCCGTAATACAGGGCGAACAGGTAAAATATATTCTTAAAACAGGATACTATTAAACACTAATTAAACAAAGAAATGATACCCTAAAGATAATGTTAATGCATCTATCACAAAAATAACCAAACTTTGAAACATTTCTGTCAAAATAATTATATTTCATATGAACTGTCAATGCAAACAGATGTATTTTTTTAAAATGCCTTTCATGAACAAGTTGGACTATGTTTTAATCCTTTGGCTTGTAAGAATAACTTCCGCATAAGTTTCTAAGCACCCAGTTTTATACAAAACTTGGTAAATTTGAATTCTATCAGACAAGCCATAGAATGAAAATGCAAACTGAACATGACTTAAAACAAGAATTATGAATTATGTAGCATTACATTGACAGTAGTCACTAGAATGTCGTTAATAAGTGGAAAAAATAACTTGAAATGCTTTATATTGACAGGTCTATGAATAAATTGATACCGAGTTAAGAGTGTTAGTCTGGAGATTAATTCATTTAAGTGTTAATAATTAATTTATGTGTTCTTACTCGCTTGCACTTACAGATCACAGCGCTTTCATACCGTAAGTTTGAATCCCATTACGACAGATTTTATTCCGAAAAGTTTGCTAGATGAAGGTTGATAATTTTTTTTTTTGGGGGGGGGATTACTGGTTTTTACCACTGCTGGTGGAGTAAAACTCCCCGAGGGTATCCATAACTCAGTAGGCAGTACTTTGTGCTGTCAGAAAATATACCATTTAGCAAAATTTTCAGGCGTCTTAATTTTTGAAATTAATTTAAAACTAAGGTCTGTTCACTCATGCAAAGCATTCCTTAGCTGGATTTGGTTTCATATAATTATGGAATTTTAGATTCATTATTTTTCAACTGTTTGGCTTATCTTTTTATCTATCAAACTTTTTGGCCCCTAGTGTCACTGATGAGGAATGATTTTTCGAAATGTGCACATAGAGTACATCAAAATTTAGCAGGTATTTGTTATATATTTCTTCAGCATTTATAAAATAACTGCCTCGATATAAGTGAAAAGATATTGACAGAGGCTTTTAAAACATCATTTTCCTCTCAAACCAAACCCCGTCGATATAAAACTGATAAACAATATGAAAAAAGAATACTATATACCAGATATTATCATTAATGATAAAAAATGATATTTAAAGATGTTGAGTTTCTGAAAGCTTATTTAAACATTTAAATTAAAAGAAAAATAAGTGCGTCAAAGAACCATAGTACTGATACTGATAAAAATTCCGTTACTTTTAACCGCGGTTATGTGAAATGGGAAGCGTAGTCTTTCTCAATTTTATTTGAGCTTTTTTATATTAAAATATGTAATATTATATACTAAAGGCACCTCGTAATTCTGAATATGTCCTTGTTATGATTAATTTGTTATTATTTTATTGGGGTTTAATACAGAATATCCACGAAATAACTAAGAAGTTTAAAGTACAGCTTTTCAGAAAAACTTCCGCATAATAAAAATTTAAAAAGGGAGATATTGGCTGATGTTAAGACAGTTGTGTCTGACGTTAGATGCTGGATCATCAATACATTTATGTAAGTTTTTTTAAATTTCTATTTGGTAATATAAGGTTTCTTTTTTATTTAAAAATTAATTAATGGTTAAAAAAGAAATTGGATGGCAAAGGTAATATAATAGCATTCTATCCACGATATTACTCTGGTCAGTTTTATAATCAGTAGACTCAATATGTTATTGTCCTTTCTTTTCTTTGCTGTTTACATTATATGATTGCGGTGTTCTTGGCTATTGGATGTTGATAAGTTGATGGGTTAAAGTAAAACATATAACAGATCATTTTTGTACTCTCTTTAATACCGTAGAAATGCGGTCGAAATAACCTTTTTTATACAAGTAAAATATAATTAAGGTAGTTCCCGACACCAAAGGCAAAAAATTTCCCCGAATTCGGATTTTCTGAAAATTTGCACATGCATTCCTTAGAATGTGCTTTTAAAAACTAATAAAATACATTTGTTTGGGTTTTCGTTTTTTCAGTAGAGTGCATTCAACCTACCCTACTTTTCAACAATTATTTCTCATTTCTAAATATTCCAGCAGGTTAATTTCATGTTTGTTATTAATTCAGTAATAATTAGATGTAATAAAAACAAATTTTATTTTTATGATTTTAATCAATATTCAATAAAAGACGTGCAATGAAGTAACATATACATAGCAATTAAATTATTTAAGCTTAAGTTTTTATAGCAGAATGTGCAAAAAGTGTCTTCATTTTCATCAACAGTTTATCACAAAAATCCATATTTCATAAAATATGCGAATTACGTTTCTTCCAAAAACTGCACAAATGAAGCTTAAAACATATTCTTCAAAATGAAATGCAAAAAATCAGTTGCTTGGGTTCTTGTTTTTGAGATATGGGATGGGTTATCTCCATTATCTCCATTAGAATTTTTTTAATTGCTATAAAAATTCAAAGCAACAAAATGACATGTTTAAAGAACTATTTGAGAATTAATGTTTGTAAAACTTTACAAAGATTAGTTTTGAATATTCCAAAAACCAAATACTTATTAAAATGTTTGATAATTAACTTTTGAATGTGTTTATACTGCTTAAAGAACGAATTACGATTTCCGGATTTTGTCTCAACCGTTTTCCGTTTTTGAAATCCTATTTTTTGACACACAACAATCTTCCTGAAAGACCAGTATTTCAATTCATTACAAGATTTCTTATGAATGAAATCAATCTATTTGATATTTTGGACATTTTACAAACTTATTATGTATGCTTATACACATATCATCATCGATATTTGTCGCTATCCTAAGTCTGTTAAGCCAGAGAACCGTGTGTGCATCCAGTAGGGGGGATAAGAGGTAATTCATATGCCTATTTTGTTTTTATTTTTGCCCAAAATCGATATAACCTATTAAAGATTACGTCTAAAATGCATGCGGGTATTTTATGGAGGACCCATAGACTCATGTTATTATCTATTCCTGTGTATGAGGCCCCTAAATTAAGCAAAAGATCGTGTAGCATTAGCAGTAAGTTTTTTTGCCAAACTTAACGATAAATTTGGAATATTTTACGATCTTAACTACATAATATTAGAATCTGATGTAGCACATACAGTCTACCTCGAGAATAACGAAGTTGCAAACAACGAATTTTTTTATATAGCGAAGTCATTTCACAAGTCCTGATTTTTTGCCTTCAAATTTCTTTATAAAAATTACTGCTATAAAGAAGTCAGAAATAGTGAAAAATCTTGAATAAAGAACCCAAATTTTAGTCCCCGTATCCATCTTGATCGCTTATAACCAAGTGTTTACCTGGATTCGGTGTAATAGATACATCATGTGATTCTTTATCTTTCCTCTTCTATACTGAAAATTCAAGTTCTAAAACTGTATTTATTGATCTAAATATTATTACAGGTTATCGACAGAAACATAAGAAGGTTTGAAATGAAGATTAAAGAATAATTTCCGCATATAAAAATTAACACAAGAAGACGTTTACGGCTATTAGAAAACAGTTGTGTCATCTCTTATCATTAGTACATCAGGTACATAATGTAAATTAATGTCGATAAAAAAACAAGGCTTCCTTTTAATTCAAAAATGTTTTTCACGTGATTCTAAATATTTCCTTGTTTATCTTGAATTTTAAAATGTTGAAGTATGGTATTTACGCAGACATTCTATAGAAAAAATTTTAAATTTACAAAAAAACTTTTGTAAATAATTCCCGCGTATATAATTTAAAAAGAAAGCTTTTATATTAATGCAGTTATACCTGCCTGTGCACAAGGGACAATCAGAACATTATTGCAAGTATAATTTAATAAAAAGGTTTTTTTTTAAATTAAAAACATTTGAATTGATGGACTTCTGGTTGTAAAAACACTGGAATGGAAAAGATCCTCAAATGCATTTTATTACCATATCATTACTTTAGTTTCCTTCAGTCTATTGTCGGTAATTTCATGACCAAATCCTAAAATGTTTTTGCCATTCTCGTCTTGCTGTTGCTATCATTTTCTAGTGTACCGTTCCTTGTTAGTTGACTACTAAGTTTTTCTACTTTTCCAATTTTTTGCTGACTCATAATACCGTTTCAAAATGCTTAGAACCACCTCGATATGACTGCAAGATTATTCACGGATGTAAATGATCATTTCATTACTTCATCTGTCTTCCGTAAACAACCTTTATTGAGAATTCAATGTTTTTAAAATATATCCATCGTCGTAAAATAATTATTATAGCGAAAAATGATGTGAGTCTGTATAATACATACACATTATAAATATTGGTGAAATGAAAACGTATAGAAAGCAAAAGACATGACAAAACAAATTTATTGAAAAAGAAATATTTACCATTGAAAATATTTTCTTAAAACACAAGCGATTTTGATAATAGGTATGGTTTATGACTAGCAAAATCAATTGAACAGCATCATTATTTAATAGAAAAAATTTTGTACAATAGTAAGAGCGCATTATGATATTTCCTAATTGGTTATTACGAGGTGCGCTGTGAATATAGCTTCTCCTTTTGGTTGACCTAATTTTTTATAACTTATTCATTTGTCACTTATAATAAGAAGTCACTAAGTAATTATTTGCAAACATTATTTTGGGGGCGTAATTTACAATTAGATTAACAAATGAATCAAACCTGATTTGTCATATTTGTAATGTTATTTGTCGTCTGGTCAGAAATGCCCGTAACCTAATAATTTTGTATGTAGGAAAACAAAGAAATCAGGGACGTGTTTTCCATATAAAGACAATAAGCTTTACTATATTCCAGACCTTCCGGACTACATCATGTATATAAAAATGTCAGGATATATTTGAAAAAATAACAGAAAATACAGTTTTTAATGTTACAAAATTGAAGCTCAAAACCTTAGTTTTTTTTAAACAATAAAATTAATGAGAAATTGACATGTTTGAGACATTTGGAAATCAGCCAAAACAAAGAGTTAAAACCGGAAAAATATCTAGATCAATCAATGGCTTGAATAAATCTGTCATTGAAAAACTGCAATTGATTAAAAACAACTGGACATGGCTACCTGCTGAATTAAAGGACAGAAGCATCACAGTAATTTGTTTGAAGCTCAACAAAATTAAGACTGTTATTTGCTCAATGTTTTTGGTGCTGCGCAATTAAAAAGATGTCCGTTTCATTTCTAACGACTTTTTGCACTCAATATCCCTCAAAGGATTACCACCAAAGGTGAAGTATCTCGATCTCAGTGGAAACAATTTGGTAGACATGCCAAGTTTTTGTGATGGAAATGCCACATTGTTACCATCTATTACCTATCTTAAATTGAATAAAAACCATTCAGATAAATTAACCGCTGATAATTTAAATGTTTTGACCAAAAGAAAAAGGTTGGTCTTGATGAAAATGATATATTTAAACTTGAAATAAAACAAACATACCAGTCCTTGTCCATATTACAACCCCAAAGACAAAGTAAAAACTTTGAAACTGGCAAAACAAGTCATACACGTGAACTTCCATCAAAGAAGTGAGGCCGGGTGCTCCGGAAGGGTAAGCACCTCCTGTCTAGCTAGCTACACCCGTCACGTGCAAGTCAATCTTGAGAATGAAAGAAACAAAGAACTATGGTAAGTCAAATATATACAGTATAAGTTTGGATACTGGGACTACATACTTATCAACAATATTGTGATGACGGCCATAAAAATTTTTAAGGGCCTTGATTAGCCTAGGTTTGCAATATCCTTGCGTCAATAATTAATTGTAAGCAATTTGCTTCGTTGCAGAAATCCCTATAGTGGGAACAAGCTCTACCGTACCATATTAACTATGAAACATATAAACCATACGCAGAAGAAGCAGGGATATGACTGCAAAGAAACGGAAAGTTGACAATAGAAAAATTGAAGTCATTACTTTTGCCGTATAGCTTCAGATGTAACCTTTCGTGGGTGTCATAGTTGAAAACAATGTTTTGAGACTTGTAACCTCTCTTACGAATATCAGCTTTGAAAACCAGCGAGCGAATTATAAAACAATAGAACCGTTTGCTTTTAATGGCTTCTCTCTGCTTTGGCTAAATTTTGCAAGGAATGGCTTTATGTTTAATATTTAACACATAGACTTTTTAAAGTTTGCAAGAATTTGTCCTATCTTAACTTGGGTAATAATGTTTTTGAAAAGGAATTTAATTTTTCACAAGTTAGACTTGTTCGTCAAATTTTATAACCACTTCGGAAGTTGAAAATACTCATATTACTAAGGTGTTGTTTGAGAGCTTCACAGTAACTTATTTCAACATATGATCCAACTTAGGACCCTAACACTTGCCGATAAGATTGTTATTGAATGGAATGATAATCCGGACGTATTTGGAAATATTTCTTCGTTAAATACATTAAATATGAGTAGCAACTATATCCAAATAGTGAACAAAACATCATTTCCGGAGGTCTTGCAGACAAAACTGTGATACATTTGACTTATCATTTAACGAATTGTCCTGTACATGTGATCTTCTTTGGTTTAGAGGCTGGCTGCACCAGAACAAAACTACTCAGGTTAAAGGCTGGCCTAAATCTTATAATTGTAAATTTCCACTTTCTATGACGGGTCAGCGATTGGTCACATTTAACCTTGCTACAGAGAGCTGCCTCTTACGGAATCCAATTCAATTCTAAGTATCGCAATCGTATTGTCAGTGGGTTTTGTTTTGACTGCAGTTATGGTAAAAGTTCTCTACAAAAGTCGCTGGCATATCCGTTATTGGATTCACTTGCTTCATGCAAGGAGAATAGGGTAAACCAACCTAGACGAAGATATAGGATTTGATTACGATTGTTTTGTTATATACAGAGATGGTGACGAAGACTGGGTACATAATATTTTGTTACCAAATCTTTGGATATCGCCTGTGTGTGCATCAGAGTGGACTTTAAACTTGATAAACCCATCGTTGATAATATTATAGATAGTATAACGAGAAGCAAGAAAATACTTGTTATTTTGTCGGACAATTTTGCGCAAAGTGAGTGGTGACAGTTTGATCTGCGTGTTTGTCAAGATAGATTCTTAAATTCTGATAATATTTCTCTGGTTTTGATAATGCTGCAAGAGATAGGACACCGCCATTTGATAAGTTCATCGAGAGCCTTGATAACAACAACTACTTATGCATCATGGACCGAAGATGACGTTGGTCAAGTGCAGTTTTGTGAACAAGTGGTTTCATCGATGGCTTAATCATAATATATTATTAGCATAAATCACATCTTAACAGTTTGAAATTCCTTTACGAGAAAATCTCTATATCTGTGTGAAATTTTATATTCACATGTTCAAAGTGTTTCATTTATAAAACTCAAATTGAGACCAAATATATTTGTATGAGCTATACTCACCATTGATCACATGACTTGCAGTGTTTTTGCTAATGCCTATACGCGAGATTTCGTATTATGTCTAGGGGCCTCGGTGGCCGAGTGGTCTAAAGCGCGCGCTTACGGATCACTGTGTCTCTCACCGCCTGGCTTCGAATCCCACTCGGGACAGATCCTAGTGTGAGAAAGTTTCTCAGTTCGCTTGCCGAAGGTCGGTGGTTTCTCCGGGCACCCCGGTTTCCTCCACCATCCCAGAACTGACCGCCTCGAAATAAGTGAAAGATTCTTGACTGGGGCGTAAAACACCATTACTCCACTCCACTTGTATTATGTCTGTTCCAGAGACTTAACATTTATAATATAAACGATAGTGTTTTATTTTTTTTCGAAAAAAGGACAAGATCAGTTTTTTTAGTGAAAAAAAACGTAATTATCACCATTAAACTATCTAGAAATAGTGTAATAGTCTTACTAATCATTATAAGTTATCTGAATGTGTGCCTTAGATCTATTCAGTTTGCTTTGCATGACAATATAAGTTATAGCACAGTAACCTCGATTTCTAGATAGTTCAACAGTTAGTATGTTGCAGCAATTTCTGTCATTCTGAATATTATTTGTTATTACTGTTTATACTTGTGCTATTTTTCAAACATTTTTAGTTATCCTAATTGTCTGCAACTACTAGTATTTCATAATATTTGTTAATTTTAGACAACACAACTTCGAATTCTATTTTATAACTTTTAATTATAGTGTTTTTCTTGATAATAATTTTTTTCAAGCATAAAAATGGTCTTTGTTGATGAAATAGAGTGTTTCAAAGTCAGCTTTGTTATGTATGTGTAAGTAGCACTATGGACATTCTGATTGTCAGATATCAAGTCTGTAGAAGTCTTTAGCATTGTTTCTATATATTTTCAATTTTTCTTCATCCGACAAATCCGGAAGTAAGTTGTTTAAGATGGTAAAGACTTGGGCATATGACGCTTTAGCAAGAGTACAAACAGGCCAATCGGAAGCAAACATACACCTGTCAATACCGAAACAACTGACCACGTGCTGCAAAAGTGAACGGAGGTAAAATTATAGGTACTGTTACAAATTAAAAAGGTTAATAAGTTAATCGAGTATAACAATCAGTGAAGAATATCCTGTTAGTACACTTTTATTGATGGTTTTGGTATAGGTTAATTCTAATACGTGACATTTTGAGTCTCAATCAAGTGTCATTGTACATTGTTTAAAGTCTTCTTTAATGATATCGTTGGCAGTTTTCATGTAAAAATATACTTTGACTGTTCAATTCTGTTATATCAATGAACAGTTGAGCAGATAACGCTTATATAAAGCCCATTATATCACTTCTGAGTTGGATAATCGAAAATGATATGAACAAATCACATGTTAATTTTACTTGTGACAAGTTGACAGAAATATAAACTGCAAAATTTCTTAATATTTCTAGAGTACGTTTAAAACATACCGGTGCATGTTTAAATCGCAACCTCAAAACAAAGTAAAAACGATAAAAACTGGTAAATTAAGTGTGACAGATTAACATCTACCAAAGAAGCAAGGCCGGTTGCTCTTAAAGCTGCATATTAATGACGGACATTTAATAGAATTTGTCAGGTTTCACCTTCGATTCATTGGAATTTCCGTACATCCGTGCGCATGCTCCAAGCAAATAATCATCATCGTTAGACATTGACCAAACCGTTAGAGGATTCCTTTTATTTACAGCTAATAGGAATGAAATTTTAGAAAATGAATCTCACGGATCGTGATAAGAGGTTATATATTTTTTTAATATATATATATATATATATATATATATATATATATATATATATATATATATATATATATATATATTGAGAAAATAAAAAAATAATAATAAATAAATAAATAAAATAAAATAAAATAAACTGGAAAATTGAAAAACGTAATGCAGCTTTAAGAGTAAGCACTTCGTATCCAGCTTGTTTCACTCGCCAGGCATTAAAAATATATTGGAAACGAAAAGAATTCTGAAAGCCAAATATATCAATGAAAATTTTAAACGATCGACATCATCGTAATGACGGACATAAAACTTTTAGAGCCCCTTGATAAGCCTTGGCCTATGCTTGCAATATCCCAGAGGTATATTTAATTTCATACTCTAAGATCATATGTACTTGTTTAAACACAAGGGTTTGCTATTTTCCATATAAAACTTACATCTACATAAGGTTTAAAATCTTCTACTTTCCAGTTATTCCAGTCATCTGCTGTTACAAGTCCTGATCTGTCAATATATAATGAAATAAAAATTTATTCTCGTTAAATATTTAAACGGCTTGAAAGACTAGGGTTTGTTTCAATAGGAGCACGGTGATCGGAGTCGTACTGCGGCTAGCTTCCTATGATTGAGTCCCACATTCAAATCTTTGTCATTTCAATTGCCAAATATTGTTGAGTTTCGCTGGTTTTTTCACATTTAACCTAGTATAAGGACATAAAAATATATCTTTGTCGGGTAAAGTTCATTTCTTTCTAGTATCTGTAAATCTTAATTTTCTCACAGACAATTATGTTGATGCAAGGTACCAGAAAAGCTCGACAGCCATGATGAAGTCTTCAACACGACACAAATGATCAAACAGTAGCAACTTCAATGTACCTAGAACTGCAGTATTATAAATGATTTAAATAAATTTACAGGAGTGTAATGTTTTCAAAACATCATAGTATAATAAATGCTGACAAGACAGGAAACCATTTGAGAGGAGTTGAGTTGAGTTGAGTAATGGTGTTCAACGTCCCAGTCAAGTTTATTTTACTTATATCGAGAACATCGCCAGCTATAGGTGAAAGTGCAGAAATTTTGCCTGTGCGTTGCGCTGATAGCTTTATAAAGCAGGGTTTTTTTAATCATGTCACGCCTGCCATGGCACGGGACCTCGTTTATTTTAAGTTCCAATCCTAAAGAAACCGTGACTTTCATTTCGTAATGCTGAGTGCTTGGCGAAATAATAATCACTACCCACTTTCAAATCTTGGATCAGACCCGACTCAGACACATTGAGCAATTACAGTATAAATGTGTGGAAAAGGTGGATTTAGAGGCAGAGTATTAAAAACTTTAAATGATTTAAATTAGGAAATTTAAAGTGCTTAAAAACAGCATCTTTTCAATACAACTGCATTCTAACCTCTTACAGAGCTATAACGGAATGTATTCCACACTGCCTGCAGAAATAGAATTACCCAGATGTATGTCGCGTCAGGAATATTTGCCTTTTTATCAGGGGCGTAAAATCTAAAAGCCAAGACTCAAACCTTCTGGAAAGAATTGAAAATTGCACAAAATCATGCATACTTGTGTAATCTAAGCCGTATAAAAGTAAAAAAAAACCTTTCATTTAGAGTGTCGAGCTTTTGATATGTAGGGAAAGGGCACAAAAATATATTATTAGCGACAAAAAGGCTACCCCCCGCCACCAGATTCAGCAATGTTAATCCATGTGGTAGTTACCGGCTTTTAATCACATTATCAAATTTTGAGATTCATTCTATGTAAAGTAATTAATACTTCGAAAAATGGATATTCAACAAAGAACTTACAGTTTGCAATAAACATTTTTAGTTTTAGATATTTCTTCAATCTGTTCCTTCCACGGAGACATTTGTTTCTCCTTGATATTGGGTATTCCTAAGTGATTAACCATGAACTTTAACCTGGAAATAAACAAAACAAGACAATAAAGAGTATGTTAATATTCAATATAGAATAAAATTATGTACAAATTTGTTTTGCCATTCCTATTACATTAAATACGACACAAACATACCAGTCCTTGTCCAAATCACAATCCTAAAATAAAGTAAAACTTTGAAAGCTGGCAAATTTAGTAATACACGTGAACTTCCATCAAGGAAGTGAGGCCGGGTGCTCCGGAAAGGTAAGCACCTCCTGTCTAGCTAGCTACACCCGTCAAGTGCAAGTCAAATTTGAGAATGAAAGGAACATGGAACTATGGTAAGTCAAATATATCCAGAATAAGTTGGGATACAGTGACTCCATACTTATCAACAATATTAGCCTTGGCTTGCAATATTCTTGCGTCAACAATTTAATTGTAAGCAGTTTGCTTCGTTGTAGAAAGTCCCCATAGTGGGAACAAGCTCTACCATAACGTATTAACTGTGAAACATATACACCATACGCAGGAGGAAGCAGGGATACTACTGCAAAGAAACGGAATGTTGACAATAAAAAATTAAAGTTTGCCTTATGTAACCTTTTGTTGGTGTCATAATTGAGGTATAAGTCCAAATATGAAGCAGAACATGAAACTGATATTTATCAAAAAAAAATTAATTTAAAAAATTGAAGAAAAAAAAATTCAAAAGGTATAAAAATGTGTTATCAATTTGACAACATTCTCCGCCCTGTCTAATGTGATTTTGATGTATAATAAAACAAATACTTTTAGTTAATTTATATCAGTTTATTAACAACATAACGACCAGAACAAAATCATATCTTTTTAGATATATTTGACTGGGACATTTTAGCAATTGACTCATTAATTCTTACCTTGGAAACTTTGGTGCCACACCTATCATGTATTGCAGATTTTTTGGCCTAAAAGGAGAATATTAAACATCTCTAAACATGAAGAGCGCATCCACGCCAAACAAATCTGTTTATGCTTTATCACTTATATCGAGACGTAGCCAGCTATAGGCAAAAGTGCAGAAATTTTGCCTGTGCGTTGCGCTGATGGCTTAACTGCAGGGTTCTTTATCATGACACACCTGCATGACCTCGTTATTATAAGTTCCCACCCGAAAGAACCTTGACTTTCATTTCGTAATGTCGAGTGCTTGGGCAAAAGAACAGTCGCTACCCACTTTCAAGTCTTGGGTCAGACCCGGCCTGGTTCGAATCCACGACCTTCCACTTACGGTCATAGTATTGAAGTATCACTACTAAAATGCATGTTTAGGAACAAATAGTGGTAAAACT
>CM056606.1:21574410-21669410 GCA_029721355.1 Tegillarca granosa
CAAATTAGGTGTAATATTTAGTGAAATCTTTTCCTCTTAAATCACTGGGCGAATTGGAACCAAACTTCCTGTGGAAGGTTCCTACATCGGCCTAAAAAAAGTTTGAACCAGTCTAAGATGCCTGTTGTTACTAGATATATATATATATATATATATAAAAAAGCCATTGTGGATCTATTCTAAGCTCAACTGGCTAAACCAAGCTGAGTTTATGGCATAGTGAAGCATGCCTGCATGTGTGTGTTGCAAAGTAGGCTTTATTGAAGCAAAAATGGTCATAAGCTCAATTTATTTCCCATCTTAAGCTGATGAACCAATTATGGTAACCACATCACATTGTCTTAAAGGCACCACAGTGGCTGTGTGGTCTTAAACATTCGATGTTACGAATCACAGCACCTTTCACCCCTGACATTGTGCATTAATGCCAAGTGGGCTAGCACTTCATCTTTGAAAGTTTGTCAGTTAACTTGCTGCTTGGTCGTGGTTTTCTCCTATAATCCAGTGTCCTCCATCATTTCCAAAATTGACAGTCTCCATATAAGTGAAATATTCTTGAGTTGAACGTTAAACAGCATTTCAATCAAAAACAAACATTGTCTTACATATGCAGCCAGTTGAGCATCACAGGCCCTATTGGGCCTCTTGTTTAAATATTTTATTATTTTTCATTTTTGAGAACCATATAGGGCCCTTGTATATGTATTCCTTTTTGTATTATTTTTCCAAATAAAGTATAAATAATTAACTCCATGCATCTTGTTTTTAGTAGTAAATCCTCATATATGTAAAACTATTGTATACAAGTAGAAATGCTTTTTAGTGGTTTTATACATGTATATTGATTAAACGATAGTTGAAGTATTTGTGTTGAATTGTAAACCGAATGAGAGTTGAGTCCAGACACCAGTAAACAGATGGGAAGTTTCTGAATAAATGCTTCTATATTGACACTCATAAGTTCTACTTGACAGTATATACATGTATATACATGTATGTACATGTATATATATATATATATATATATATATATATATATATATATATAATCACACAAACATGTTTCTGTAAAACAGTGTGTGTGTGTGTGTGTGTGTGTGTGTGTGTGTGTGTGTGTGTGTGTATTATGTATTAAATCAATCTTATTTCATGAAAACTCTAGTTGTTCCATTGAATTAGCCCTCTACTTATGTTTGATCATAGTCTTTAAAAATAGATGGGTTATCTCCCCTCTACAGTTTTTTTTTTTATTTTTTTTATTTTTTTTATTTATTTATTTTTTTTTGGGGTGGGGGTGTCATCTGTTGGTGTAATCACAAATTTTTGACTGGATGACTGATTGTTATGTATTTATCTCTGTTTTTACTTAAAAATTAAATTATCTTAAAACTCTCTTCGTAGTGAAACTTCTTTTCACTGTTAACATTTAGCAGATTTTTTATATATATATCTGACGTTTTAAAAAGGAAGTGATATATACAAGCATTTGGTGATGGATTTTAATTTTGAGATGTATTGCTTATTAGCATTTAGGAATTGTAAAAACCCTGGAAATGGTTTTATAACAGTTAGCTTAATTAATAATGCTGGCATTTCAAAAGATCAAGATTTTTTCCTTTTTGCATGTAATTAATTTATTATTATAATATTTAAATTCTTTATTAGGATCTTAATTTCTTTTTTAAAATTTTATAATTGTTTTTTGAAATGATATGGAGATATTGCATATTCATTAAAGTTATAATTAGTCTTAAATTTGTAATTAGTCTTGAATTAATAATTAGTCTATTTTAATTGAAGGCCTGAAATAGGCTCAAACAGGTTCGATATAGTGGGGGAAAAATTCAAAGATCTTCCTGAAAAATGCAATTTACAATTTAGTTTTTAGAGTTCTACAAATTGTACTTCAACAAGTTTTTATCATAAGAAATTGTTTTTGGTTGATTGCTATAAATTTTGTATTTTATCCCAAGTTGTTAGTTTATTGGAACAGTAACAGTTTGAATGTAGTAAATGTATAAATGTATAAAACAAAACCATGACTTTTGTTTTTATTGGCATTCGCTGTTTAAAATTTTGGTTAATATATAATTGACAAAACATAGTAGCAAAATTCAGTATTCTTTTGAAAAAAAGATTTTTTATTTGCAATCTGTTCCTAGTTCAGTCAAATTAAAACTTTAGGTCATTTTGTTAACAATCATTTAAAATTTCAAAACTCCCCCCCCCCCCCCCCCCCCCATTATACATGAGAATGCCGTCTTCTAGTGTAAAGTGTAAAACATGATCCATGCCATTTGAGAATGTTTAGGGGTGACAGGTTCCAAAACTGTTTGAGCCTAAGTATGTCTGGCTGTCTTTTGCAATACTAACTCTCACTCATTTTCAGGAAAAAGACAAGAAGTATATGCTTCCTCTAGACGGATTGAAAGTACGGGATGTAGAATCTGGAATTTTATCTCGACGACCTACTTTTGGGGTTTTCTCAAGCGAGAATAGGTATTCTATACTGTGTTTTGATACACACAGTAATGATTTGACCACGTTTATAATTGTATGGGTGGTTGCTTGTAGATGAAACTTATTTGTCGGACTTGCATGTCGGTCTCGCTGAATTCTATAAAGCATGTAGTTGGAGTTTTAAAGCATGTTGCTAGCTTTTAGATGCTAGCTTTTATATGGTTGTTAATTCTTGTACTATCCTGTGTCACTGTTCATGTGAAGACAGATTTCATTCACATTTCTGAAACTAAACATAGCATTTTTAGAACATTCATCTTTAATTGAATATCTGCTTTCTTTCTTTATGGTGAAAAAAATTGGTTTAAGTAATGATACTTCATCAAAGACAAAAATATGCTTTTTGAAACAGTGTATAGATGGGGCTTAAACTGTTGATTTCTTACTTTCTTGATTGAATTGTTTGTTCCATGGATTTGTTATTTGGAATGTTCAGTGTATTTATAGGGATCATAATTGTAATCTGGAAAATTCTATACGTTTATAGGGATCATAGGTTTAAAGTGAAATCTGTCCTTAAATGTGATCAGTATTGCTTGTTGCTCGGCACTTGTACTGCTAACTGTAACACCTTGTCCAGAGTTAAATTAATGCTTGTTCACCTGGTGTACTGGTTGTAATAATTTTATAGAAAAAAAAAATTAAATTTTTTTATATGATTTGTTTCAATATGTTCATCTGTGTTCCAAATCATGCCTGTTTACCAGTAAGGGAAAATAAAACTGGAGGTTCTTTGGATATCATGATTTTATATGAAACTTCAGTTTTGTGTTCTTAAGTTCATGTCAAGTTCTGCACGAAAAACAAAGTGGTATGACATGTTTACGTAAATATACTTCACTTAGTGCAATTTTTTTTCATTTGAAAAAAATGTATTTTGGATGGACATTTTATTTACATATACCTGCACACCATTTTACAAACATTTATTTAACTCTAAAGTGCATTAAAAAGAAAATCACAGCCATCTTGTTATGCACTAACCTCACAGCTTCTTATGACCCCTTGACCTCATCTGTGACCTTTGACACACAATCTTGCAAATGAAGCCACAAATGAAACCTTGAACTTTCACCTTTATGATCAAAACAGATTGGACTTATACTTTAAAAAATATGTATAGAAGTTGCCACTTGTACAGATAAGCAAAAATGATGAATAGCTCTCATAAACATACCATGTGATACCTTTAATGTATGGGCTTATTTCTATGAGATATGAAATTAAATAACTTTGTTGTTTTCCTGCCAAAAGGACAATTTAACTTGAGAATCATGTCAGATAGCTTTCGATAACATGTAGAAACAGCATTCTGTGTAAAGATATTACGTGGTACCTATGTCAATTTCATTCATCATTATGGCTTAATTGATTGCATAAGTAAACCATGTGATTTCCACTTACAGATGTTTTGTTTCACTGGTTATGAAAAAATGTTTCTTTCATGATTTTCTGGAAAAAAATCTTTTTTTACAGGAAAACACAAAGTAAGCAATATTGGTTTGCACATACATTAAAGGTTACCAGTTCAAATTAGTCACATGGTATGCCGCTAAGTGAATAACTTTTAGAGGTTAAGAAAGTTTGATTTTAAATCTGGGGTTGATAAAAAATTTCTCCTTTGTTGATAGGAGCGTGACAAGAAGTTTATGTTGCCACTGGACAGTCTACTAATTCGCGATATGCCTGATGCTGGCTTCATGAGCAAGAGAAAAAGTTTTGCAATATTCCATTCAGAAAACAGGTTTGGGCTGTTTTTAATCTTCTATCATTTAGTTAATCTGTTATATTTACAGTATTGTCCTTTGGTATGGATATTATTGTCTGCCCTACAGTTATTTTTCTTTTTACAGGAAATTTCACAAAAAGGTACAAGGTCAATGCTGGCTTAAAAACCATTAATTTTTTTTTACCAAAAAATTAATCCATTTGTCGTTAAACTTTAATAATTTTTAGGAAAAGGAAAAGAAATTTATGATACCTGTTGATGGTCTAAAACTGAGGGATATCGAGGGTGGTGTATTTTCACATAACCCTAGGTTTGCTATTTTTAATCCAGATGTAAGGTAAGTATTAGTTGTGATCTGTTACCATAGCAACTGTTTTGGACTAATTATAGACAGATTTGTATAAATTGCAGTTTTCTTCATTTATCTGATCTTTTTGACCTCTGAACCCTTTCTTTTGGTGGTGTTTGTAATGACCAGTGCATAGCAGCTCTTTGCTTCTTTAAGTTGCTTAAAAGTATCCAAGTAATAGATTTGTAATTTTGGTTGCCAATTATCTTTTTTTTTATAAGAATCATATGAGTTTCAAATCCAAGATATTTAGGATAAAAAGTATAGACTACCCCGGTAGTTGTAAATAAATTAATTCTTTATGAAGGGTTTAAGTAGAATTTGGTAAGCATAGCATGTTGAATCTATTACAGATGTTATAATTTTCCTTTGCTTAAAGATTTTTTTTTACTTTCCTCAAGCTTGCCTGTACAAAATACATTGTTAAAGTTTTGGTCAAAGATTTTTGTGAACATTATTTTATGCTAGATGTACAGGTTATCCATTCTGTTTTTCTAATACTTCTTGTTCAATAGGTGGTGGGATTTTACTGTTTTTAAGAATTTCTAATACACCTTTGGCATAAGCATGTTTAAAGAGATAATTTTTAGAACAGGGGCAATTTTTTAATGGCATGAGATAATTTAGTCTGAAATTTATGATATTTAAAAATGAATATGTTTAAAGGAAATTCACATAAAAAATTGTTTTTTAAAAAAGTAAACAAATTTTGTACAAAAGTAAATTTAAAAACTTAAAGAGCATGTTTGCTACAAAAGTAAAAAAAAAAGAGAATGTTTGTCACTAAAGTAAACTTTAGAGGATGTTTGTCACAATAATGATAATAATAATAATAATAATAATAGTAATAAGCATATTTGCCACAATTATAAATTTTAAATGAATGTTTGCTAGAAAAGTGCACTAAAGAAGATGTTTGCCACTGAAATAATCTTAAAATTGATGCTTAATTGCCACAAAAGTGCATTAAAGAAATTGTTTGCCACAATGAATTTAAATAGATGTTTGCCACAAAACTAAATACAAAAGCATATTTGCTACATTTATAACATTAAATGAATATGTTGCTAGAAAAGTACATTAAAGAAATTGTTTGCCACTAAAATGAATTACAAAAGGATGTTTGCCATAAAAGTGAACATAAGAGGATAGGATATTAGCCACAAAAGAAAATTTAAAGAAGATGTTTCCGACATATTTGATATTGTATTATTCTGTAGTATGATTAACATCCCTCTCACAACCCTATCTAACTACCTGTACTTACATAATTTAGCACAGAACATAAAGTATTAGGACTTTAAGTTACCAATTTAATAGTGCCTGTTTGTCTCATCATGTAGCCTTGGTTAATTACCAAGAACATTTGGTGTGAAATTCCATATGTTTGATAAGGATAATGCTAATGGAAGTATAAAGTGTAATGTAACGGCTAATCACTCAAAATTTTAACTTGTCACACTTAATTATTTGATCTAATTTTTGCCTACAATACAAGAACATTGGGACAATTCAAACTTGACTTTACACAATAAAATGATAAAGTGGAACATTGACAATTGATATGGAAAAACGTGCTTACACCAACAAAGTTTTTTTGCCTGTATAGGTGAATAGCATTACAGCCTTAATGCATTGTTAATTCTTAGATGTCAGATTGCAGGAATTGTTTCTGTACAGTAAAACCTTTCAAAGTGGACCACATGGACCTAAAATTAATTGAGCCCAGTTTAGGTTTATTTGAGACAGCTAACACTGTATCTGTGTACAGACTCAGAGATGTCTAATTGAGACTTACAGGCACTATTATGACTTGGTAACAATATAAGTAATGATTAGTGTATTGCATGCTGTATGTCATATTGTGTATCTTTTGTTGTAGATAACATAGTCACTTTATATTTATATATATATATCATTTAGTTACATGTATTATATAATAAAAACATTTTAACTTAGAGGATCTTTTTTCTTTGAATGAAAAATAAAAAGTATTTGATAGCAGGTAATATAGCAGAATTAATGAGACTCTGATAGTTGGAATTGGTTGTACGGTACCGTAATTTCTTTTGTAATGAACTACAAGTGAACATGAGTTAAGTTAAGTACTGGTCTGGCATCTTGGCATCTCATGATTACCTTTTAAAAATGACAGGACAAAATATTTGTATAATTAAAATCATTGACAAGCACATAAAAAAAATATCAAATTAAGTGAAATACTCTTAGCTGTCAGACTTTGACAATTTCTTTTCTTTGATTCAAAAGACAATTTCATAGATCTATGTTTTTTGAAAATAAATTTCATTAAGGACTGTGTTAAGGTAAGCTTTTTATTGACATCATATTAGATTCTAACCACAAAAATTGGGAAATTTAATCCATCATGAACATAAGTGATTTTACAGTGTACTCTCAGTCACCTGCTCTATACATGATTGTACACCAATAGTTAATTTCTCACTGTAACTAGATGATACAGTGGTTACACTGTGGCCTATATCTACATCTGGAGTGAGTTTTCTTAGTTTCCTAAGTTTTGAAAAAAAAAGTTACAATGTATATGTACGAACTTCATATGTTTAGACTTACAATACCTATGATACCATTGTTCTTCTAATGGTTGCATAAGTTTGAGTAGCTTCTATGTGAGTGAAAAATCTATTGAATTCTACAACTAACTTAAAATACACATGTACAATATGTTTTGAAAAAAAAAATCATAACATATGAAGGTCAGTAAAACTCATTTTTGTTACAGGTTTTTTGAGTTAAGAGTAAAAAAAGATGCCATTCATTTATTCATATAATTTTGAATCTTCTTTTTAAAATCCTTTCTCTTATAAATGTTGCATTCTTTTGATGTCTAATCTCAAAATTTTATAATTAGTTTTTGTTTTGATTGACCAAATGTGTAGTAAGAAAATTTGTTTTTTTCTTTTGAAATAATCTGTTCCCATAGCAACAATAATAGTTTGTTTTAAAAAAATACAAATTTAAGCCATTTAAAATGTGATTTATCATAAAGATTTGGAAGCCCATAAGTCTTGTTCATGATAGGGAAAACAGAAAAAAAACACCTTGAAATAGAAAAATTCATTATTGTAGTATTTCTATGTTAAGAATAAAAAATATCATGATCATAATGTCTCCTTGTAAGAGGTTCTTAGATACGTTAGATACAAAAGATTTGTATTTTGATATAATGATTTCATTAAACATTTAGACAGTGTTTGCAATAATTTTTTTAGACAATACATGCTTATAATACAAACAAACTGGCAGACTGGTCAGAATGATGTGTAAGAACGTATATAATTTTGTTCGCACTATTTATTATAATTATTATTTTATTCAATAGAAATGTGTATAAAGACTACAAGCAACTAGAGTTATCAGCTGAGAGTCAAGAAGATGTAGATAGCTGGAAGGCATCATTTCTCCGAGCTGGCGTCTACCCAGACCGCTCTCAGGATGAAGATACAAAATCTCAGGTTAGTTATCTGAGCTCTCATGCTCTCGAGATATTTTCATACAGTATCATAGGTCTAGGATTTAGTCAGGACTATAATGTTTATTGTTAAAAGTGAAAAACAAAAAGCCGAAAGTATTTGTGGATAAATATTTGATTTTGTTAACTACACCACATGAAAAAAAAAATAATTCTAACCAATCAATTAATGAGAGTTGCCTCCCTTAGGCTGCAATATTTTACTTTCCATTATGTATATACACTGCCATACAATAAATAGATGGTATGCCTGCTAGGAAAACGGACTATAACAATCTTCTTCTTCTACAAATGACATGTATTTATCAGTTAAGAGACTGAGTTTAATTTTTTGTATCAATCAAATGATTAACAGTAAAAAGTTCCTGGAAAGAGAAACAGTTAAATTTGATTGATTGCAACCATTTGTTTCGTCAAATTTTAGGGGTCTAGTGATTAAATTTAGAAAGCTTATTTAAACATAAAAGAAATAATTCTTGGGACTTCAAAATAATGTGGCCATTAGCTAGGTGGCAATGTTAAATCAGTGACATTAAGATGAGGTCTTACTGTATGCATATGTGGAAGTGAAAGCATTGGGTAGATGTGACAATCTCAAATCATGAAAATTTAACACATCTACATAAAATTCTTTGTGAGCTCTACATATCCTAGGATTTCTCTAAATACTTAAACTATGGTATTTTTGTTGTTGACCACTCTGCTCACTTTGGCATCTTTTGCAACAATATTTCATGTTTTTGACATGATTTATTATGACATCACAATACATGTACTTAACTGAAAACAGAAAAAACTTGAAGCAGTTACATTTAAAATACAAAGTCTATAATAGTTCTTCATATACCAGTATTCCCTTCTTATAATCTGTGTTAAAAGTATGAAAATAATGCAAAAAATGAGTTTATTTAGTAGTTGTTAAGTGTTTTAGTTTATTGGAGGGTGCAAATAAAACGCCCCCACAAAGTTTTGTCTCATACTCATGATAGCTATAATTGTTGTGTATTTTAGCTTGCTGAAGATGAGGTAACATTATTTTATTACAGCTTGCTGAAAGTCAGAGGTCATTGATTCAAGGTTTCAATTCAGTGCAAGGGGACATATTTAGTACAAAGTCCAGAGATATTAAAAATCTCAATCTTTTAAATGTTGTCCACAATGCAGCCCCATCTTGGCTTCTATTATACTATCCTTAAATCAGATTTATTGCTTCTTTCTTCATTTGTACAAGTTAATTGTGCATTTTATCCTAAAATGAATATCAGTATCCCTGTGTACCTTTTGCTATCTGTCCAACCCCTCATATTTGTTCTAAATCATTGTTTTTGCTGGTTATGAAAGCTGTTTCATTTGTTTTCCTTATTTAATTAACTGCCAACAGTTTTTCCTTTATATACAAAAAGTAACTTTTTCTTAATAAAGTTTCAAAAAATGCTCAAAACCGTTTGACAAGCATTTTTGTCATTCCTGTTTCCATTTAATGTTAAAGTTTCTTCTTTTATTATCAGAACATAATCCTACTGTTGACAAGTTCAGAGTTATCATACTCTTCATTTTGATACTAACTTCCTGTCAAGTGCACATGAACTTCATTAGCACATGGTTAAGTTACCGTGGCAACATCCCATTTAATTATCAACCCTGCTCACAACAAATGGTCTTAATTGTCATAAAGCCTCTGGCTTACTTTGCCACCTCGCTTATTGCAACACTTTTAAAATCCTAGAATCTATTTGTCCTTTGTTTTATTTTATCATTCTCCCTCAGTTTATTGCCAAAACCTCTTATATTGCTAAAATATGGCTTTACAAAGATGACTATAAATCAAGTTTTACTGTAATTCCATAAGTATTCATTGGGGAGGATATTTCTGTACAAATAATCAAGTATATAGCATTGTGCATGTTCAAATTTTATTGGTAAAATTGGTTTAGAAAAGGTATAAATTTAAACTTATCAAATTTGAACATTTTCTTCATAATTACACTTTGATTTTTTGCAGCATGATGAAATGGCCTCTATGGATCCACAGTTAGAACGTCAAGTTGAGACAATCAGGAACCTGGTAGACTCTTACATGAAGATTGTAAACAAAACACAGAGGGACCTCACACCAAAAACAATTATGTACATGATTGTTAATGATGTAAGTAGATTTCCTTACTTGTATGTAGGGGACTTGAATGGCCAAGTATGGTTAGGTGCTCAATACCCCCATTATGACAGTGCTGTAAGCCTATGATTTCATTCCTGGTAGTCAGCATCACCATTGGCTACTAATTTCTGAGAAATTCTTTCAAAAAGTAACCTGTTTTAGCAAATTTGTGAAAAAATACTTAAGGAATATATATTCACAAATTTTTTAAATTTGGCTACTAGTTATTCTAAATTTGTGAAAACTTAGTGTAAGCATCATTTGTACACATTTTAAGGCATTTTGGTGGCTGAGTGGTCTAAGTATTAGCTTAATAAACACAGCACCTTCTAACCTTTTAGGTTTGAATCCCAGTCAGGACAGATCCCAGTATATAAAATTCATGTTAACTCCCAGCAGGCTGGTTTTCTCCACCATTTCAGAAATGACTTCCTCCGTGTAAGTGAGAGAATCTTTACATTGTGTTGTGTGTATGTGTGTGTGTGTGTGTGGGGGGGGGGGGGTTTGAAACACATTATTGTTCTCTGATTTTATCAGTTTTAGCTAAATATTTTTTAGATTAAATACACAATCATTCTGCTCTGCTGACAGCTTTGATTCTGAACGACAAACTTTACTATTAACTTAACGTTTTGTTTTTCCATTGTAGGTAAAGGCATTTATTGGTGATGAATTATTAGCTCATTTGTATTCAACTTGTGATCAGGTAGGTCCTCAAAGACTTGTCTGGCTGTCTGAATCATTTATACTTCAGTGTGAACAGAAATGCTATTATCAAAATATAAGAATATGTATTGGACAATTTTGTTCAATGGAACTTTGGTCATTTTAAAATGGGATCAAAAGTATGTACATGGTTAGGAAGGAGATTAATTAAAGATCAGTGTAGGGAAAGAAAATCGACATTTAAATGAATTATGACACAATAATACATGCTTGTCTTCGAGGAATGTTATAATCAGATTTTCTGCATAGTTTATTGTTATGGACAAAATGAATATGATTTATTCTACTTGTACATCTAAAATTAGTCGGGCCATTTTGTCTTTGTAAAATTGAAGAAATAGCTATAATATAAAGGCTTTAACATAGTACTGTAAAACACTTTATTTTTGCTGCATCTTTTTTTTTTTTTTTGCAAAGTTCCTTTAAAAATAATTTCGTGGCATGACATTTTGGCGATCACCCGTAGTAAGCCCCTCTTATTTTTAATTATTTTTTAAGATGTCCTTCAATTTTGATTTACAAAAGTTTTATTTCTTGTGACTCTGCATTTTGTGAATACCTCCTGACCAATAAAACCGGAAATTGATTTTATGCCTTTTAAATATCTCTAATAAAATAGAAAGTTGATTTCCCCAAGTCCGTTCATCAGATGATTTTGTCTTCTGTATTTACAATATCCACATTAATTTTTGCACATTTTATTTTCGTGATTTTGAACTTCATTGCGAATATCACAAAAATAAAGTGCATGCGAATATTTCATGTTTTACAGTTTACCTAGGATTATTTTATTATCAACATTTCATTTTGACTGTAATTCACTTGTGAATTCAAGAGTATATATAATCATAAATGATAAATTCCTTTAATTTTCCTAGTAATTGGGAGCACACAAAAAGTATTAAATTCAATTTTTTGAATTTTAAAAAAAAAATGTTTAATCAAAGTTTACCAATTTTAAAATGTAGAATTCCATGATGGAGGAATCAGCCGAGGAGAGTCAGAGAAGGGAGGAATTATTAAGAATGTACCATGCCACTAAAGAAGCTCTCAGTATTATTGGTGATGTCTCCACATCTACTGTCTCCACCCCAGTACCACCTCCTGTAGATAGTGATTGGCTGGATGTAGCTCCATCACAGAATGGGTATGTCTTAGTTGATAGAAAGTATAGATAATATTACAACAGATGTTTTGATTTTAATGTTATTTGTATCTTTTGGATAAGATCAGATTAATTTTACATCCCGTTTTAGATTTTTGCACTTATATCAAGGTTGTGAGTTTAGTAGTGGTGAAGGAAACCAGTACCTAGAGATAACCTCCGATTTTCGGCAAGTGAACTGACAATCTTCCTCACACTATGATCTGTAGGAGTGGGAATTTAAACCTAGGCAGTGAGAAGCATTCTGATCTACAGTTGCATGCTTTTGACCACTAGATCACGAAGGCTGCAATTTTGATTTTGAGAAGATACTTTTGAAACTACAGATTTCTTTTTAGTCCCTTTCTACTTTAGTTCTCAAAAGTATTCTATAAATTAGGAATTTATTTTATTTTTTTCCTCTAACAAAGATAGATTTTATATGCAACTGTTTTAACCAAACACTGAGCAAACCAAAGACCTATCTAAATTAAACTTTTATTTATTAAGATGAGATTTGCATCAAGCAGTAAAATTGCGCAGAAAATTAAATTACTCAGATTTTCCATTTTAAGTGTATTTAGCATTTTTATCTCTGTATACTAAGAACTAGTCATCTCCAGAATCAGTTTGGTTTTGAAAAATTACATTGGTGAAATTGTTTATGAAATTTGAATTGGTAACACTTTTATAATCTGTGGGTCTACCTGTGGTGCCACCTTAACTGATTGTAATGATGATGTTAATTTACCTGAAAGCAAAACTTTTGTGAGTGAATGAAATTGACACTTTCTGCATTTGTCAATCAACCTGAACCGATATCAAGTGTTCAAACATTTTGGCTGAAGAATTGTCAAAAGGGTTTAACTGGCATCACTGTTAGATACAAAATATGATAATTTTGACTCAAGTTGTTTGTTTATCATCAGTTTAAAATAGCATCATTAAAAAAAGCAAGTCTTGCATGAAAGGTGCTGATTTTCTATTTTTTCAATAAAAAATTAACACAAGTGTGAATGATGATAACCATATGGCTACTGTTTATTGCACTTCTCATGTGAAACTCAAGTATGCTGTAGAGTCGACATTAATTGTGGCAGACCTGCCAACCCATACGATTTTTCCGTAGTTCTAACTGAAAATTGCCGAAAATTTTTAATTCTTACGATTGTACGGATACGGCATGTTTTCTTCCGATTTTTATCTTTACCAGATATCTTCTTTCATTGTCTTTACGTTTTAGAAAACTGTCCTGGAAACGCTTTTAAGGCATGCAGATTACAATAAAGCATTAAAAAGATAGCCAGCGATCACTATTGTTACGCAAAGTCGGAAGAGCGTTTGATAGTAAAGCATTTCAAAGACATTCTGAAGTGTAATAATCAAGCATCTGTGTGACATTTCAAAAGTTCTCGCGAAACGCAAAGCAGATCTGGCGGATTTTGGAGAGTCGGCTCTGAAAAAAAGAAATCGGTATAAATTGGTGCGATTTAGGTGATTTTGTAGCCTTAACAGTCTAATTAAAATACGGCTATTTGATAAAACTGACTTTTGTAAAATCTTACTGAAACTGGAGCAATCTTACTGAAAAATGTCCTTGATCTTAGGGAATTGTTGCCCAGGGGGTTGGCAGGTCTGTTGTGGTCTTATTAGCAGCACTCTGATTATAGTGAGATATTATTTTACACTACATTTTAGTCGACCAAGTTCTAGACCCTCATCTCCGAAGCCAGGCAGGGCACCACCACCACCCCTGCCAAACAGACCAGGTGGTGGAGCGCAACCACCCCCTCCTAACATCATGCCAAGTAGAAGTGTACCGACGATCCCCAACAGGCCGGCACCAACTGCACCAGGTGCAGCAGTACCTCCAATTCCAGCGTAAGTAACTCATTTTTTTTAATTGTTTAAAAAACAAGAAACTTAGGTTAAAAAAGAAATGCAAAATCATTTATATAAAAACTTTTTAGATTGCTAATTAATGAGGACAAAAGAAATAAGGTCATTCATTGGCATGAGTTTAGGCATGGCTGTTAAGATGACGGCATGAAATTTTTTGAGTTAAAATACTATAATAAAAAGATCTGATAAAAGACATCAGAGCATTTTTTTGAAACAAGATTAAGAATTTTCCTTAATGAAGCTTTAAGAAGGGGTAGTTTGGATAATTAAAGAGAAATAAATTAGTTAACGCCGAAACTTTTAAAGAGAATGAATTATTGAATGAGTTTGTGTACTTTGTTCTTCTATCCATATCTTCCTTGATTAGCGATCTTAGCTGCCTACCATTATTTTAATGACATACATAGTTAATTTAAATCTCATATAGAATGTTTTGTGTGAAACTATCCTTCTACCAACATTCGTCAATAGCATGTTATAGGGCAAACAAATATCAAATGTATTGTATTAAATACAGGAATTGACAATAGATTATTTTGAACATAATATTATATATATTACTATAGTTGAAGTTGTCTGAACATAAATATAAATTAAGCTGTGAAATGCATTTTAAATGGGAGGGGAGGGGGGAGGCTTAAATTCAATAAATATTCAAGATCTCCCAAGTTTTAGATACATGTAGCTAGACTCAATTTGATTAAATAAAGAGTAACTTATTCCAGACTTTTTGAAAAGTTACTTTCCTGCAGCTTTGAGATAACTCAGCTTTTTGTATTTAGAGTGAATAACACACCCCCATCTTATCAGGATTTTGTTGTTAAGTTTTGTATAAACAAACTACACTGCTGTTATGATAGCTCTTTTTTTGTCACTGTTGTTGTGTTTGGGTATCACTGGTAGTGATGTCCAGTTAGACAAAAATTCATAATCGATAATCGGAGAGGCATAATCAATCAATTAATCGATTAATAATTGGAATTACTTAGTAAATGTACATCAGTATTCAGTAAAGTTGACTATAAGTACTTTGATTGTAAAAGCCAAGTGTTCTTGCTTAGTGATTGTAAGTTAAAGGTCAGATAGCTCCTTGCCCTGACAGATGTACAGTGGCCAAAGCATCTCACTGGGGTGAAAATTGAACCGTATACGGATAAACTATCTGATCGCCGTCCCCCATTTTTGTTTTTAGTAGCAAGAACCGGAAAGGAAATGACTTGACTACAATCTGGAAACTACTCGCCGATGTCGGCGATGATAGATTATTTATCTTGTGATCAATTATTAGGATCGCTGCCCTGACAACGACCAACAATCAATTATCAACGATAATCCCAACATTACTAATCACTGGTATAGTCTCAATGGTTTAATTGATTCATTCTTGGTAACATAGTTTCTGCACTTGATTTTGTAAACAGTATCAGTTACCCCAGTTTAAATCAGGGTAACACCAGCAAACAACACACTTCCCGATTAAATTAATGGTAAAACTCTTATTTCCAATAGGATATAGGAATATATTTATAACCTATGTTCCCATATCAATGTGATTTTTATGAGAAATCCTTGAGATATATACAATGCAATATTGTCCCATTATTGACTCAATAAAATCATATACATGTAATACAAGGATTCAGACATTTCCCATTCCATATATATTATATTTTTTAAAATTTTATGTTGATTTTTTGTATGTTTTCATCACAATATTTAATATTTTATGTTTTAATGTTGTTTTGTTATTAATATTCTTCAGCTATGGCAAAAGGTATACGGCTTTATATAATCAGGATTTATTATGGTGCCACAAGTTTGACCTTTCATATTTAAACAATCATAAAGGTTGACCTTTCATTTGAATATTAATCATGGCAGTTATATTTTACAATTTTGACTGTTGGATAAAATTTTTAAATACTTTTCTTTTTAAAAAAATGTTGTAAAATGCTGAGACTGACATCTGATTTACTTTTCAATGTAGATTTTGTGATATTTAGATTTTGGATTTTAAAAAAAATGAACAAGAAATTTGAATGGAATATTTTTTATCATGAAGTATACAATGTTCAAAATATCTTGAAATATCATTAGATATTGCCCTGATGAAATATTCTTGTAAAGGGTCAAATAAATTAGGGGTCATACTTGTTGCTTGGTAACAGAGCTTACCTTGAAACTATAATATAACATAATAACAAGAAGTAGTACTAACAACAAAGCTAGTGTTTATATAACAATCTTGTTTTGATTACAACATCATCTGTCTACTAGCAGGGTTATATAAGCTTACTGATTAACTGTTAACCAATAAGTCACAAAATTCTGTATTGCCTATGGCTGCCCACAAAACTGCTGCTGATTAAGAAGAAATATTTGCTGTGTGTAAATTTGTAATATTCTCTGTCAGATTTATATTTGTGGACTTACCTAGTGAAGAGCCCTTTTTTTTCTGGCAGCTTGTCAATGATGCTAAGTGGAAGAAAACTTTCACCTGATACTTAGAAATTCACTTGTTAAATAACAAAGGTGTCTGTGAAATGACAACCATTTCTCCTAAAAGTGAAATTATTTTAATTAGTTTTTAAACCAAGTTGACATTTTAGTATAGTTTTAAAAGTTCTTTCCTTCTTTTTGGATGTAAATATATACAAAAAATACCAGTTAAATTTTGATGTGACAGATGTGCACATTTCGGAAATTCATTCCTAATTATTGACATAATATTTGCTTATTATACAAGGCTTACACATGATTTTAACAACAAACACAATTACATAAACAAAAATAACTCAGTCTCAGTTTAACTCAGTAAGTACTGTGAATAGTGATTCAAAAAATCACTTTTCTTTACAGAATATTGTTTTTTTTTTTTTTTTTTTTTTTTTTTTTTTCTTCTTTTTTTCTTTCTTTTTTTTTTTTTTTACTTTTCTGGTTGAGTGGACAAGTTAATAAACTAAGGTCTGATCTGTTTCATGTGTCAAACTTGACACTATTATGTGACCACATATTTTAATATCAGCAAAATCATTCAAAATACCTCCCCAAAAAATAGTGATTATTTTATCAGCAAATATTTTTCCTTAACAGTATATTAAAAAATAGTTAATACTCTATTCCATAACTTTATCTTTGACTATAACAAAAGTGATATTATTTCTAACTTTTTCCACCAAAGACTTTTCTGTGTTTTCACTTTGACCCTATGAACCTTTTCCCAGAAATCATTATACTACACATCTTGAAATTGTAACACTATTTCTTCCTCATTAAGTGAAAGAATTTAGATTAAAGTGTAAACTTCTATGCAGATGCGTTCGGTTTTATTGTCAGTGTAGTTAACTGTCGTATGGTATGAAATTCTTAAAATGATGCAGTGCAGAATTGGGAGATTCTTTTTCAAAAAGAAATTCCAAAGTCTGACATGAATCGATCTGTAGAGGTATCTCATGATGAATCACATTGTGATTACCCACTATAGGTAAAAATGTTTAATCTTAAATAAAGTAAAGAAGTAGCTACAGTGAAGCTGGTCTAACATCATCATATTGATTACAAGTTAACCAACAAATTATGTGGCCATTGCTTTACTCCTATGGTAAGAATAGTCCTATTACCCTGGTCCCCAGAAACATGTTTTGGGCCAAAAAAGCATCATGGTTTGATTAAAACCAAATAAAGAACCAAATACCGGTAGTCACTGTCGCAGTGTGATATGAAAATTGAAAGTAAGAGTTGTAAACCAAGACATATATTTTATATGTTATCCAAGTGAACTGATAGATCAGAATAAATAAATTACATGTAAATCATATAACTTAAGATAGATTAACTTGGATGTATAGATGTGCGACTGTAGCAAAACTGTAAAAGAAGGAGTTCATAAAGTATGTTAAAACCAAGGAAAAATGTTGTTACAATTATCAAAGTCACCATTGAACATTGAGATATCTTTGTTTTCTCTCCTTTGTATATTTTTGCTTCCTTTCAGTGTGCCCCACCCTCATTGTACCTGTTGGCTTTTCTAAAGTCCTTTTCTAATCAAATGTAATTGTCTATCTCAGTTGTACTTAAATGAACCCAATTTTTGCTTTCCTTTTCCTATGATTAGAAAATGATTAGACCACTGTTTAATTAATTAGTATGTCTAGCTTATATTGATATGTTTAAGGGACATGATATGTTTGTCTGGTTCTGTAAATTTAATTTGTCATCTATATAAAATAAATTGCCTTTTAAAAATGAAAAAAAATTAATGTCTAGTAAAATCAGGATGTCTGCTGAATCAATTTTTATAACAATGGTATATCTTTGCTGTTTATATATATATATATATATATATATATATATATATATATATATATATATATATATATATATGTTTATTTGGTATGTGTAACATATGGTTTTTTGCAGCCAGATTTGTCTGCATTTTGTAGTAGTTTAGAATGCTATTTGCCTATTGCAATGTAAGCTTTTAAAGTAACTCATTAACAATTATAAAAAACTGGATCTCACTTGGCTTTATTTCAAACATGTTTACACAACAATGTACATGATCACATATCTACCATTAATTATGATATTAAAACAAAAATAACACTGATTATTAACAAAAAATGCCAGTAAACATTTTCATATGTCAGTTCTAGAATTTATGACATTAAGTCATTGTCCATTTACAAATTTTGTTGTTTTGAGGTCCATATTTATTATACTATTGTGGTCCAATTCTGTTGCTTTGGCTCATGAGCCAATATTCCATAACAGACTTCAATCGGTCATTTGCAAAAATTATGTTCTAGCACTTACTGTTCAGAATGAAGGATTTTTAAGAGGTTTAATTTTCAGCTGATAGATAAAAATCCTATACTGTTGTTTCTGAAGTTGGAATTTAGATTTTTTAAAAAATGTATAAGTATTTTATTAATGGTTCTCTATCAGAATTGTTCAGTAAAGAGAGGTTTTAGTGTACCATGGTGGTATACTGAAGTAGAAATCGACTGTACAGCTTCATCTGTATTTATTATTACAAATGTATTGCCTTTTTAGTGGCTAGACTAGTGAAGCAGTTTTAAGTTTTTGTCATTGTAGCATATTTTAAGACATGTATCACACAAGTAACAAGGTAGATGCAAAATGTAATCATGAATGTTAATGTTAAGTTTACAAATTACTGAAATGTCCAGACTTTGTATTTCATACTGTTAAGTTTACAAATTACTGAAATGTCCAGACTTTGTATTTCATACTCCAGTTAAAGAGTGAATTTCACAAACCATCAGAAAGTACTTTTGCTGAGTTATTCAATGCTTTAAATTCATTTATTTATTTTTTGTTGCAAAAACATTTTTTAGGCATTAACCAGGAACTCAATAAAAATGTTAGAAAAATTTAAAATATGGTAACAAGTTAAGACTATTGGTTATGAATATCGTGACTCTAGTCTGATGCTATATAAAAAATCAAAATGATTTCCAGTGGTGTGGTTAAAATTTTACGGGCCACACCACTTACTGTTGTGACCAGTCCCTAATGATGTGACCAGTGTTTGCCTAGAGAAATTCAATTTAAAAGTTTCAATATGATATACATGTGTATAAGAATAAAAGATTTTTTTCTCTTCTATTTTATGTTTTACGTCATGGATAAATAATTTAGAATTACTCGCTAATCTATATGTGGTCATTTATTACATTAATCTCATTGTGATAAATAGAATTTAGATAATTAATTTAAAATTCCTTATTTACAGCTGGAATGCTGCACAAACAACAAGCAACCGGTATGTTTAATTTTTGAAATAAAAATTTTGTCTGCTAGGCTAAGCCAAAACAATTATTGGTTTATCTGTCATCTGTTGAAACTATTAGCACACCTTTAATTGGTTTTACTTGGTATATGGGTTTATTGTCTTCATTTGCTTAAAAAAACCACTAATGCCTGGTATCTAAATCTTCACTGGCTTTGTTGCACTTGATGCCCTCTATTCATCTATTTCATCTATTCATATTTGGTCATGCATCAGCTAATACCAGTACTTCCTCATTTTTGTGCTGGATTATTATAGAATCTAATGGAACTGAAAAACTGTCCATTTGATACCAATTGGTAACATCTTTATGCTTGGTAATTTCTCATCCTATCTGCTCATGCATTAACAAATACCTGAATGTTTTTATTTTTTGTGCTGGAATATCATTGAGTAAAACTCAATAATTGTCTTTGGCCATGCCACACTTAATGCCCAGGGGTTCAAAACTCCCCGGGTCCAAGGTCCTGGACCTTCTGATTTTACTTTTGGACCCTTGGAATTTTTACAGTAAAAGTGGGATGGACCTGACACTTCCTTTGTGTATTAAAACATTTTCAGAATACTCTTCCTTTGTTTATTAAAAACAGTCTCAAAATCACTTAATTTATTGCAATTTGTCAAAGTTGTTTTCAGATTGTTTCTGGAAATGAAAATATAATCTGCAGCTGCTTTGAAAACAGTATCTTTTGAGTGTTTGTAAGTTGTATATGATATATTTGTTCAATCAAGAATATAAACACATTTGATCAACATTAGTTTTTTTCAATTTTGGCACACATGGATCTTCCATTGCAGATATGGGACCTGCCTATCTTAATTTGAGACCTACCAAAAATAAAGTCCTGGACCTATCATTGTGAAATATAATTTTGAACCCCTGATGCCTGAACTTTTTCTTTTTTTGTGCTGGATTGTCATCTGAATAATTAGAACTCAGAAACTGTCCATTCTTTATCTGCTTTATACCATTGGTAGCACCCTAACACCTGGTTCTGTCTCATCCCCTATGACAAAGCAGTACCTAATTATTGCCTAAAGTTTCTCAATTTTTGTGCTTGGTTCTTATTGAATCAAATACATTTAATAACGTTTCCATTTTTTTGCTTACAGTTGGAAGCACCAAATGCCTGGAGTCTCCATGTTACATTTTCATTAATCCCAGAGACTGTTTATGCTCATATGCTTCCTTATATGCCCTATCTGTGACAATGAATGGATAACAAATTGTCATTAAGTGAACAAAAACTAACACCTGTCCATTGTCTATGTGCTTGGTATCCTTGTATCTGTGTTGCCACCTGAGTTTTCATGATGGATATCTTACACATCATTTCACTTTTTTTTATTCTTAAAAAGAATCACCAACTACTTGTTTTACCTAATACCTTGTTCTTAAATTGGTTACTATGTTTCACGCTGGCTTATCTGTCATCAGATGTTGTAGGTTATCTCCATTATTATAATTCTGATCGATCATTGGAGTATAAAGTGCCTAACTGGATATTATATGTTAACAAGTTTTGTAACACATACATTTCACTGTAATCCTTTGTTTGGCTTTAAACTGTTTTATCTGGTTGCTATTTTTCAATGAAAAACCTTTTTGTTATTACTGGTTCTATAAGATATGTTCATCTAATTATTCCTGATCAAGAATACATTTGCACAAAATGAGACTTTCTTAACCACATTCATGATGCCATTGCTGTTCTGTAAGTAACATCTACACTTTGAGTCCCATGTGACCTATGAGTCGCGCTAGTTCTTGTAGATAAATGCATTTAAAGCCATCTATATTCTTTTAATATGCAAATTGCTTCAGTCTCATTGAATCTTTGAGTCAACTTTACCCTATTGAAATCATCTTAGTAACTCTTACTCCTTGAGCACACTTAATCTTCAAGTCTACCTAAATGTTTCAGTTTCCATTACTGCAAGTTAACAGCACTCTTTGACTCACCCCTTTAGGTAATGAACTTGTTTATTAAAATCCTACTGTTTTATCATGTGATTTATGACTTGTCTGTAAAAAAAAAAAACAGATTTTAATATCAATTTGCTGCTAATGTCGACTGTTTGAAACATTAATTTTACACCAGTTTCCTTTTCTTTACTGATTGTATTATCAGTCAATGAATAGCTGTTATAATGCTGATCTGGTTTACACAGTAACACGAGTTATTCACTTACTTTACTCATTTAGTCTGCATTACTTTAGCTCCAAGTCTTCCTTTATCTTTCAATCACCCTTCGTCTTTAAGTCGTGCGAGTCATTCTTACTCTATACATCTCTTTTTGTCTCTTATTCTGTCATAAAAATTCCTTATTGATTTTGATTTGCTAGTTACCTGATTTAGATGTGTTGGTGATGGTTTCACTTTGATGTGTGTTTAATTTTCAGGTAATTTTTTAATATAAGCAAATTTGATAAATTTTGAACTACCACTATTAATTGATGCTTCAATCTAACAGCAGTAAGAAGACCTGTAAAGTGTTTTGATGAAAATATTTTAAGTTAATTTTAATGTTACAATGGTACCAAAAAAAAAAAAAAAAAAAAAAAAAACGATATTATAAATATTTGAGATTTTTTTAGCCTCCGTTTATTTGCTATTTTATGTTTAGTATGATTTTTGACATTAAAAGGGGCTTGGACTCTAAAATACTGTTGATGAGTTAAAGCAAGGTAGAAAATTTTAGGGGCTTGTAACAAGGTTTTACTGTACAGGTAGAAAAAAATGAAGACATGTATAGCAATTTTGAATTATGGAACAACCTTGAATATTATACAGTTAACAATATATCTACTTTTTGAATCCATTTCAAGTTTAAATTGGCAGAAATGATTTGTTATTTTACAGTGATTGTCTTGGAATATTCTTTCCAAATTATATATATAGAATTTTCATTTTAATTGGATATTTTTATCCACTTAGTTCTGTTTGAAAAATTAAAAAATTAAAAAAAATTTGGGTGCAACAAACTCATCCTTATATAAATAGTGGTTTTAAAGTTTCAAATGTTGTTTTTTTTTGGAGTTGAAGTGTTGTAAGCCCTGGTCAAAAGTATATTTAGATATTATGAGGCAGTCAGTTCTTTTCTGTAAGAGAGAACCTGTTTTTCTAAATACCTTCAATTTTCTACTAGTGAACTGAATAAAATGTTAAAGAGAACTGAGGATCCCATTATACTCTCACCTTTTTTAGTCAGAAATCAGTTTGTTGCAATATGAATTCCTGTATTTATGTTCATCACATTTTTTCATCAATGGGTGAGTTTGGAGGTATGAGAAATTAAATTCTGGTTTAGTACATAATCCAAAGTGCCAATTGAGCTTCAGCTAGAAATGCTACAGATATTTATCCTTTATTTTTACTTAGGGGTGTTTTTTTTTTTTTTTTTTTTTTTTTTTTTTTTTTTTTTTTTTTAACTTTCTGAGAAAAGACATTGTCTATTGGTCTGGGGCATGAATTGGCAGTATGCTAGCACTTTCTCATGCATAAGCAATGTCATTTAAAAGCAACTTGGATTAATCCTTGGAACCTGTAATAAATAAAGTACATGAAATTTGTTAATAAACCATGTGCAGTTAAAATATAACAAGCAATAAAAATGCAGATTATTTCAAAATTCTTTGAACATACATGTTTTCAGAAACATTGCCATGAAACTTCGCCATAAATAAATTTTTCCAACTGAATGGTGAGATTGATTGGCAAATTCATTTTTCATTATCTTCATCTATATTATGCATTTAATTTACAAGTCTAAATTGTAAAGTATTTGGTATATATAAGCTAGAAACGAGATAGGGTGAAAGTAAAAAAAAGATTACGTGAATAAAGGAATGAGTTCTAACTGAGGTGTTTTAATCTTAGGGCAAAATATAAAATAAAGTGACAATTAGAAATATTTATAATTATGCCAATTAGTCAAAATTTTAAAAGCCAAACTAATGACTACTGAGAGCAGTTTCTTTGCAAGAAAATTATGTTTATACCAACCTGCTATTTTAAGTAGTCAGTATATCTCAATTTTTATAACTATGTATATTTTATATTTTATCTTTGACAGAGTTTTGCACTTTTCAACCACTAATATTAATTTATAAATTTTTACAAAAAAAAAAAAAGGAAAAAGAAAAATATTGGAAGAGGTGAAAACTCTTAATTCTGTATATAGACAGATCATTGTGTTGGTTTTGCTAATAACAAATTTCGAGATATATATCATGTGTCCTTTGCGAATATTAAATATATGACTGTTTCGTTACATCTAATGTATTTATTTATTTACTGAAATTATTTGTGGTGCTATTAATAATATTGTTTCAATGCTTTGACTCATCAATTCACCGTTTTAATTTAATCAATTAATATTAATTTAAATATATATATAAATTATGAAATCTTTCAATTAATAGAATAAACTTTTTTAGCTCACCTGACCGAAAGGTCATGTGAGCTTATGGCATGGCGAGGCGTGTGTATGTGGGTGGGTGTGTGCATGCGTGTGTGCGTGCGTCGTTAACACCTATTTTCGAACTTCTCCTCCAAAACTGCTGGACAGATTTCAATGATACTTGGTCAGAAGCATATATGGGCCGGTGCAATTCAGATTTGTTCATGGCATTGCCATGGCTACCAAAACTAGGTCAAGGTGACCTAGGGGTCCAAAAATCTTAAAAAATCTTCTTCTCTAAAACCAATGATGAGAGAAAAAATCTGATGTGATATTTGGCTTCTCTAGGGTCTTAAGCCTATTGTTCATTTCAGTGAAATTTGGTCGAAAAATGGGTTACGCGTTTTTGCGTTTAGTTTTAAAAATTTCGTAAAATGGCTCAAAATTGTTATAACTTGACTATTTGAACAGATATTGACATGGGGTTTTCAGTTTTGACTTTTTCTTGAAATGACCTTTACATTAGGCAAGGTCATAAATCAAGGTCATGACCTAATTTGTGATTTATGCAGTTTTAGGCAATTTTCTTGCAAATTTTAAGAGATATATGAATTCAAAACATTGTTAAAAATGTTCCCCATGACAAAATTTAAAAAGGTACCAAGTTTCGTAACTATATGATAATCCATGTATGAGTTGTTGCCCCTGAAATTTTATTTTTGGCTTATGAATACTAAAATTGTGCAATAGCTTGAAAACTTTAAGCTTTTTGTATAGGCATGTATATTAGAATATTGTAGGTATTGCAACAATGATCATTTTAATATATGGTACAAGGTCATATGTTGAAAGGTCAAGGTCACAGCTGCAAAAGAAGACTTAAATTGCTAATTATCTTGAAAACTATTAACTTTTTGTACAAGCATGTTTATTAGAATATTGTACATATTGATATTAAGACCATTTTGATATAAGGTTCAAGTTCACATGTTCAAAGGTCAAAATCATGGCTGCATAACCATATATGGTTAATTATTTGGAAATTTATCTATTGTACTATAGTTAAATGCTGCATTTGAGCTATTATAAATGAAATGTGACTAGACATTTCTGATTAATTATTGCAGGATTTTCCAAACTTGAGGAATTTTGTGAACTTTTTGTATTTAAGTTCTTTGTAAGTTTTTGGATATTACCTCAGGTGAGCGTTAAGGCCCATGGGCCTCTAGTTTTATTATAAGTATAATTCTTAATTTAAATTATTAATTTTCATAGATAAAAAAAAAGATGAAAAGATGACAAATAATGAAAAGAAAATTAAATGATGCTTCAGTAGTGAAATAAAAATAGTGTGTAAAATATTTTTAGGAAATTCAAATTATAGAATATAAAAATGGTTTTAATTTCTATATAGCACTAGATCACTTATTTATTTTATTATCAATGTAAACATGAAAATTATAATTTATTAGTTTTTTATTTCAATTTCCAGATGTCTGTTAATTTTTTTTAAAGTCTAAAAATTCTCTCTATGCATGTAATGTTAATTATGGTAATTTTGTGTTCAAGATAACACTAAGGGCTGGGGATGGGGTTAAGTGTGCATGCAGTATACTTTGCATTATGGCATGAGATTTTTTTGGCAATTTTCTTTCATTGCTTTTTCTGTTTTAGTTATGGGGACGATTTGTTAGGTCAATTTGCCAGAGGTCACAGTGGTCAAATAAGTCAGTTTGCCCAAAATCATAGTGATGAAGCTATTGACTTTGCCAAAAGTCATCGTGCAGAAATAACTCAATTTGCCAAAGAGCACAAGGGAGAAATTGCGCAATTTACCAAAACACATGGTAGCACGATGGCTAAATTTGCCGGAAAACAATTTTCACAAAAAATGACGTGAGTATGATCACGTGAAATTTTGATTTTCATTTATTTTAACAAACAGGCTAGTTTATATAGTAATAACTCTTGTGGCTTTTTTCTGATTTCTTTGATTTTTTTTCATATTGCATGTTTATGTTTCTTATTTTTTAAAAGTAATTTTAATTTCTTTTTCATTTCACGATTGTAACTCTCGAAGATTATTTGGAAAAACACTTATTTGCCACTGTGTCTCCCCTAATTTACCTTGTATAATGATTCAAAACAGAGTTTTAAATGTTTTTTTAAATGAAGTTATGTAAGGAAGAAAGCACTTGCTTGTTGAGTTTCTTTTCTTATTCTTTTATAAGCATTTATATATGAATGTGCAACAGTGATGCACTTACATCAACTTTAACTTGGACAAAGTCATTGGCTTTAAACATTTCAGGACAAATGTAATGTATTTTTTTAACATTGTTACTTATAATCATGTTGCTTTACGCTGCTTAAGCCTATGTATGTGTATGGAAGCTTTTATTGCTCAGGACTCTTTAAACGAGCATTGTTTTGATTGCTATTTATGTGTGTTTAATATTTAACCTCATTATGAATCTGTAATGCTCTCCCCTTGTCATCATGTCAGTGGCTTATTGTTAAAATGGAATATGCCATTATGATACTCATGCAGAAAACATTTTACACAGGCTAAAAATGCACTACAAACAACTGTTTCTTTACGTACAGCTAGTTTATCGTATGTGCCTTTGTAGTAGATTAAAATCTGAATTTTAAAATTAAGTTTTGAATCATATAAACCTAACTAGATTAAAATGGTATTTGATACCTCTTTTGGTCAGATAATTTGTGTATGGTTTTGACAGTAGATCCTTCCATATCTTATTAGTTTCTGCAATAGGATTAGGAACTTGTCTTTAGTCCATGGTCAACGGTGTGCATTTTCAGTTTTTGGGTTGATACCTCTTTTGGTCAGATAATTTGTGTATGGTTTTTACAGTAGATCCTTCCATATCTTATTAGTTTCTGCAATAGGATTAGGAACTTGTTTAGTCCATGGTTTTTGGGTTGATACCTCTTTTGGTCAGATAATTTGTGTATGGTTTGACAGTAGATCCTTCCATATCTTAATAGTTTCTGCAATAGGATTAGGAACTTGTCTTTAGTCCATGGTCCAACAGGTGTGCATTTTCAGTTTTTGGGTTGATACCTCTTTTGGTCAGATAATTTGTGTATGGTTTTGACAGTAGATCCTTCCATATCTTATTAGTTTCTGCAATAGGGTTAGGAACTTTTCTTTAGTCCATGGTCAACAGTGTGCATTTTCAGTTTTTGGGGAAACTGGTCAACTTGCAGTAATTTTTGTTTGACTTTTAAAATCTTTACTCTTGATAAGATTGGTTTTCTTCATTTGAATTTTTGAAAAACTTCCTAGACAAAAGATAAATTCAGATGTGATATTAGAATCAGCATTAGAATTTGTTAAAAAGATGATGCATCTGTTTTCTCAGTCAAAACATGTCATGTTATTTTATTTAGGAAAGGTTTAATAAACAGAACCATCATTGTCTTTTTATGGCTGCTTTGTCATAGAGCTTCATGATAAATAATTGTCATTCTGAAATAAACTTTAAAAAAATGGGGGGGGGGATATCTCATCCTGTGATAAGTACACTGTAGGGGTGCATGGGGGTTTTGAGATATGTTAGTCTGAGCTCAAGCACCAAAGTAATAGGACCACCCTTAAATTTATTATATAAAAATGATATTACTTTGGTGGCTGAGAGGCCAAAAGTATCTGTTTACAGATCACAACTCTCACTGTCTAGGTTTGGTTCCCATTCAGACATTTAAACTCATGTGTGGAAAATGTGTCATTTGGCTTGTTGGATGTAAGTTTACTATAGTAACTAAGTTTTCCTGACTGACTCAGTATAAATGAGCAATCTTTGACTGTCAACTAGCAGTAACCATTACCTTACTCCACCATAATCCACTCTACAATGCTATGCATGACATAATTTATTATCTTAATTGTAACACTCAAAAATAGAAAAATAAATAAATGAATAATAAATAATGATAAATACCAAAATTCTAATGAGTGATGCCACTAGCTTCTTCATGTAACTGTTTACAGCATAAGGTACTTGTACTGGACTTCGCATGTTAATTTAAAAAAAAAGATTTTTCATAATTTAGTGAAATTATTTGAGTGTATACAATCGCAACCTGGGTTCAAATTCCACTGGTAGGCATACCTCATTACTTTGAAATAAAGGCATTCCTCATCAATTTAAAATGTAGTATCTTGAATTAAATAATGATAGAAAAAAGTGATACGTTGTATTGTGTATTTTAGAAGAGTACATTGGGTTGAAAATATCATTGACGTTTTAAAAAATATATGCATACAATTTGCATACCATTACCAATAAGTGTTCATGGCTTTTTTCATTCAGTCATTAGTGTGTTCAGTTTATTTGTATGTGTTGGATGTATATTGCACTGAAAAGTTATATAAATAGATTTCAGTATATTTTCAGCATAAAGACAAGTTACAAGTATATTAGTTGTAAAAAAAGAATGTTTTCAGGAGCTATTTTGTTATTTGTAATTCATTGTAGCAATGCCAAAAAAAAAAAAAAAAAAGAAAAGAAAAGAAAAACAATAATAATAATGAAAAAGAAAAAAAAGTTGTCAAAATTACGACAAAACACAATTTTTGTCAGACAGTCTGATATGGTAGCAGGAGTTTTCTCCCATTAGCTTCACACAGTTTTTTGGTCATACATTGTTACTCCATCTATTTGTAAAAATGATAAATGAATTAAATTTGATGTTTAATACAAATGTCACATTCTGAATGACATGGGCTATTAGTCAACTTTCAGTACTAAACATTTTCTGTTCCTGGTCTAAATATTGTTAATAATTTATTTTATTTTCTGTTTCCTTTATTTACAGGCGCCCAGGACCTGGTGGAAATGCACCGAAAATTCCAGATCGTCCATCTATACCATCAAGACCAAACTACAATTGAATCATTCTCATCTAGTGTCATAGTTCATTGTCATAGAGATAATGTAAATTATGGACGGTAGATAAAAATGTTGTTTATTAGGGATGGTAGAGAGTTCAGATGTCAATTGACAGCACCTAGGTAACTGTTTTAGAAGGGAAACATGTAATGCTTTATTACATAAGATATGTTATTTCATTGTTTTCCTTCTTTTAAGTATGGCATTTTAGTAAGTGTGTTTATTCATATGTAATGGGATTTGCCAACTCACTACTTGATTAACACTCCTTAATTTTTTTGCTGAACATGTTGGAAAATATTTACATCCAAGAATATTTTCAATATTATGGGAAAACAACGCTGATGCCATTTGATGTTAAAATAAAATAATTGTTTGGCATAAACTTTTTGGGGTGTCACTTGGTTTGTTGGGAAGTCTGTTTCTTGTACTAAAAAAAATTAATAAAAACATTATGTAAATTGGGAAAACTTGTTAACATATGGATCATTTTATACTTTAGTCTTTGAAAGTTGCAGACATTTTTCAATCATGTGATCACTTGTATAAGCTCATCAGCAACCATGTGATTTGGTAATGATATCATGTGACCAGAGAAAAGCTTAGTACTCGGGAATATGCAATTAAGTTATTAAAAAGATTTTGTACTTTGTAAATTTTTTTAAATTTATGTAAATATGAATTTTTTTTGTGTAAACTGTAGAATTTTGCACAAGTGTTATTGATAGCTGTATAAAGGCAACCTATATATTTATAAACACAGTCAAACCTGTCTGCAAAGAATGCCAGGAGGGTCATGATTTAAAACTTCTCATAAGTAATGATACAGTTCTTTACTAAAAGTCCAAGCTTTAGAATATACCATCAGACTAAAAGATGGCAATGCAGTACAAGAGAATAAGGCCATACAATGTTGATTCTTGGAGACCCTCTGGTTTGAGTCCTAGCATTTTATGACTTTTTGTAACATTGATCAATTTCACCCAAAAATAAAATGAATAGGAAGAGGCAAAAAAAGATGGTAGTCTTAAGTAGCTTAACACCATTGAAACCAAGTAAAACCACTTGCCAAAGGTAGGTGGTTTTCTCCAGGCACTCTTGTTTCCTCCACCATCCCAGAACTGACTGCCTCAAAATAATTGAAAGATTCTTGACTTGGGCATGAAATACCATTACTCCATTCCGAGTAAACCCTAATCTGATGAACCTATGGGCTCAAACAAACTTTAGCTTATAGTGATACAACATTAACCAGCAGTTGGTATGTAAACATGGACTTTCTTTACAGACAGGTTTGACTGTATAGAATATAGTTGTAATATATATATACAATGTATGAAGCCTACTTATAGAGGAAAAACTGATTCAGTATACATAGGAAGTTACCGTAACTATAGTAACTGTATCTGTATAGATCATTTGTTAATAATTAAGTCTACTTATAAAGAAAAACCAATTTTACATATTAAATTATAAGTACCTAATGTAAACTTGTTTTTGATAGAATGAAATTGTATTTTATCACGAGTGCAATGATTTTGTAGCATTTAACAAGATGAATTTTCTCCCTAAAGGGACAGCTTGAGTTGTCTCCCTTCTGACACAGTGGCAGTAAGTTTAATATTATATCATAGAAATAATATGTAATTCAAATTTGTAGAAAATTTGTAATTCTGATTTTGCATCAGGTGAACCTATACATTATTTCCATTTGAGACAATTAACAAGAAACATGAATTATCTCCCCTGAAAACAAAGTGTGTTCGTGTAAGCACCACAAAAGAAAGTGGATAGTCCAGGTGAATAATGTTTAGAGGAAAAAGTAACTCATGTTTCAAGTTATTATCAGAATATTCTCTCTTTTATCATTGTGTATCAACTAATATTTCATTCATCAGAAGAACAATGGAAAACAGTTATACTAATTTTATAACAATTTATAATGAATAATGCTATAAAAAGCAAATAGTTTTTGTCAGGTGATATTGTAAAGTATAACTATCCCCCTTTGAGCAGCGCACAAAATGATGTAGACAAAGGTAGATAACTTTTGTTTCAAATTGTGTAAACAAAAATTATCTCCCCTTAATCAATACAGTGTAGAAAAATGGTAGATAACTTATGTTTCAAATTGTTCCTACAATTCATATCAGACTTTATTGAGTTTCGTTGATGTGTACTGTAATGTGAAAAAGGGTGGGGATGATTTTGTCAATAAAATCAGTTAGAATATGTAATACATGTTTCTTATTTATTATTAAGCATGTGCATAAATATATTGTAGAATCATGTAAAATGTCGTGGTTGTGTAATTTTAAAAAATAATTTTTTTAGGAGAAAATTTGGAATTGAATTTTGTGTAAATAAAACCAAATTTTTGGTTTTGACTTACCCAAAAGTAATCACTAATATTTGTTAGATTAAAATTTTTGGCTTTGCAATTTAAAAAAAAAATTTTTTGAGGTACATTTATTGAGTTTTGTAAAAATAAATCCAATTGATGGCTTTAATATTTAAAAATTTTCATCTAATTTTTACTTTACCATGAAAAATAGTAAAATTAAACCCTCCAACAAATTTTGTGATTTAAAAGTAGCAAAATTAAATCCCCATTAAATATTTTTGATTTTACAATATATATTTAAGAATGTGTTGCAATGTGTTTGGAACCAAAATTGGTAAAAAGGCTTACTTTTAGTAGGAAGACCTTTAAATATCTTGTGTTAATCAGCATGTATAAAAACTCAAAACTGTATATATAGCATCAAAAAATAAGTCAAAAGTGATCTACCCTGACTCACATACAAGGTCACAGAGACCTGAAAAAGTACTCTTAAACATCTGACTGTTAAAATCCAAAATGCTTAAAATCTTGAAACTTTATAAACACACACACACACACACACACACACACACACACACGTGTATATATATATATATAGAGAGAGTATAAAGATCTTGAGCTTCATTCAATGTCAAAGTGACTTACATTGAAAAACCTAAACTGCTTGAAGTTTATTCATTATGTGATTGCATAAAGATTGGCAAAATTGGTCGACCTTGACCTTCATTACAAAAAAACACAGTAAATTTCATTAGTGAAACTTTTTAACAGCTTCTATTTATGAACAAAAAGTTTGAGACTATATAAATCATCAATTCCTGAAAGGTTACTTGGTTTGCGAATTTAGTTGGCTTTAGCTTTAGAATCAACATCTGTTTGTTATGAACTGAAGGGCGTAGAATCCCAAACTTATTGATCATTTAAAATCCGTATTTTCACCGTTAACTGTAAAACTTTATTATTGATAAAACATTAAAAATCTTTTAATCATAACTCAAATGCTTAGAATCTTGAAACTTTATACACAGCACATTGCATGGTGATCAAAGAACAAAACCTTGAAACACTATCTTATCAGCCAAGAGTAAGAACTATAAGCTAGAGATTTCAAATAGTACCATTCAGAATAGCCTTACCAAGTTTGAAAAACTGAATGACTTTTATGATAATCGGGAATTTAAAAAAAAAAAGAAAAAGAAGGAAAGAAAAGAAAAAGAAAAAATAATATAAAAATGAGAAAAAAATTAGAGTAAAAGAAAAGTTAGCAAAATTGATTAAGAATGATTATTAACCAGAAAATCAGAGTTTAGATTGAAGAAGGATAATTAAACCTTATGAGAAAGTGGTATTTTCTACAGATATTTTAAAGTTTATTGAAATTTTAAATAAATGGAAACTACTTATGGTACCTAAATGGACCTATATAAGCCATCTTTCTGTGGCAAGTTCACTGTCAAAACGCCATTATAATTATATATGACAGTAGCCCTCGGAGGTTGAAATCTCACATAAGCAGTCTTAGTATGAGAATTTGCCGATTTATCGGTTAGCACAACGAGTCTAAATCCTATATTTAAAGTTTTGCTTTTATATACAAGGCACATAGTGTGCATTATGCATGCCTGTCAATAGCATAGGTGAATACGTGTGTAGAAAACGGGAGGTTGAATCCCGGAAATGTCTGACCAAGGCTAAAAAATTGTTCCCGAGTCAATTATTTAGCCAGCTATGTATAAGAAATTGCTGATCGGACCTGAAAACAACATGCTATCTACAACGACCACACCAAAAAGCTTCTACGTTTAACATTGTGGTACAGATAATCAAGTGCTGAAGGTGCATAAAATTGCTATTGCTTAAAGATTCTGTTGTTAAAAAGGTGGTGTTTGGCCTTAAGCATTAACCCTTTGCCTCGGAATCAGTATGATGAACCCTAAGATGGTTTAAGATGTTATCCCTTACATTGTTGTACCGGGCTCCTGATCTATCCTACGTACGCAATAGTTCATTTTTGCAGCTAATGTTTTCAATATTCGAGTTAACTCGGCCATAACAAATGCATGTGAAATCGTAATACATTGTTATATTCCAGTTAAACAAGTCCACATCCTAACCCAAACTTGGAAGTAAAGTGTGGTGATGGTGTTTTGCGTCAAGATTTACATTAGGTGGTCAGTTTTGGGATGGTTGAGGAATCCAGAGTACCCGGAGAAAACCACCGATCTTCGGCTAGCGAATTGACAGACTTTCTTACACTAGGATCTGCCTAGCGGACTGTAACCTAGGACGACTGTAGACCTGTTAATGTGCGCTTAAACCGACTAGATCACCAAGGCATGAACTCTGGTACTACAAAATGCGTAAAAAAAATAGTTAAGTAAACAGACTGTGAGATACTCGGTCAATACTTCAAGTCAGTAAAAGAAAATGTGACATCCAAAGATCTCAAACATAATCATACACGTGCGACCTACCCGCCATTCCAAGTAGACGCAAAAGCATTAGGACGGACTCCGAAAATACTTAGCCGACCCTACTACCGCGGATGGTACGTTTGCGTGTGCTTCTTTTGTTTGTTTCTTTTTTAAAAGAAATATTTTCAAAAGCGGCACATGGCAAATTTTTTTTCGCGTTATTTTATTACGATTTAAAAAATTGCACACGGCAAGTTTGTTTTATATGCATCGTGTATCAGATAAAAATTTTAATTTTTCTTTGTTTTAATACATCATATTCATTTTAAAAATGCATGCTTTGTTACTGATAACACTGCAAGCACCCGGGGTCTTTTTCTTCAGATCAAACAATATTTAGATGCAAATAAAATCTATGATGTCATTGATGTATTGCTCTTGTTTAGTGTATGCCTTCAGCCAAATTTAGATGTTTTATGATATAATCTTATTTGTTCTAAATTGCATCGAGGAACAGGCTATATTGTAATTTGTACGAGTAAACAAACTCGCACAGAATACATTTACATTATCACTAGTTTCATTTAAAACACGTTTAACATTCGCGTGCGTATTGAGATCCGACGCCGTCACGGGAAGTTCGAAGACTTAATTTTTAAACCAAGCGAATCAATGCATCTCACCTCTGTGGATAACGATCCGGTGGGCCGCTTGTTAGAAAGTTCTTTTATGTATTTAACCTTGGCAGGATATATTAGCATTCGAAAACCAAATCTTGAACATGCAAAAATGCATCAGAGGCCAGTTTGAATCATTAGCACACACACGCGCAATGCATTTGTGTCATCTAGAGATAAGATTTTTTTCGTCGCGAATATGCCATAATGAGAAAGCTGATTTTAAGGGAAATAACTTGCAATCTATGAGTACAAAAAAACTGCGGTTGATTTGTAATCAACAATAAACCGTATGGAATCCCCCACCACTAAAAGTGGTTGGGTTGACTTGATGATAATATTGATTGTCAATTTTTAATTTATTGTTTTCTTTGTTTAAATGTATCCTTTCGAGTTTAAAATGCATCATTTGTTAATAGATTTTCTGAACCACCTCGGGCCTTTTCCATCAGATCAAACAAACAACTAAATATTAATAAAAAAAACGACATGTCATCAGCATTGATGTACTGCTCAATATTATAACTAAATGCAATGATTTATTATATAATATTTTTTGTTGTTAGTTCCATTAGGGACAACCTATATAAATTTATTATTTTATGAGTAAACAAAGCTCGTGTTAGAGGACAGAGTATATACTGGTTCATCCGGTACCAGTTGAATGTAAATGTGACTTTCGGAATGATATGTTTTTGCTGCTTGTTGAGCTAGCACCTTTATACGAAATGTCACCCGAGGAAGCGTGCTAGTTCATCAAGACAAGCCATGATTTACACTTGCATACCTCACGCAGTGTTCCTAGGTTGATCCTTAAAGTAATGTAGCCCAGGCCCCAGTTTCACAATCATTCACCCAATTGAGTGTACACTCAACTCAAATTAGGGAATGTTTCATTGTCAGTTGTTAAGACATTAAATATTTAAAAGTGAATATCTAATTTCGTACTTAAATCATTTAATGTAGGTTTATTGAACAAAAACAAAACATTGTATCATATAACTTAAATTTTTAAAATATTGATGAGAGACATTTGGGACTATTTGAGTGGAGTATACACTCAATAATGTATTGATTGTGAAACTGGGGCCTGGTCGCGATTGGCTTATAACTGCATGCTGACCTAACGACGTTAAATGACGTAACAACCAACAGACTGGGTGACTTGGTACCCGTATTTGACTATCATCCCTAGCCCAAAAAATCAGAATAAAACAATTGGTTAAGGTACACAATAACGTTCTCTAATCACGTGATGAAACATTTTTTGTCATTTTAATCTTGTTATCACTTTTAAATGTCTAACTTCTTCATTCTTTTTTCAGTTTAATTGTTTCCTCGTATCTTTTTATATAATTTCATTTGCACTGCCGCAAATGACTGGATCATTAAACAATATTTGGGATATCCATATCCATATTCAGATTTACTTTGTGTTATTTTAACTGATGTATTGCTTCATGGCTTTAAGCAAAAAATTGATACTTTTTTTGATAAAGATTACCCTTGGAAAAATATTGCTATGTTAACAAATCCAAATTGCCAATATAATATTTACGCAACTTGTGTTACATGTACAATAGGTACTAACTTGGAACATTGGCGTTTTATCCAATTTTCAAGTTTCTCGATAATATAGTCATTTAGTGTCCAGACAATAACTATCGATTTTAGGCCAGCGAATCGACAGGACTTCCAACACTAAATTAAAATCATTTTGTATCTGTCCCAAATGAGATTTGATCCTACGCGTTGAGAGGCATTCTGATCCACGAGCCTGTGCTTTCGACCACCCGTCCACAGAGGGCCTTACTTAAACTTTTTGAATACTCTACTTTTATAATATTTTTTTAGAATTTTTTAAATGACAAAGATATTGCCTTTCTGAAAACCCAATTGAGGACAGTAGGACAACAACACAGATGCTGTACGAAGTTAAATGTATCAAAGTATCGCCCTTATAAATATATTAACAAGTTGAATAATATATATTTATATTTCTTTCAAAACTCTGACATGACACAATAAACTCTTTCTATGAAAAGTTTTCATGCAAGGGTCTGGGTAGACTAGTGTTTCAAACGCGGGTTTACGGTTCACAGTGCTTTCCTGTGACGGAGATCTTTGGTAAGTACACCGATAAACATTCTTACACAAGTATCTAATCGAATGGGATTCGAACCGTGTATTTTCAGGATACTCTGTATGTACGAAATAATAATTTTAAATAAATAAATAAATAAACAAATAAATAAATAAATTTGTGCTTTAAAAAAAGCCTATGATCTCTCTCTCTGTCTCTCTCTCTCTCTCTCTCTCTCTCTCCTCTCTCTCTCTCTCTCTCTCTCTCTCTCTCTGTTGATATGTAGAGAAACAAAACTCCACATAATTAATCCCGTTTTATAGTAACGTAATTCCCGTCTAGACAGTAAACGCTCAAACAACATCTTTACATGATAATATTTGTGTATTTTTGCATGTTTATATTATTATTCTTTAAAGGTTAAACTTAAAAAAGGAAACAAAAAAAATAAAACTCAAGCGTGCAACTGAGAAGAGCAACTGTCAACAAAAACCACAAACAAGATTAAAATCGAAAAAACAAACATGCTTTGGGACAAATATTGAATTGGATGTTTTCAAGAGAGCTAAAGAATCTACATTAGAAAAATAATCTTTATATAAAAAAATTAGAAAAAAAGGAGGGATGCAAGGAAAAAACTGTCACCTGATGACAAAAACAGCAGGGTGAATGACATACCTTTGTATGTGTCATGTACTTATGTTACTTTTTTTATGAAATAGTGATCAAAATTATAACGTTTGTCATATACCATTTTTTAAAAATTTCATCTTCGTTACATTAAAAAATGCTTCGTGACATATTTATAAAAACTAACACATGGCATACGTGTTCGAAATATAACTTGATGTCACGGCACAAGAAAGCTTATAACTTGTAACAACTGAAAGAAATAATTTTTTTTAACTTTCTTGAAGATAAAGCTTTATCCAAATTTTTTTAGATATAACTACGTTATTTCTGTTGATACTTAGGGGGCGGTTTTTCAGCTGTAAAGGATTGGCGAAATTGATAACAAAATATAAAAATAAAACAACGGTTATTCGAGTGTTGAAAAAGACAAAATTTGGTAAAAATTATTGAGAAAAACATCCAAATGTGTACATTATGTTTTGCTTTATACAATAAATTCTACATGGTTTAATGGGAATCAGTCAGTGCTTACCTGAAATCATATCGTCTGAGTTAAATAAATAAATAAATAAATAAATAAATAAATAAATAAATAAATAAATAAATAAATAAATAAATAAATAATAGATAAATAAATAAAATAACAATAAATAAATAAATAAATAAATAAATAAATAAAATAAAAAATAAATTAATTAATTAAATAAAATAAATAAATAAATAAATAAATAAATAAATTAATAAATTAATTAAATAAATAAATAAATAAATAAGATATCAATAAATAAATGATTGAATAAATAAATAAATAAATAAAATTAACAATAATAAATAAATGAATGAATAACTAAAATAACAATAATAAATAAATAAATAAATAAATAAATAGATAAAATAAATAACAATAATAGATAAAACAAATAAAAATAACAAAAACATATGCGTATCAATCGATAACAAACGATAGAAATACGTATTAAAAATCTCATTAAAAATTTTATGATGAATTACAATAATTTAGAAAAGTTCTTAAGTACAAGGGTAAAATTTCATTAATTGGCCAAAAACTTTCTTTCATGTTAAAACATATTGCTCTGATGACCAATATAAACTGGACAACAAAGTAACAATCACCTTATCACGCTTGATTTCCATCTAAAACACATCAGTGATTAAAACAAAGTCCTGCAGGTGCGCGAACTTAGTCGATAAATATTGCGTGTTATACCTCCGCCGAATGTTACAGTCATCGCGTGATCGACGGGATCAGCGTAAATAATTCATGATGATATAGGCAGTTGACTAAGTCTGTTCGGGTTAATGATAGTTTTTTTTTTCTCCCTGTCCTTTTTTCTTTTCTTTGTTTTAAATGACCCACTTCTCACAAATTAATTAATAACAAATACACGTTAATACATTTATTATTTTTTCCCATTCGATTTCAGTGTTTCCCAATTGTAAATTATTTGCCAATTCAATATTATTTTATTTTTTTAAAAGTACGTTTAGAAAAGAATAGAAAAGAATAGAATAAAATAAAATGAAATAAAATAAAATAAAATAAAATAAAATAAAATAAAATAAAAATGAAATGAAATGAAATGAAATGAAATGAAAAAAAAAATCAAATAAATAAAACAAAACAAAATAAAATAAAAAAAAGTAACAATTAGAATACATTGTAATTTATCAGGCTCATTTAGTCATGCATTCTGCATTTTGGACGCATGTGTACGTTTTTTAAGAAACCATGTATAAATTTCTGTCGAAAGCATACTTTTCAAAGGTCGAGGTTTTGTGCCTTGCTAATAGTAAAGTATACTGTGTTTTTGAAATCTTGTGAAAAAATCGCTGTAATCTTTTGCGTCATATTAAAATATAGACCAAAAAGTATCAAATTATTCTTAAGATTTTTTATAAGTATAAATCCGTAATTTTACCCTTTCACTTAAGCACGTGCCCCCTTTTTCTTTGTCTTAAATAAAGAAGATTTGATACTCAATCATAAGTTGGAAATGTTAAAGTTTTGGAAAGTTTGAATGGAGCTTTGTATTTCGTTAAACAATTTCCGCAATCTTTAAATCCGATATAATGAGAAACAAGAAACCAAACAAATGGAATAAGGAAATAAAATAAGAAAGGGCAAATAGAATAAAATGAATATAAAAAACCTTAACTTGGGATAGGTGTTAGTAATTGTGAAGATATGATGTTCAGTGGTGTAGTAAAAGCACTTCTTCGGGTCTAAACCGTCCAAATGAATGAATGGATAAATGAATGAATGAATGGATAAATGGTTAAATGAATAAATGAATGAATGAATGAATGAATGAATGAATGATGATGATGATGATGATGATGATGATGATGATGATGATGATGATTAAGCTTTTTGATCATTATATATATATATATATATATATATATATATATATATATATATATATATATATATATATATATATATATATATATATATATATATATATATAATATAATATTGTTGTTGTTGCTTTTAATCCAGGACTGTTAACTGGCTACGCAGGATATCTGCTTTATAATAGATATAGACAACATATTTATTATAAACGTTAGGTAAAATGTACAAAATCTAAAAAATTGTCACAATATTAGATTCAAAGGAAGGAAATATGATAGGTACTAAAGCTGTGAAATTGACACGTTATAGGGTTACATTTAAAAATGTGTCTGGTGCCGGATTCCATGTCAATCCACTCAAGTGGATTATTGGCCACGTGTTCGCACGTTTTATCAACACTTAACGTTTTTATGTTTATATAAAATGTACATTTATATTGCATTAGTAGTTAATGATAGGGGTAGTTGTTAATTTCACATCCTTAAAATTAAAAAAAATAAATGGCTTAAAACACCCCTATATTTATTTTAAAACCGATTTTAAAAATTGTTACATAATTTTTGGCGTTCAGAAAACGTGTGTAACATTTAATAATTGACGACGTAAATGTATGTCTGCCGTCTATCAGGGTGGCAATGTGTGTAAATTATTGTCGGGCTTAATTAATGAAGAAAATATAAAACATATATCAACCATATCGAAAATGCTGTTTGTGATCGAATATTTTTTAATTTTTCTTACCCAATAATAATAATAATAATAATAATAATAATAATAATAATAATAATAATAAAAATAATAATAACAATAACAATGATAATAGTTGATGATGATGCTGTTGCTAATAATAATAATAATAATAATAATAATAATAATAATAATAATAATAATAATAATAATAAATTTTAAAAAGTAAAAAAAAAAAAAAACTAATAAAAGAAAAAAATCAGACACAGAATAGAATGTATATACATTGTAACATTAATTCTCTGCAAAAATATAAACAAACAGAAAACAAAAATTTAGCAAAGAAATGTCTGAATTTTTTTTAGAATCGTCTCAAGTAATTCGGTATATTTAAATAATGCCAGTAAAAACATTAAAGTGCTTTGATGTAGAGTTAATGGACGCACAAAAACTTTAAGCATTTTAGTGCAACCTTCCTAAAACCTAATACATGAGTATGCAATTTCTTGAAACATTATTCCATTGATCACGTTTTCACAGTTATCAGTAATTCAAGACAGCTTAGGAAGTGGTTTTTAAAAAAATTTTCATGTTACAGAGTAGGTACTGGTCAAGTAACCTAGCAGATTTATGACAAATTACCAAACAGATTAACGATAAATTCGTACACACCCACAATATGTCTGTAAAAATATCAGTTCAAGCAGAGAATGCTTTACTTATCTGTTTTAACTATTATTATTATTATCATTATTATTATTATTATTATTATTATATTATTATTTAAAACTATGTGTGTAAACGTTTACTTGAAAACAGACAACGCATGTCATGATACAAATTGATAAACCGAGCTAACGGGACAACCATTTACTATGATAAAACTCGCCTTTAAAGGCTTCTCGTTGATTGCCTATTTGGACTAGATTTGTTACCGTGTAACTGCAAATTGCAATATAGTGCTGGAGACGGTTGTGACGGTACATATTGTCGCCCCTGTACATATTGTCGCCCCTGTACATGCACTGACTGTACACATTGTCGCCGGCGACAATATGTACCGAGATGAGGCTTTTATTTTTCCTACAATATGGGCGACAATATGTACCGTCACAGACGGCAAATACTAGTACCTATAGATGCAAAGAACAATTAAAAATTTATATATATCATTTATTGTTCAACTTCTTGAAAATAAGCTCAAATCTTCTAAAGCAGTTGTTGCATTTTGAGTAATCCACGTTTCAATTATGTCGATTGCTAGTACATTTGTGAGCAATCTCGTAAATTGAAACCATTGCAACAAGAAAATCTTTTTCATGAAGTCGACCGGAATCCAACGTTGAAATGCCGTTAACCGTTCACTACTTTCAAAACAAAACAATCTACTTCAAGTTCAATTCTGGATGCCCGCAATGTCAATTTTTTTCACCACTGAAGACTAAGTGGTTTGCAAAATGAATTAATCTGAGACAACATTGATCAGTAAAATATGTCTGATACAAATCGGAGGGTGATATATGCACAAACGTCTTAAAATTAAGAGATTAAGGCAAAGTCAACGAGTGCCAAAACCCACATACACCAAAACTTTATCAGGAATATTAATGGCCTGAAACTCATGATCCAACGTTTTCTGGTATCAAATATATATCAGTGTTTATGTCCAAACTACGAGCCTACTATGTGATTATTGTAAAATAATTGAAGTACAAGGTCACTCACTATATAGTGTTTGTATCCACATCACTTGATTCTGTTTTGTAATTACAACTAATCCCCCAAAATAAGCAAGAGTAATATAACCATTCATTGTATGACTTTTTATATATCCTATTCGGTATGGTCCTCGGAGCAAACAGGCCCAAAAATTTACATATTTCGTTCTATTTATGGTCCTCGGTGTCGTGAGGCCCCAAAAGCATTGCTTACGTCTTGGTGGATCAGTGTGGAAAAATTTCCTTTAGCTTACTTGTCGAATGTTACTTGGTACTCTAGATTTTTGTTAACCTTTCAACTGGCCACTTTGAGATTAATAAAGAATAGAATACCATCAATCCACTACACCTTCATTATATACATTTTGCTATAAATGTTATTGGTAACTCTGTGTAGTTACTCGTGATTGTTTTTTAAAGCAAAGGTTTCAAGCTATTGTTTATCTTAAGGCTAATATTATTGCTATTATGTAGGAAGTTAGGGGCAAACAGATTGGTAAGAATATAATAAGTATAAAAATAGAGAGAGAGAGAGAGAGAGAGAGAGAGAGAGAGAGAGAGAGAGAGAGAGAGAGAGAGAGAGAGAGAGAATTTTCGGATCGGATAGATAGATGCTAGATAAATAGCTTTGAACAACACGAGTGACAAATTAGTATTTTCACACAAATATGTAAATTTGATTAAATTTTGATTATAGTTTTTGGCACTGTCACACTTGTGTCATGAATATGCGTATTTTTACCAACATTTTATCTCCAACTAATGAATAAATTTGTTTCTTTCATTTTATATATGTTCAAGTTTAAATGTATTTGACAAGTATTCTATGTGCAGACATTACGCGCTATAGAACGAACAAGGATTTTGGTGTTATTTCTGACAACTTCACAATGGACATTTACATGGTGAACGGGTTTATTTAATTAAACAACGACTCGTAATCAAAGGCAAAATCTGCCTTATAACACTTAACAAGATTAAAATCTAGGAAAAGGCCAGAGGTCGTACGAATGTATTGATTGACAATGTGTATTTATCGATCCGGATTTTGTGTTTAACCGTTACCAAATCTGAGGATTATTTCGGACTCAGGTGCCTTCTTAAACATTTTAATTTTCTGTTTTGTCTAGGAAATCTTGTTTCCCGACAAATCTCTTTCCTGACAATAATAAAAATGAAAGCTATTTCAAAGTGTTACGCTTGAATGGTTAATTTTCCGATTCGATGATTTGCATAGGAATTTAACCGACTGTTCCGAATAAAATGTTCTTGTACATTGCCAGAACCAACATTTAAACACAACATAAATACCATATATTAAAGATTGTTCTATATTGCTAGTCAACGTCACATCGTCAATGTAAGTCAGTCCTAAAACGTTTACAACTTTTACAACAAAATTCAGTTACTTAATCCCATATGCCAATCAGAACTAAAAAGGACACACACACACACACACACACACACACACACACACACACACACTATATATATACCTCGTGTAACATACGTCCGTCTCCTAGAATTACACTCACACAGATCCTATTTTGAGATACGTAAAGAATCTTGAATTGTGCGTAAAGCACCATTTACACCCCTCTTCTAGAATTCCAAGTTTGTCCAGTTTTTATTCATTTTTACAGCGTGTCCTTAGTTTTTCTATCCCAAATGTGTTACAATGTATGTAGCTTTAATACTATCTTTTCAAGCTTGTTTTCAGTGCTTTATGCACCAGTCAAGATTCTTGAACTGTTATCGAGACAAGTAGTCTTGCGATCATAGAGAAAAATTAAATAGGAGTAATTTAAAAAAAAAAAAAAAAAAAAAAAAAAACCGCCGACCTAGGCTGAGCTGGGATGATTCCTTAGCCGATGCTTAAGAATCTCATTGTGTAAAACTACTTTACTCCAAGTATTCGCGCCCACTTTTTCTGTGAAGTTTTATCAATTTTTCTTTCTCTTTTTTTCCCTCTTTTTTTTGCTAAAAAATAAAAGGACAAAATCATAGCATTGTAATATTTATATCATTCCTTTAAAAAATACGGATTAAATGGTAATATGATATATATATTTTTTAACTGATAAAAAAATTTGGATGGTATCAGTTTACAACCAATTAAGATGAAAAACATATAAACAGTTGTATCAAATTTCAGAGATTTAATCTCTTTCTAGCACTAGTATTTGAAAAGTAAAAATGATTGGTTGCTCTAACTCATCATCACGGCGATTTTATTTGCAAAAAATAAATCAGAATATTGAGAACTGAAAGAAATAAAAGCTTTGAAGTTTTATCTCATATTCAAGAAAGTGTTTTTTTTTATTTTTTTTTTTTTTATATTTTTTTGGGTTTTGTTACGATGTTAGCATATATATATATATATATATATATATATATATATATATATATATATATATATATATATATATATATATATATATAGTTATAATAAATCTAGAATACACTATTTTTCAAATGTTGTATATCGTTAATACTTTTTATTGGTCTGAATATCTGCTTTTATGTTTTAAAAAAAAGATATAAAATGTTGATCTTTTCACTTACATTTTTCTAAAATTCTTATTTCTTTATAACGATACAATTGGTCGTTCTACATGTGTTTTATAACAAATGACTACCTTTCTGTAAGTTTGTCCTGGAATGGTCGAAGTCCTGTTAGCATTAACATTTTTTAAATCAAAAAGAAAAGACAAATTTCGTTCCTTCATTTTTAATCTTTGCTGTGATGCTGTGTAATATTTAATTTTTCAATGCTTATATAAATCATAATTTATGTTTTAACGCATGCCTTAAATTGTTCTTTTATAATAAATTTCAGTAACATCGGTCAAACCTATTCAAAGAATGTTCGTACAGGAGAGAATAAAATCAATGTTGTTTTATGTTTAAAAATAAATTAACTGTAATTAAATAATAATAATAAGAAGAAGAAGAAAAAGAAGAAGAAGTAGTAGTAGTAGTAAAAAAAAGGAGAACACCTTCATTGTTCAGCAAATAAAACAAAAACGCTTCCGTTGGCTTGGCCATGTCTTCAGAATGCAAAATGAAAACATAACCAAAATAGCACTAAAATGAACACTACAAGGAAAAAGACCGCAGGTAAGACCAAAGATAACATGGAGAAAGGTAGTAGAAAAGAAGCTAACAGACATACAGCAAACATGGGGTGAGCCAGAGAAAAAGGTAAAGAATCCCACTGAATGGAGAGACCTTGTGTTGACCTTATGCTCCGATTGGGGCGAAAAGGATAGATAGGTAGGTGTAAATACACCTAATGACTAAATTGCACTTATTGGTATGACTTCAGATTTATTTTCTGCGTCTTTGCGTTATAAAAATGTAGATGATTATGATGTTAAAGTCGTTACTGCACATCGATTGGTCATAATATCGACAAATGTTCAATGTATAGATCTATAAATATGATTCTATTTATTGTATTCTATTTTCTTGTCCTACTTCTTTTTTTTTATTTCTATTTATTTATAACCATTTTTTTCTTTCGTCATCTCTAAACTAATATTTCTTATATAAGTTAAAGAATCTCCCTTAGTTACTACACCCCAGTTCACTCTTTTTTAAAATTGTATTTACACTTCATTTCTTTTATATACTTGTTGTTTATGTTGGTGTCCTTGTTAATACCATTGCCTTTCTTAAAAATTTATTTTTGTTAAAACATTTTATGAAATATTATTTTTTAGATTTATTTCCTTGAGTCGTATGGTAACTTTTTCAGGATTACATGCAGGAAATGTTAGTGCATTTTAAAGTCAATGGGTTTTTTCAAAAATTTATTGAAGTGTTGTAAATCAAGTGGAATTATTTTTGCACCATTGAAAATTGTTTTATGATTGAATCCTTTGTCTGTCAAAAGTCAGAAGTTTCTTGATCACTGTTTGCAGTTTCTGATTGCTTTTTCTTCGTTGTTTAATTTTATAAGCTTTTGTTACTTAATATATTTGATATTTCTGGATATTGTCAAATACAAGTTTTTTCTTCATGTTTGCACTAGCGTTAACAATTTCTGTTTTGAATTAAATGAAAATAGAGACAGTTGGTTCACATCCGACAGAAAAACACTTATATATATTTATATGATAGACTTAAATTTGTAACGATATTGAAAAATGATAAAAATAAACGAAAGACAATGACTTTAACGGATTTTGTCTTGGGTTACTTTTTGTTAGATCAAAAGTTAACCAGGTTCTTATACAATTCACTTTGTAAAATATTTTCTATACTGACAGGGCATTGATAGCGGAAGTTTATAAAGCGCATGCTCACGGATAAAAAACCTCTTACTGTTCAGGTTCTGTTTCCGCTGTTTGCCGAAGATAAGCTGTTTTCCCGGACACCTGAATTTTATTTTAAACCACCACTGAACTGACCGGCGTGAAATAGGTAAACGAATCTTGACTAGGACGTAAACCACCATTCATCCAATCAAAACCAATCCACATACTATCACTTGATAACTTAACATTTTCAATGACAGAGTTTACAAATAGCTAAATGACGTTTGTTTTATGACTTAGCCAATGGCTGAATTATTAACAGCGACGTCGCTAATTTCTGAGATGATAGACGCCATCATTAAAATTTCTTGTCAGATTTAATGGAGACTAGTTCAACCTGATATCCCCATCACCCGAAAAATGTGTTACAAAAATGTTAAATATTCAATGTTTTTAAACGTTTACAATGTTTTAATTGAAACAAAAAGATACAACAATACTTATTAGATATTAACCAATAAAGTAATACCTATGATATGATTTTGACGTCATAGATAGATGACCAATCAAGTGTAAGAAAATATATTTATTTTTCACTATTGAAAACTCTAATTTTAGACGCTTTTGTTTTGATCCTTTCATGGTAGAGTAATTCCACTTAGACATTATTTAACAGTTGAACAGTTTTGAAATTTAGTTTATAGTTAATGAATATGCCATACTTTTGCATGAAATTTTAAGAATTGGGATGGGTTGTTAAACAAAGATGTGAATTTAATGGATTATATAAACAGCATCTTAAAACTTCAATTGTTATGTTAAAATTTTTTAAGAGTTCCAATACTAGCTATGCACAATAGAATGCTTATCATTCAATACATGACGTCACAGAAAAGAAACGCATAAAGTTTAAATGATAACATGTGACGTTATAGACGCAGTGTGTCAATGACCCTTTTAAAATGTCAATCTTTGGAAAGTTAGGTAAATTGGAAACACATAAGGCAAATTATATCTATTTTGTTGGTTAAATAAACAAATATCAATAACTTGATTTTTAGTTAAAAACGTCTTTTGTTTACCTTTTTTAGAAAAAAAAAAGAATCAAAACTGAAGTCATCTCTAAAAATAAAGGACAATAACATAAAATGAAAATGATAAAAACATAAGAACATTGACATTAAACGCGCACATATACTGTTTTGTCTTGTAGCAGAAACAGTAAACTCATTCTTGTCTATAAAAACTTTCTTAATTATTTTCAGAAATATTATATCACAAATTGATATATATTGAATTTCAGGGTTTCAGAACAACAGAATCAAACAAAATTCTTATTTTATCAGGTATTGTTTAAAAAAGAGAAATCAAATTTCGAGTGAAAGAAACATGAGCGTTTTGTCATCGTCGATGTTTTAGAGGAATTACAATCACTGCACTATCGTCACTGAAATATAACTCTTGTTAAAATACGTTTTATTTGTCAGTTTTTACGCATTTCATGAACATAAATATTTTACAAAAAATGGATTTCTTTAGGAAATTGCAGTAAACTATCATATAAATCTGCTTTTATTTCTGAAATACGAATATTGCAAAATACAAAGAAATTACCACAAAAGATAAAATCATTTATCAATGATTTTTTGTAAAAGAAACAAAATATAATGCTGTTCCGTCGACTCGAATTCAAGTTACACTTGCAGATTCAATTTGTTTTCTGCTAGGTCATAGTTTTGTATTTTAAAAATAAAGAGTTAGATGGCAGTTCATCAGTATTTTAATTTCAGGTAGCCATTTTTGCATCTTCATCAACAGAGGATCTTTTACATCATGTTTTATTCAAATTGCGGAGTTCCTCTTAAGGCAAAATTTTTAAAGATGACGTCTTTCAAGGAAAATAATTCACTTCACATGCCAACCACTTGTTATATCCGTTTAAAGTAAATAATTTTTATATCAGACTGCCATGGCCGTCACAAATGTGAATCTTTATCAACATTTCAAATTTGGATCCAATCAACGTAGTAGTTAGGGAGAAAACGTTTAAAGATATAGCTTAGAATATTGAGTCAACGAAATATTTTTATTAAAAAAAGTTTCTCATTTGCATCTTCGAATGTTGAAATACTTGTACGTCTAATGTCTATCAAAAACTGAAATTCTATCCGCTGATTAGCGCTACTTTTGACATTCCCGCATAACAAAACAATGGAAATCACATTTACATTAAAATCACAAAATGCTTTGAATTTAATGGAAAGAATTTCTTGGTTTGAAATTTTAAAACAAAAAGCCTGGGTAGAAAATTTGGTGGGAAAGTGTTTTTATTACCGACTTTATGATTAAAGTTATGTTACAAAATACAGTTGCAACTGTTTATATATATATATTATATATTATATATAAAGTTCACTGCAGTTTATTGGTTAATTGTTTGGTAAAACAAGGATTATTTTTAATTAGAACTTTAGCCACAATAGTTATATAATCAGTAGTTATCCCGATCAATACTTCACTCAAATTGTTTTTAATTGGTGCTGTTCAAATAGTTTTGTTCACTTTCCATTTGTATATTCTTGAGACAAATCTGTAATCCGCAAAGATAGATTTGGTTTGGTTTGTAATTTACAAATTACAAGGTGTATGTAAACCCTGAAAATAACATACCATTTCTGCATTTTTTTGCCATTATGGGCTGTGACTGTCGAAAAACGAAAGGAGTTTAGTTTTAGAAATCACTCTTTTATAGTCTTTTCTCATTCGTTTCTTTTTTCTAATTCTTGATTCTGTTGTCTTGATTTCCATCTACATGTTTTCGTTTACAAATAACACAAACTTTTTGTGCGTTTTATTTTGGAGTATTTTTCAAGGCTCATATTGTTTGCCATAAACACGTTATTCAACCGTTTTCCATGTACCAGAAAAAAAGAAAATTGCTTTTTGCGAACGTATTCTACAAAAGATTACATTACGTTGCAATTAATTCTATTTAATAAGTAGCAAACGCAGGCATAATGATCAATAGAACGGATAAAAAATAATTCGTCACGTTCCTTCTGTCTATATTGTTTTGCAAGTTCAAGTTAACCATAGTGCTTCTTTTCCGCTCGATATTTTATGCTTAACATTGTTTATTATAATTGATTCCTAAAACATTATTCAAAGTAAATTAGAAGTATTTATTTATTAAAACAAGAAGTTTATTTTAAATTCATGATGAACCAGAGTCACTAGATAACAAATTAAAAAGAAAAAGTCTTACAATCTCCGATTCATTTAATATGACCATCTTGTTAGTACCGAATCGCAAACACAACTCCGTAATTTGACGGTATGGGACAAAACACCTTTAGATTTTTAATAAAATTTTACTTTTATGACTTAAAAAAATTTCAGTAAAGTTCTATATAAATCTTGAAGAAATACCAGTGCTTATTTTTTCCAACTTTATTTCTTCCTTGGACAGAGGAGTACAACCTAATTATTGTTTTTAGAACAGAACAAGTGTCATTCGTATATATATATATGCAAACAATGCGTTTTACATCATAATGTAAAAAAATCGTAATTAAAAATGAGAATTTAAAGAATTTGAAAATAACACAAAAGCAAAAGTATCTGTAATTACCATTTCAGAAAACTCTATTAAGAACATGTGATTGTTGCAATATGTTATATTCTTAAAATTATTGTTATTGATACAATAATTCTAAATCAACAAACGTAATAAAGTCACTATGTTATAAAAACATGTAACGTAAATGAAAATCATGACTAGATGAGAAAACACAAATTTTTGTAAAATATGATAGAACTTTTGCATATACAGCAACATATATTTTATGGATGGTTTTTTAACTAGATAAATTTTATACACATTTATACCAATGTGCATACGACAGGTAAGTTCTCTAACAGATATGTATAGATATGTATATATACCATAAAATCACATTTTAAGCAAGGTGGAGGGGGGGTTAATACCCTTGCGGTTAAGTAAGTACCACAAAATTTAATGCCAATAAAAATGTTTATTCACTAGGGCTTAAATCAGATTTTATTTCACTAGATAAAAATCCACGAAATTTTTCCGAAATGCTTTTTTAAAATTAAAAATGTTACCACACAAGTGTTCATATTTTAAGAGTATGTCAAAATGAAACTAAAACATTTGTCAATTGTATTGTTTTCGCAAAATTTTTAGTGTTGTAAATCTTTATTGTGTTTATTATATCAGATCAAATTGTATTAGAAACAAATTTTAAAACATGTAAGCCTGTAGTCAGTTACGATATTACTGCCTTAAAATCCAAAAATAAAAACAAAATCTAGAAAAAAAATGGAAAAATATTTTAAAACTATTATTAATTTAGCGATAACAAAACTTTTAAAATCTGAGGATTATTCCATAGGTATGTTTTTGCCTGACGCTCTCTCTCTCTCTCTCTCTCTCTCTCTCTCTCTCTCTCTCTCTCTCTATATATATATATATATATAGTCAAATGACAAGAATAAACATAAGTCCTGAACCTTCAAATCATTATGATTTTGTAAAATACAGCGGATTAAAAAAAACATTGTTTAAAAATAAAGTAAATCATAAACTCTAAACGTTATAATTCATGATACTTAAGAAATTATAAGAATACTTTTTTTGAACTTTCAACTGAGAATTTTCATCATCGGTCACTAACATTGAAAACAAATATGCCAATCTGGTTTTATATTTTGGTTTTTGCAACAATCATATTAATCACTCAAAAAACAATGAATCGATTTTTATGTAAATGTCATATTCCATTTTTGAATTTAATTATAAAATACATTCAAAAATGGTATTGTCATATACCATCTTTGAATGTATTTATGATTAAATTCAAAAATGGTATATGATATAAATGTTAGTTTAAAAAAAGATAAAATTACTTATCATAAATTAATTAATCAATTTATGTTTGTTTAATCAATAATAAGAATTATCTGACCATCTTAAACATCGCTACAATTAGGATTGTATGTAAAATTATATTTGCAAAAAATATAAATATACCTTAAATAAATAAAATTAAAATATTGCACAATGATTTTCATCTCGTATAGGTATATAATACTAACAAAATACAATTACAAAAAATAACAATTCCATTCAAACAGACACGTCGCTTTGGAAACGTTTGAAAACAATCTAACCAAAAAAAATTACAGTTAATTACTTTGCAACATTTCCTTCAATGTGTAAAAACTATTACGTTTTAACAAATTTTTGTCAACATAAACTCGAAAATACACAACACCGAAATGTCCAAATTTCATAAAAATATTAATGATGTAATAAATATGTGAATGTTTATAGTTATGTTACAGTAAGATAAAACAAAATCAACTATTTGACTAAAATATGTCCTCTTACATTATCCGAAATATCACTCTTTGCAAACCAGTTAATTATGGAGATAAAATTTGCAATTGTTTTAAGATATAAACTTCCCTAGGTATTCTATCAGAATCCAAACATCCATTGCATACATATATTATATAAAAATAAATTAATAAACAAATACTTAAACAATCAACAAAACTGCTAATGTGCTTACAGTAAATATTGATATGTATATATTATAAACTGTGATTGTGAGGAATAGAAAATACAGACAATGCAGAGTTAACAGTTAACACAAAGTATACTTGCTTAAAACCGACTACTATTTTCATGAAACGCTTAAAATTTATGTTGAAACCAGTACTTAATTTTGTAAATGCGTTTTAAATAAACTGGTCTTACTTTTACAATATTGTGACGAAAAGTTAAACACTTGTCTACAAAATTGTAAACAATGTTACAACATCTGATTCAACTATATATATATATATATATATATATATATATATATATATATATATATATATATATATATATATATATATATATATATATAATTTCGAATGATTCTACTTTTTACAGTTAAATATCTTTATTAAAATTATTGTAGGCTTTGCTATCAGGTAATTGAAGGATGCCTACATAATATGGAGTCTTTTGAAGCAAACTAAAAAAACAGCAGACCTAAACTATTTTGAATAAATTTATTAATTTAGTTTAGCAGCTTATACAGTTTGTAATACATAATATCTAATATATGATTTAATTTTGAAGTGATTATGTAATATACCTGTGATGATAATTGATAAGTTTATCATATACAGAAATAATCAGGTTTATATCGAAATTAAAAATGTTTCTATAAAATTTGCCCTTTCAAAAGTAAAATTATATTCTACTTCAAATTATTTTTTAAAAAAAATTTATCTATGTCAAAGAAAAAAGACGTATTTTGATATTTTAAATCTAAATAATAAATATTTCAAATTTTTTAAATGTCTTGAAATGACGATGATTGGAGACAGGTAACCTAAGTTTTTACAACACACTGTACAAAAATTTAAATTAAATAACTTATTAATATCAACAATGAATACAAGATTTGGTTTTGTGTTTTACCCTTCGCTCCGCTAAATTATGTCATGTTTTAACCATCATCATTTTTTTTACTTTTCTGACATTTCATAATTTCACTTTGCAAGTGGTTTATATGCATAATGTTTTCAACTTAACCCGATTTGCAGTCTTTCACACTCCCCAGACTAAATAATTAAACATCTATCAATGTTTCTTTGATTATCTTTGATTTTGTAGCCGTTTTAATGATTTTTTAAGGTATGTTCATTTTTATGATAAAAAATTGGAACTGATGCATCACTGAAATTTGTGCTTTTTAAACAACTTTCATCAGCGTTTGTTGAATGCAAATTTACAAACCTTCCCTCCATAACTCCAACTTCTTACACTTTGAACTATAACTCATTTATTTGCGTCTTGTACATGCACTTGATAAAATGATATAACGCTATGGTTTTTAATCGACAATAACAATGCCGAAGTAACCATTGTGACTGTAACGTAAATAATATAAAGTAGTTGGTATACTCAGGTTTCATTATCCAAGTATCATATTGCACAAAACACCCACTAGTGGTATATAGTCATACGTATTCGAATAATAAAATAAAATAACGCAAACGATTCTCTTTTCCTTAAGATATGACTAGAATACTCATCCCACGTTAAAACATTTTGTTTTTTAAATGAATCAACGAAATATAATTTTAACAAAGTCTTTTTGTCCGATTATTAATAAACTTCCACGTGGTTTTGACTAGGTGGTCCCGGATAATCATGAAATCCTGGAGAGTTATCGTTCAAGTCCGAGGGTAACATTCTACGTCCTCCATGTGCTCCAAGCATAGCCATAGACTCCATCGGCAACATATGAGGATTTGATGTTGGAATGTTCGGTGAATGACGTCCGAGGTAGGCGGCGTTGGTCGGAAGGCCATTATAATGCGGCCAGTCCATTGGTGGTGTGTCTGGCGGTACTACTGGAACTTGTCCTAAACTCGGCTCACGATCCAGGGATTGCCCCGAACCAAACATATCTGTTGAAAGACGTCCCGATGGAATAGAATGTCCGTCCAAATCATCTAAATCGCCTGAAATAAAGAAAAAATGCGTAAGTATCATTCTGTGTATTGTTCAAAAGTAGAGTATTGGATAAAAAAATAATAATATCACTCCATCCTAAAAAACGAAAGAAAAAATTTCAGTAAAATGTAAGAGTTTCGTAAATAATTACTAAGAAAAATTTAAGTCTAAAATATTTCAACAACAAACCATTTCCCCAAAATACTTCTTAGATTAGCATTTCCATGCGATCAAAAATGACGTCATAGTTTTTAGACATTTTTCTATATTTAAATTTTAGGACTCACTAAGTATCATGCCATCTCCATCATCCGACTTGTCATCAGCGCTTATGGAGCTATCTGCGTCACCACCACGCTTTAATTGTCTAAAATATGGACTCCATCTATTTCTTCCAGCGTCTTTTTTTAAACGTTTTTCTTTTGCTCGTCTGTTTTGGAACCATACTTGAACCACCCTCATATCTAGACCGGTTTCCGCACTCAGCTGTTCCCGAACATGTCTTGCTGGTTTCGGACTTTCATTATAGGCTCTTTTCAATGCTTCTAACTGTTTTGCTGTAATGGTTGTTCTTGGGCGTTTATTTGCAGCATCTAGGTCGTACTCTGCAGGAAGAGATATTCCTATGAATAATAGATGTTATAATGTGTATCTAGATGATAAATATATAATGGGATCAGAGGGGTAGATAAAACGCCTATATATCTAGTATATATAAAATGTTCTGTTTCTATTTTTGGCCTATTGAAGTACCAATAAAGAGGAAAAATGTTTTGGTTTTAGATATACTGTTAACAATAGCTTTATTTAACCTTCAATTATTTTAGAAATATATTTTAAAAATTGTTTTTAGATTTTTTAAATATTTATATTGTAACCTCGGTAGATCAGAAACAAATATTTTTTTCATATCCAACCCAGTGAACTTATAAATGAATGCATAGTTTTCTGAATTTTCATGATTTCTGGAAATGATTTTAAAATGAGTTTTCAATATTACCACAGTCCGAATCAATACTTGATAGAAAAAGCAAATTGGAACCAAAGGAAACAAATCAAGGGTTTTATTCTGTTATTTGTTGTACTTTTTATAAAATATACAAAAACACGCTCTTCGATGGCAAAAGAATCAAGTACAAATGTTAATGTGAGAAATTTGTCCCTCTGTTATATTGATAAATAGTGTTCAAACATTTAAACTAAATTAAAGGTTTAAAATCTAATAATGCAGAATTTAATTGCAGTTCATTAAGTTTAACTACAGGAATTTGTCTTTTTAATGTGTCAGCTTGCCGTTTTGGGATTTTATTGCGCTTCTGATAAATATCTACAATTAGAACTGTCTTTAAAGACGTCCTTTGATAAAGGGTAGTCTTATTTACCACCAAAAAAGATATTTTCCCCAAATTCCTAAACGTATGTAAAAACTATTAGCTTTAGCTTTCCTTATTTCTATTAAACTAAAGATCTATCTATTTTTAATTATAAAAAATATAAATAGCTTAAATTATAGATAGGAAAGCTACCGTTTCCTTTATTAAGGTCGAACTTTTGACTTTTTACTAATAGAAGCTGTAGTAGAAGAATTTAAAGCATTACAGTTATTTATTTCTGGGTATATCATTGTACAAAATGATATAACAATTTTGATACATTAAATAATGAAGACTATATTTATTACTTATTTATCATTTCCAAATATCAAATTAAAAAAAAACAGCAATATTTTATTTTGTTTTTCGGGATGAATTACTTCAAAACTTTGATATAACAAAAGAACAGGGACCTTATTGTATAAAAAACAGTCTCTTAGATGATTTATTTTAAAAATTTAAATATGACGACCATAATAATAAACTCTTTCATCATGTTGAAACCATGTGAATAATTTATGACACACAAACTATAAAATGGAAAAAGTAACTTCAACGCAAAATATAAAAATTAAAATGAAATTAGTAAAAAAAATGGTGTATCTCCACTGGGAAACAAAAGAAATGAAAGTGAAAAATAATCAAACACAGTTTATGATGTAGAATTACGCCCTTGTTCTCAATATATCTGACTTGAATTACTGTCGTAACGATGCTTTACAATCTTAATTATATGAGGATTAGTGTTCATGTAATATATACGTATTATATTTTATACACCACATCGATAGAGTCAATTGCTTTCAGTTTAAAGTGCAACATAAAGACATTGAATTGTATAAGGTAGACTTGTAACATATATACCAGAAAATCTTTACAATTAAAAACAGAATATTGGGATCCATTGTTCAATATCATGCACTAGACAATAGGTAAAGTAACAGAAACAAAACAGTTTACAAAAAGGAAAAAGAAAAAAAAAGAGAAGAAAAAAGAAAGAAAAATAAGATTTTTTTGAAAAAAAATTAACAATAATAAAGTTTAAAGCAAAACACGAATAAAATGAACTTTTCTTGTCTAAACATATAAATTGTGTGCTTTATTCTTTAGTTTAACAGCAAAAAAAAATGAGAGGTAATAGTTGAATTAAGAAACTGTGAGGTAAAAAACAACACATCACTAAAATTGAATTCAAAAGAATAAAAATAGAAAAAAACAACTGTAATCGGAAGAAAAAAGATACATGAAGTCAGTATCAAGTTAAGAAGTAAATAAACTTTAACAACCATTTATATTACTATTGCATTTCAAAATTTGTAGCTAACCCAAAATTGTTTTTTATTGAAACTATTGGTTCTAAGGGCGTTTATTGTTGAATGGTCAATTTTACTCATTGCAAAGAATAGTGTGTTAAAGTCACATTGGCTATTACAAAGAAAGCAAGTTTAATTATTTTAGAATAAACTAAAAACAAATTTCTGTATGCATAAGACGTGAAAGATTATGTATGGTATGTATACCTTAAACTAGTTTGCACCCAGTGTGACTTTTCGGTGGGTTCGATATTTCAACAGTGTTCTTATAAAATGTCTCACTGTTATTCTCATATAGTAATTAGGATTCTTTGTTAAAAAATCTTAATATTTGTTTTTGTGAATATTATAATTGGGTATCAGGTAAGTATACTATTGTGCATATGGTCTAATCCTTTATTTTCAATTTTATAATATGTGTTTATCAAATATTAGGAAATTCTTGTCTTTCGTTTTGTTGTACACTTGTTGGCTCATACTTTGCTGAAGTAAATGATTTAGTTTTATCTTCTTTATTTTTTATTTATATATTTTCTTTTTTATTGTATAATGGTAACAATTAAGATACTGTTATACGACGAAACTTTTTCCCTTCGTATCAATGCACTTCTGATTACTAAAGAACTTTCTTTCTGTAACCGAGGTAATACAAGTTCAGTTCGTGAAATGCAATTTCAGTAAGTAATTAATTGTTTTTAAAATACAGACGAGGTTGCTAATGGCTTTTGTTATGCAACTTTGGTAAAAAAAAATAAATTGTTTTTAGACAAGTTTTAAAAATTCTCCAGGCAATAATTCAGTTTTAAAGTATTATCACATTATCTCTGTAGTCAGTCCCTAGACTAAATAAAAGTCATTTTCCCAACAATAAACAGCATTTTAGTATTCTCTTTTCTAGGAACACTTCATAATCAATAAGAGATAATAATACCAAACGCAGGTGCGCTAAGCGATAAAATACCAATACAAATATATAAAAACGGTGATACCTGGAAAACCATGCCGGTTTTGTGATAAGATTAAAAGTTTTTAATGTCATTTTTCCTATCGTGCATGAGTGAAAGTAGATTTATTTTAGAATAAGCTTATTTCACTAAGGACATTAATGGTAGCGTAAAAGACCTATCATTGACAAGGTTGTAGTTTTAATGGTAAAAATATGATACGATTCTAGTCGTTTTTATCAATAAACCTCGCTCCCAGATGTAATATTAAACGGATACATGAAATATACCTTATCTTAGCTTTCACACATTGGGACGTACAAACGGTGTAATTCGTGGGTGCTCAGGTGAAGAAAAAAGGAATAGTACTATAATAAGAACTTGTCACTACAATGATAAATGTTCAGTTACCGTTATATTTCCAATATGGAAATCCTTATCGCGTTTTAACAGGCATATGTTTAATTTTTTTTTTTGTTGCTTAGAAATCGATTTTTGTTTTGAATAAAAATAAATGAATAACATTCTTATGTTATAAATTATTTTGGTGATAAAAGTAGAATGTTTCATGTCATTAGAGTGTGCAGAGAAGATAAAAAATGGAAATTAAATAATTTAAATGGGAATTTAAATAAATATAATCTTTAATTTGGATACCTGTATTTTTTAAATATCGGTGTTTATTTTGAAGAAATATTTTGCATATGGGAAAGTATTTTTAATACAAAATTAAAATACTTATTGGTATCTGTATAAATTTTACCTTTTTAACACAAAAAAAATTATAAAATTTTTAGTAGATACCAGAGAAACGTGAAGACGGTCTATTTAGTAGAAATTACAACTCTATAAAAGTTTATGAGAATTTAGGCCTGAAAGTACGTTTTAAATTTTATGATTTTATGATGATTAAGAAATAATATAATATGCCTTTTAAAGGAAAAAAGAAAACCCATGATTTTGAAAAAGTAAGAAAGGTAAGGTAAGGTAAGGTAAGGTAAAGAGAAATAGTAAGAAATTCTCATTACCAATATATGATTATTTACCGCTATATCCAACAAATGCCAAGTTACTATTCTATTTCTTATTTGGCCAAAAATCGTTAATTTCCTAAAAATTTTTAATTTACCTTATATTTCAAAATGGTCATTTTTTAATTTAATTTCTAACATTTTCAAATAACCGGTCAGTTACTCTGTTCTAAATCGCGTTCTTAAAGCATATGTTGGCACTAGAAAATCGATTTAAATTTAAAGTATTCAAAATGTAAACTATATAATTATAATAATAATAATTATAATAATAATAATAATAATAGTAAATTTGTATTTGTTAAAAATTTGTGTTATTAATCAATCGTTAAACAGAGTGAAACATATGTCAAGTATTAAAGCATGACATTCAAAATAACATATGGCATTGTGTTCTAATTATTTTACATTTAGAAAAAAAAAACATAAAACGCATAATTTCGATGTTACATCGTATCAGACCTGACTGAAGACATTCAAAACACTTTTTAAAACCGAGAACGGGTGTGGAAATAAATAAGTATTCGGTGGCGTCTATAGATGTGTATTATAAGAAATAAAACCATAGGTATTTGTTTAAATAAAACAAACATCCCAGTCTGTGTCCACATCACAATCCCAAAAACAAAATAAAAACTTTGCAAACTGGCAAAATATGTCATACACGTGAACTTCCATCAAGGAAGTGAGGTCGGGTGCTCCGGAAGGGTAAGCACCTCCTGTCTAGCTAGCTACAGCCGTCACGTGTAAGTCAATTTTGAGAATGAAAGGAACAAAGAACTATGGTAAGTCAAATATATCCAGTATAAGTTGGGATACAGTGACTACATGCTAATCAACAATATTGTGATGACGGCCATAAAACTTTTTAAGGGCCATGATTAGCCTAGGCTTGCAATATCCTTGAGTCAACAATTTAATTGTAAGTAATTTGCTTCGTTGCAGAAAGTCCCCATAGTGGGAACAAGCTCTACCGTACCGTATTAACTGTGAAACATATACATCATACGCAGGAGAAGCAGGGATATTACTGCAAAGAAACGGAAAGTTGACAATAGAAAAATTGAAGTCATCACGTTTGTCGTATAGCTTCAGATGTAACCTTTCATTGGTGTCATAATTGAGGTATAAGTCCAAATATGAAGCAGTACATGAAGAATCTGTCGTGTCTTTTATTTCAAGCTCACTTGGATAGATGACATTCACATATTCTCCAAATGTGTGATTATTTAGAGAAAGAACGTCATCTATATATCTGTATGTGTAGTTGAATGATTTAGCGACAGTCTTTTCTCCAGATTTGACAAGGTTCTGTAAAAATTCTGATTCATATGAATAAAGAAACAAATCAGCAGGCAAAGGTGCACAGTTGGTGCCCATTGGTATACCGATTGTTTTTTGAAAGATAATACAGTGCAACTTCCGAAAACCGGTCCTTCTAAAAACCGATCACCTCCACATACCGAACACGCCAGACCGGTCCCGAATTTATCCTTCTTTGTTTATATTAAAATAAACTTCCATAAACCGGTCCCTCTGAATTCCGAATACCGGCCTTTTTTAAGTGCCGAAATCATGTAACATCTTAATAATTTACTTCCGAAAACCGGCCTTTGGGAGTCGCAATGCATCAATGAACCGTAACGGACAGCTGCTAATCCGATTACTGAAAAAACAACGGTATTGTAATGCGCTCATCATTGTACTGGTAGACAGGATTACCTGTTCAGATATACTTGAATAAATAATTGAATTAATTTTATCTGTTTCTTTTATTGTTCGATAATCTAATTATTGCAATTATTGTCTTTCTGATGGTTTTAATTTCTTTATTTGGAGATTTTTACCAGTCAAGTACCCCTCACTTGAATATGATGAAAACGTTTTATTATAATGTTTATATCACCCGCGCAATGCAAAATATATTAAGAAATATTTTTTTTTTATTTAAAACATCATTATTTTCTTTTTTTTTATTATTATTATTATTTACACACTTTTTAAACAATACTATTACTATTTAATATTAAAACATTCCAGTCACCACGACCCGGAAACCGGTCACTAGAGATACAGGACAGGCTTGTAATTCACGAATCGGTCCTCGTTTTAAGTGATTTGGATAATATTTTTGCTTCATATGTTGTAACTAGCCTGAACAATTAATAAAAAAATATTTTGAAAAATAAATTGTTTCATTTTCAACCGGAAACAGTAACTTGTATGCCTGACTAACACAAGCAGCACACGTGTATCCGTTTTGGATATCGTACAGTTGTTTGTAATAATCTGCCAGTTTGTAAGCTTTTTGGGGTTTATTTACTAGGTACTTGTTAAGTTCAAGAATTACAGGTACGATCAATGCTTATGAGAATGTATTGACATTTACGTATTTTGTCAATACACCGTTTGATAAATTTCTGAAATGGAAGAGATTCGGACCGGATCGGACTACCGGATTTATAAGGCCCTCTAAATACCGGCCCCTCTGAAAACCGGCCAAATTCCTCGGTCCCATACGAGGCCGGTATTCGGAAGTTGCACTGTACTGCCAAACACAACAAATATGTTGTCTATCAAAAACTCTAACATTTTGTTGATGGTATCTTCAGTATATTTTTGTTTGCAGTCTGTATGGTGTTTTACAAAATAACCAGAATCCCTGTTGAGCACTAGATATTTATATCTTGGTTTACCGTTTTTGTAAAAGAATGAAAAGTGAATGATTTGTTTTAGACGTTCTTTCAATTTAGCATAATGATTAATTTATAAAACATGTAAGCATTTTTACAGATAATTTTAGTTAAATAATAAATATCGGAACTAACTGAAGACATTCAAGACACCTTTAAAATAAAAGAAAGGGCCTGAAAGTAAGTATTCCGTGCCGTCAATAGATGTGTAATTACAAAATTAGACATAATTTAAGACATTTTACGAACACCGAAACGAACACTCACCTCTTGCTTTTGCTGCCTCGTAATCAGATTTACAAACAAGTTTCCGGTCTTCCATCAAGTAAAATTCATCCCCCGTATTTAATTGTCTACTGCACATTAAACAAGCAAAACATTCTAGATGATAAACATTATCCTGCGCTCGTCGTACAACTTCCGTTGGAGGAATTCCTTTTTCACACCCCGCACACTTTGTACCAAACCGTCTGTAAAATAAAATTTGTTTAAAAATAAAATTGTGACAAACTATGTTATCCATATTTGTTGAGCAAATTAGGCCAACCTTGCTCAAAATTGAATATTCAATAAGATGAGAAAAGAAGAGTGAAAAGGCATATAATAAAGCAAATAACAATATGACAATAGAAATTTAGGACCAAAAAAAAAAAAAAAAACAAATGCGTACCTTAGTTTGTAAACAACAGTGATTTTTGTTACCCGCCATAAACAAATTTAAAGTTTTAGGGGTATATAGGAATCACATTGTCCATATGCATGTTTGTGTGTCCGTGTGTCCTTTTCATAATTTTTACATATTTAGATGGATAATTTTAATTAAGTTTGGTACAAATGTATACATAACGCAATGTGTGTCATACCAAATATAGGTTTGGAGGTCAAAGGTCATAATCACGAAGTCAAAATCTGAGATTAATCACACAAAGGCAATAATAGGACGGAACATTTTGTCCCATAAGAGACTGCTCTAGGTCTTAATGAATACATGATGTAATAACTATAATTAAGGCTAATTTAAAAATTTTTTTTTTTTAATTTCTTCAATATTTTTCATTTTTACTTTTCAATTTATTAGTAGTTTAACTGAAGCTTATGTTATCTTTTTGTTCTATCAAATTTTTAAATCATGAAATAAACACTATCAATACACCGTTGAAGCTCAAAATTTAAAGGTTGCTATAAATCACAGAAATCGGCAATTATGCCAGAAAACAATTAATTAATTATTTTAAAAATAAATAAATAAAATTAATTTTTTAAAAAAATGTAAAATGTATGTTTCAAGTTTTCTGCGTGATTTTGATTGTTTCAAAGATTTATTCAATCATTAAATGATATACAAATTTCATTATTTCATAAAACACACACACACGCACACATACAGAGAGAGAGAGAGAGAGAGAGAGAGAGAGAGAGAGAGAGAGAGAGAGAGAGAGTTTTCCATCATTTTATATTGGAAGCCTCATAGGACCTAACGTGTATTACATGACAGGTTGAAATGAGCACTTTACAATGTTTTCGATTCATTGATATGTGAACATTAGCAGTATTCTTGGTTTTTATGGAGGTTCTAACTTAATGAAACCTACCAAATCCAACGGAGTTTAAGCACTTAAGGCAATTCCCGACGGCGTGATCACGGTCTATACGGCAGAATTCAGACGAGATCGCAATTCCGGAATCGCGTGTGAACGGCATGTCTCTCGTACGATCAAAAGATAGATTTTATAAAAATTACACAAACGAAAACAATAGAATTCTGTCATTTTAACAGTTGGTAGAACGTTGATGAAATCTATCTTTACCATATTTCCGCTAATGGAAAACTGTAAAAGTCATGTTTGCTGTACGCTTTCGTAAAGATAATTTATTACTAGGTTTAAACATATAAGGCGCATTTCTAGTATCTTTATGGGAAATGGAATCAATTTTTATACCTTGATGTTGGCTAATTAAACTTCCTTTAATTATTTTTTATCTTTTCATATCTGTTATAAAATTCTGAAATTTATTTTTAGCACATCATAATTGAAAAATGTACACGTTTTTTTTTTTTTGAATGGCTCAGATGATTTTAAATGTCACTAAAAGTTTCGTTTTCGTTTCGCCTTTGTTGCTGATTGATATCATAAAATACGCTTTTGTGTTTTAAAAGTCTTTTACTTTCAACGAGGTAATCGGTTTTGGAATAATGTAGAAAACCGGAGTGTCCTAGTGATGAATAATGTGCAGACGTAAGTAAATAAGTACGTTAGACTTTGCTCGAATTTTTAATCTAAAACCACTGATAAACTAAGTATTTTTAAGCTAAGTAAACTGGAAGTATTTAAAACTACATGTGAGTTCTCCGGGTTAAATTGGATCACATTTGTTTTAGTACCAAAGTTTTTGTATACACAAATATACTGTCATATACCATTTTTGAATTTCGTGATAAAATACATTCAAAAATGTTATATGACATTAAAAAATATATTGTTATTGTCATATACCATTTTTGAATGCATTTTATGATTAAATTCAAAAATGGTATATGACATTAAAAAATATATTGTTATTGTCATAATACCATTTTTGAATTTCGTGATAAAATACATTCAAAAATGTTATATGACATTAAAAAATATATTGTTATTGTCATATACCATTTTTGAATGCATTTTATGATTAAATTCAAAAATGGTATATGACATTAAAAAATATATTGTTATTGTCATAATACCATTTTTGAATGCATTTTATGATTAAATTCAAAAATGGTATATGACATTAAAAAATATATTGTTATTGTCATAATACCATTTTTGAATGCATTTTATGATTAAATTCAAAAATGGTATATGACAATACTAATAGTATTGTATTTTTTATTTTTATATATGTTCCATGTATTTTAATATCATACGGAGAAATAAACAAAACTTTAGAAAACAATCAACCTCCGTCATACTAGTTGAGAAACTTTCCTACGTTTACATTAGGTTGTGTCGGAGAAGGATTCGAACATAGGCGATGAGAGGCACTGTGATTTCTAAGCTTGTTCTCAAGACCCCCCCCCCCCCCCAGCCACCGAAACCCTTTGTTTTCAGTTGGTATAAACTTAAAGACATTTCATTCATTTTCAAATTACAATGCAAATTTGCAATCAAGACCTATACGGACTTACTTTTTAGATTTCGAAACCGTTGTTACAAATCAGTATTAAGGTAAGTATGTGAAAAAAAGGATGTTCACAGCAATTGATTAAAACTGGAAATATGATCAATCTTATTTAATTTATTGTAACAGTGATATATTCACGAACTTACTTTTTTCGTAATTTTTTATCCTATAAAGGCAAAAATTTTTATATGTTCATTTTACTTCATTTCATAAGAATTCAAAATTAAGCACGTGACAGTTTTTTGTACTTCATAAGGTGCACATTAATTTCAACTTTATTGTACACATGGCCATATGTAATTGTATACAAAGGATGATAATAAAAATGCCTTGTATATGTAAACTGATTTTTCTAAATTTCTATTTTTTTTTTAAATTAACTTACATTTTGTTATTTGTGACAGGTAGTTTTAAAAGACATTTTAATTGCCGATTTAATCTTTTTTTTCAAAGAAACGATATTGATATAAAAAGTTTTTTTTTTCTAAAATCAAAGATTATGAAAAAATCAATAAAAATCTCATACAATAATGAGATGAGAAAGAAATCATACTGAGAGAGAGAGAGAGAGAGAGAGAGAGAGAGAGAGAGAGAGAGAGAGAGAGAGAGAGAGCGAAAATCTCATACACTAATGTGATGAGAAAGAAATTATACTGAGAGAGAGAGAGAGAGAGAGAGAGAGAGAGAGAGAGAGAAGTAATCGATTTTTTTCTTTTTTCATAGTTTAAACTTCACAATCTTTATTATATTAATTAATATTAATTTTAAGTACAGTTTTATTATTTATAGAACAAGAAATAAATTTCACATTCAAAAGGTTTTATTTGATTTTATCAGAGAGTGAAACAAGCTGATATTTTCGTTTACTTTATTTAAAAAGAAATCCTGAAACATTTGCATTCATTGAAAAAAAGATTACATAAAAGTAACTAAAACAGTTTTTAACCTACTTTGTGGTGCATGACGAAACATTAAAGCTTATTTCACAGTTAGAAGTGAAAAGCATCACACTGATATCGATATCGAGAAAATCGCATTCGTAGACAAATATTTACTATATTTTAATAATATTTAAACAGTCTAACAGTCTACTACCTTTACTGAATAAGACAAATTATACAATTCCTAAAGGCATATCAATAATTCATAAATTTCTGAATATTTTACGTTTTTCCGTTGTTTATCTAAACACTTAAATGGACGATCCAACAATTGATGTATCGCTTAGAGAATCGTATCAATTGTGAACCAAAAATAAATTGTCTCGCAACTTTCCGATAAATAAATATTTAATAAAACGCATATGCGCGTTGATTAATTAAATTAAGTGGCAATAGAGTCAAGGATCCGTTAATGAATTTTGTTCCCAGAAGAAATTGTCTGTAGCAGAATTCTTGCATCGTTGTCTCAAGCACCAGACACACGAATAGATTATTTTGATTTGAGATCATTTTCAGTCTTTGCAAGAAAAAAATGGTTGCTTGATAATTTTGCTTGTTGTAAGTCTGAGAATGAAAGGGTTATTTTAAATTAATAATAATAATAATAATAATAATAATAATGCATGTAAAAATAAATAAATAAATAAATAAATAAATTAATTAATTAATTAATAATAATAATAATAATAATAATAATAATAATAATAATAATAATAATAATAATAATACATGTAATAAATAAATAAATAAATAAATTAATAATAATAATAATAATAATAATAATGATAATAATGATAATAATAATAATGAATAAACAGACAATACCAAAAAAAAAATGTTAAAATAAATAATGTTCCCTGAAATACCTCATCGAAGGGATAAAAATAAAGTTTATACTTGCATCCTTTTACCATGGAGCCAGGACAATTGCAAACAAAATACATCGGGAGATACAATTTATACAAATGATAAACTTAACCAAAAATGAGTCCGTACTAGGAACTGATTCAATTTTTAATGATCAAGATCAACTCAACTATTTTGCATATTAATAGGCACACTCAAATACACACGATGTAATAAGCTTAAGAAAAAGCCCTTGACTGAATTTTGCTTTGAAGTATATGTTTTTTGCATGCAGCTTGCACAGAGAGAGAGAGAGAGAGAGAGAGAGAGAGAGAGAGAGAGAGAGAGAGAGAGAGAGAGAGAGAGAGAGAGAGAGGGGGACACTGCTGATAATAGGTGGTTGTTTCCTCACATTGTCCTTACATGTAATCCATATGGTCTCACACTGAATCCATATAAAGACCACCCAAGGGCCATCGAATACAGACTTTCTAGAGAAGTATAGTATATCAACAATGGTCTTAATGAATTTAATTCTTATTTTGACGTAAGCGTTATTGCCGATTTTACTGAAAATGTATTATCTGTAAAATTAGTATATATTTACTGAATGTATTGTGTATATTTACACGTGGTTCCTAGACACATGGGATCTGTTATCTTACTTTTCTTGGGTATTTTTAGTTTTCTTCTTAATCAATTTGTTTTATAAGTCATTGGCTTAAAATATATCAATAGATAACCACAAATAAGTCTGGCGTCTGGAGAAAGTTTATAAATCTTGCTATTTGACAAATTAAAAGATATAAAAAAAAATCATTTCACAATGAAACTAAAAATATAATTCCGTGCTTATTTTAAGAAGTGCACTTGGCTGTGAATTTTTTTCCCGTTTATAAGATGCTTATAAGAAAATTTATATATACATGTATATCTACATATAATTTTTTTTTACATATTTCTTCAGTATGGCGGGAAAGATTTGTCTTTACAGCGCGTGAATGATTTTACCTATTACAGTATTTATCCTGACATCCATGTTCCCATTCCTGAACGGATCACAAAAGATTTTGACTGATGGCGAAACACTCCATTACTCAGACCCACTGCTATTGTTTTGTACATTATATACTTAGCCGTTGGGAAAAAATACACTGGCTGAGAATGGAACTAAATTTTGGGTCTTTTTAATATTTAAGTTTAATAAGTAGATCCTTGGTTCACAAGAAACAATAATGTCGCTAGCGCTCTCTCAGATGTGTTTGTGTTTAGTTTTTATACAAACACACATTGTTCTCTCTCTCTCTCTCTCTCTCTCTCTCTCTCTCTCTCTCTCTCTCTCTCTCTCTCTCTCTCTGTGTATGTTTTTTAATTTTTTTTAAATTTTTTGTTAAAAAAATTAATTTATCATTAATGTTACTGAATTTAGAATTTGCAATATTGTAATTTGAAAAAGATCAAGAGTAAATAGCAGACCAATGGAGCATAACAGGGGATTGTTTACATTAAAGTTCTCCGATCAAACAGACTCAGTGCACTAGAAGGAATATAATAATTCTGTCCATTCAAAGCCCATAAATATCATTTTTATTGATATAAATTTGATAGAGATAATAATAAAACTACACAACACGCACTCAGTCTAAATCAAGGGAGGTAATTAAAACTCGACCCAAAGTCAAGTGTTCATTCGGTTTCCTCCGGCAGATGGGGCGGAAAGATATTAAACAAGTCATACGGCTTCAAGACAATGATTTAGTTATTAAAAGGCTTTATTGTAAAGCTTGTTTTTCTTTAGTAAATGGAAATATTAGACGTTAATAACAGAGATATTATAAGGCTCGAACCGGACGGTGACGAGTTGAAATACACACTATGAATAATTTTTTCTTTTGTCATTAACCTTTGTTCAAGCTGAGGGCTCTTGAAATTTCTCGTCAAGTTAACAGTATTCTGATGAAAAGTTAAAAATACCAGACCATTTGGTAGTTTGATGGAACATGAGTAAAACAATAGAATGTCATCTTTAACTTCTGTATAAGAAAATAGCCGATGAATAATCTCAAATATTGAAATTTAATGATGCGGAACTATCTCTATGCAGTGATATACTGGGACAGGTGGAATAACATATTTACTCCATATTTATCAATGCAAGAGACAATGCAGTGCAGTAAAAAGAAGAGCTGATCAAAGAAACAATGTATCATTGTGCAAAAAAGATTGATGTGCATTTTGTTTGTTGAAATGTTTGTCGGACGTGAATGCGCGTGCGAATTACTGATTTCACATGCATGATTAATGCGCCAGAAACCAATAAAACATGATAGAATGAATTAAAATTCTTTTTGACTGTTTAAGTACATCTGGTGTTTAATCTTTAAGAAGAAAAAAATCAATATTAAAATTATAATGTATTTGTGTAATTCTGGTAAAGTTAACTCATTCAATACACAATAGATTCTATTCTTTCTCCCATTTTTCTCTGTTTCCTTAGTTTATTTTAGAGCTGGCCACAACGAATCATTGCGGGGATTTGTAAATATTTCAGGGATGGACTTAAACATATGCTAACAAGTTTTTTTCTTATTATGCAATGTACCATATTTTGACCGATGTCTTAAATTAATTTTATACATATTTTTAAAGAAAAACTACAAAGATATATATATATATATATATATATATATATATATATATATATATATATATATATATATATATATGCCAGTTTTACGGGCGTATAAATCGTGTATCATTTATGTAATGCTACAAATATACAACAGAAAATACTAGTATATATTACTTTGTGTTGAATGTTATTCTTCGAAAATAAGGATTGGAATTAAAAAATCGTTTTATTTCAAAGAAGAAATTTTCTTTTAAAAATTCTTAGAGTTATGTTAGGAAAATAGTCATAATCGATAAGGAAACAGATGTGTTATTATTTTATTTTATTATCAATTTAATTTTTTTTACAAAAAATTCGACTTTTCAAGTTCTTCCAATTCTCTTTTCAGTAAATCTTAAACGGACATCGATAAATTTCATTGTAAATCATTGTTTTTAAACTAGTAAAAGTATATATTCCTTGCATCATTTATTATTATTATTATGTTTTTACACAGATATACAACTTAAACATTCACGAACCTAATGGTTAGGCTGTTTAAGTTAAAATCACTATACTGTGTATTTACCCAGTTTTCATGCAAACAACCCTTAAAATACTAAATATTTAAGAGACGTGTGAAAATATTTCTCAACTTTTTTAAAATTCATATTTATTGAATTATTCTAGATTCAGCTTAATTTGTACCAACACGATAAAAAATATCAAAAAGAAGAAAAATTTGTGTAGTTAAAATAAAGAGTCGAGATTTTTGTATCTTAAATATATCATCTATTCGCCTGTGTATACCTGTTATGTACATTGATTGATTTGGGGTTTAAATAATATTTCACTTATCACCAGTGCAACATCACTAGGGGAAGTCGCATGAAATTTTTACCTTTGTAATGCGCTAAGAGAAATGTGCAGGGAGGTTTCCTTAGTGTGTCATTCCTGGCATGACACGGGGCCTCGGTTTTTTAAGATCTACTCCGAAGAACACCGTGACTTTAATTTCTAAATGCCGAGTGCTTGGCGAAAGAACAGTCACTACTTATTTTCAAGTCTTGGTCAGACCAGGTATCAATTATAACGTGACCAAATTTTCTACAATACACATTCTTGTAACCGAAAGTCAAAAACATTAAAAGTAGGAAAATAACGCTGATTACACACGTGTTAATAACGGAAGCTATTGTTTGTTCCATTATCTCGCAGTTAAATTAATTAATTAATTAATTAATTAATTAATAATATTAATAATAATAAAAGAAAAAAACTCTGACAAATGATTTGTTTTATATATAGCTCTTTAAATCTAAGAGTTCGAAAGTTCTTGTTATGGGAAATGTTAAAATCAGCACACTGATTTTATTGGATATAAAATTCTTTGTCACATGACAGTAGAACCATTACAATTATAGCTTACAAAAATAATCTTATTATCTTCTTGGCCATCGTCTTTTCTGAAATGGTTTTATATACATTTTCTTAGTAGAAATAATAATTAGTTTAGCTGTTACCTGTTACCTGCTATAAAGACAGGTAGCTAAATCAATAAACCTGCACTTTTCAACAAACTAGACCTATTTGAAAAACGTATAAATGATTAGCTTGCGTGATCTAATTAACTTCAGATCACATAATGCATGTTGTTGTGTTCTGGTGTATAAGGCCATCCTTATTTTTTCTTTGTTTTTCGGTTTTTTACAAACCGGAAAAAATAAAATATTTCGTTATCTTTGACAGCATTCGTATCCTATAATTTGGCCAAAACTTGTAAATATTTCTTAAAATAATTTTAATAAATCTTTATCAGCATTAAACGTTACATCATTTTGAGCTAAAATAATAATGAAAAATTTTAATAAAAAGAAATATCTTTATCATTTCTTTTTAACGTTAAGTTCAAACAACAAACAATAAGAACAGATTTGGTAATTTATTTTTCAATTTAGAAGGTTTTTGTTGTATTGATTAATTACATACAAATTGCATTACACACAAAAATTTGTTTCACATAAAATCTTTTTTCAAAACGTACTCACCAGATCGGTTTTGAAAACGAAACTAACAATTTTATAAGCGTGGCCTTTTTCAAGTAGACAATTAAGCATTATACATTATATCAATCCTACCTGAAAAAGTCATCTTTACAATACACATTTTCTCCTTTTGAAAAACATTTATCACTGAGTTGTGCCTGACAATCCGAACATTTCAAACACCTTGAATGCCATGATCTTTCTAAAACTTTTAAAATGAAGCGATCTAGTATGGGTTCCCCACATCCAGCACATTTCGGGATTGCAGCTGTAAACACAATAAAGAAAATATAAAAGAGTATGTTGTTATGAAATGAAAACTATTTGTTTTGTAGAAACAAATAAAATAATAATAATTATAATAATAATAATAATAACAACAACAACAATAATAATAATTAGAAGAAGAAGAAGAAAAAGAAATTGAAGTGTTCAGATCTCAATTATTCTATGAAATATTTACACTCGATACGTCAAAATTATGTTCAAATTTTTACCAAAAAAAAAAAAAAATGAATTGAAACCTACATTTTTGGTTCATATTATATTACCATTGGTTTCAACAGTTTGTAGTCCTGTAATGGGTTTGGAATTAAATCGTCTAACTATTTTTTCAATTAAGTCCATTGACATTCGAAAAAAGTAAGGTTTTTTTTCTCAGTGTTTACATTATGTGTCTTTATCTTGGTTTTTTAATATTATGTTATATTTTGTTGTTTCTGTCTTGGCGTCAAGTGTTTGCTGTGAGTTCTGTAAAGTACAAAATTTGTATGCTCTATACATTTTGTACATAAGAATTTGAACTTTATGCCCGTAGCAACGAAAAATGCTAACATACTTCTTTATTTGTTATTAAAAATATTGACTTTGCAAAATGCAACGAAACTAAAACAATAATACAATTTTAATCACACAAACGGTCAACCAAGACACAGAAAAACCCATTATCTAAACACTGATTATAAAACTCGACATTTCAGACAAGAGTTGATGTTTATGTCAAGGGTTGTGATTACAGTACTGCTGGAATAGTGTAGTGAGGTCGTAGTGATTTTACCCCTTGCTTACCCCTACAATCTTTCAAAATCTGCTCTGAGATAATTGATGAAACCGGGGTACCAACAGAAAACCAGCGGCCTTCAGCAAGCAAGCTTACAAACTTTCTCATATCAGGTATTGTCCGAATAGGATTCGAGCCCAGGCTCTGTGATCCGTAAGCGCGAGCCTCAGACCACTTAGCCACCAAAGACCCAGTCCTGGTGGGGCTCCGACTATCACACTTACTCTAACTACTACACATCACACTTATTCTAACAACCAATGTTCATAAAATTGCATATTAAAATGAATAAATCTAGCTTCAACTTGCTCCTTAGTTCTATATTTAACGTTTTTTACTTTACAAACAATTGTCATCTGACAAAAAGAATACGTATTCAATACAGTTGAGATGCAGTCTCTATTGCAATAATTATAACCAGACATTTTTATGTAATATTTACAGGTTGACGTGTGCCATCGGCAATTTGGTTGCTAATAACATTTAAATACGAACCTATGACCATTTGCAATTCTTTATAGTTATATGTTATATTCAATTGCAGGTTCATTTTGTAGTAAAACGAGCCTAATAACACACTACTTTTTGCAATGTAAGTGGGAGGTCAATGTGGAACCGAATACCGTTATGTCATTTTTTTTGGTCTCGTCCATATCCCTGTGTCTATATTGCAAGTCTATAGTGTCTTTACTTTTATTGTGTATGTATAGTGTTTCCTGTTCGTATTTCGTTTGTTTTGATACGCCGTGTTCTGATTGCGTTTATCTAACGTAACATTGCAATTTAGATCCCTGTGTTCTATATTGTAAGTCTATGGGTTCTTACTATTATTATGTATATACAGTATTTCCTGTTTGTATTTCGTTAGTTTTGATATGTCGTGTTCTAATTGCGTTTATTTAACGTAACATGGACTGCAAATTGGAAACAAAGTACCTTTAAATTCCAGAAAGGGGTTAAAAGTAATCGGTCACTAAAATGATTTCCAATTGCGTTTATATTTAAAATTTAACATAATAAAAATTTGGTTCTTCAAGAACAAATATTTTTTTTAATGAATACTGTTGATTTTATAACATAAATAAAATTCTAAAACATATTGAATTACAGTTGGTTCGTTCTATGACGAGGCCAAAATGTAAAAGGTAAAAGAAAACAAATTCCATGGGAATTAAAGATCTTCGTCCTTTACCATATATATATATATATATATATATATATATATATATATATATATATATATATATATATATATATATATATTTGTCGGTAAAAATCAAGATTTTAAATTCAACCGTTTTTTCATCACGCATCCTAAAACCACCTTGGCTTTACATTGCTTGTTTCGATAGATAAAAAAAAGATAAGAAAATTAGGACAACATAAGTACCTTGCAAATCTAATACTCTGTCCTGACTTAACTTTCCCTATCTCCCAGAATTTAAAAATCAACCTAAATTTTGTAATACACCAAATTGTAATATACTTTTACAATCGTACCGAGATTATGATTTTACTATTAAAAACAGTTCTAAACAGCACTCTGAAATCGTAAATACAAAATTAAACCCTGTACTACGGGCAAAGTTAAACTGCAATAGAACCTCCAGTCAGTCATCTAGTGCTTAAAGATGATTATGTAGGGAAATTCATATACTTAAATTAAATAAAAACAGGAATTGCGATCCCAATTGAATTAGTAAACCTTTAAAGAAACACTTGGTATTCCAGAAGCATCTCTGTCCATGGCGATAATTCGATTATCGCTCTAGAGTTTCGCACCAATCTTGTTACTCAGATCAACCCGTCAATTTTGACACATTTAATTCGCCGGCCTTTCCACGCCTGTCATTTGTTATCCCCCTTTATTCAATTAGGAATCTCTTTGAAGTTCCACCAAATAAAATTGTTGGCATGAAAATGCAGAGTCATAGTTAAATGCTGAAGGGAAGCAGAGAAGAGACTATTCATTTTACTTTTATGATGTGTTGTGGAAACTTTAAAGCTCCGAATAAAACGCTATATGACTTAGGAACACACATTGTAAACATTGATTTTATTTTGATTTTTTAGAGCATATGGTTTGTGTTTTGGTTTTTTCATGAACTACGCATTGTTCTTTTAAATTTTAACATTAATTGTAGTGGTTTTTTTATTTTTGTTTATTTTTGTTTTTATTTTGTTTTTTCTTTTTTTTTTTTTTTTTTTTTTTTTTTTTGTAACTTTTGATACATTTATATATTTTTAAATTATGACAATTCTGAGTTGAGTTTAACTTATTTTTAACTTTAAATCTATTACACAGAATTGTACAACTGCTTTCACCCATGTCCTTGAACTATTTGCCATTTATTGTTTTCACAATAAGCAAGATTGTCTATTTCACCGATTTAAAATGTATTTTTGTAATTTTTCATTTAATAGAAAATTTAAGGTTACATATTCTTTTTATAGAAAAATTCTACCACTCTATCTGAATAGCTGCAATTAATCAGTTAAGCGGTGTTAAAGCAACTTTTCACAATTTTTTTATTTGTTTAAACATTTGGGTATAATAATCTTGACTTCGATCTAAAGCTACCATAGTTACAGATGTACGGAATGGCAAAATATATCGCTTAGAATTTTTTAAAAAAAAAAAAAAAGCAAGCAACAGAGAGAGAGAGAGAGAGAGAGAGAGAGAGAGAGAGAGAGAGAGAGAGAGAGAGATGACAACGATTTATTCTGACCATATGTTTAACGGGATAAGCATCAATGATTTCGTAGAGCGATTACTCTCATAACTGGCGAAGACAAAATCGTTTCATGTGACATATCTTACATTTACAGCGTTTTAATGTAGGAATTTGATATTTATGAATAATTCTGGGTTTAAAAAATTGTCACATAAGGCCGTTAAATTTGATCTCGGCCATTTAGATAATTCATAATATATATTACTTTCCCTAACACTGTTTCCAGACAAGGAGTCATATTAACTGATCATCTGTTCAAAGAAAAAAGGAAAATTGTTACTGTAACAGAAGCATGCATTACGGGATACAACATACCACATGTATAAAATTCGAAAAGATTTTAATTTACCGTAACCTTAATAAGGTGCAGAATTTTTTAACGAGATTCTGTCATAAGTTGTTGTTCAATCCCCCCCCTCCTTTGAATTCATTCAAAAACAAAGCAAACATAGAATCATGATTCAAAATTCTACAGTTTAAACTGCACTATTTTATTAAAAGACATACACGACGAAACATGATGTTAATTTCATTTTACAAAGATATGATGTCTTTAGATAGATATTACACTCTTTGATACCTGGCTTTGTAACATGGATATAAAGACAGATTGTCATATATTACAATTTTCAATTTTCTGCTTAAAATATTCGAAACTTTTATAATATGTTTTCATTCTAAAATGTTTTAATTATTTAGATCATAACACTCAAAAATTTTATAATATGACTTTAGACTAAATGTATGTAATTTCAAACAGGCGCCAATGACAATGTCATAAACACTTTTTTAATTTATCGATAAATTAAAAAATGTTTTAGTTTAAACAATATTTTATTCTAAAAAAAGAGCATTGTACAGCATATAAACCAACATACAATCATATAGAAAAGGATCCAGGAACAAGAAAATGTTCTATGACAACACACGAGAGAGAGAGAGAGAGAAGAGAGAGAGAGAGAGAGAGAGAGAGAGAGAGAGAGAGAGAGAGATAACGTTGGCTTGGCTTTTTTATTGAAATGTAATACATTAGCATTAAAGCTGAAAAGAAAGTTTATGGCATTTGAAGTCATTTTTTTTTCTCCCCTAATATCTTAATTCTTTATTTTCCGGCGTTTTCTTTTAACGCACTCTGAAGAAAATACAAAATATGGGGTTCAAAGTTAATAATAACTTTGAAACCAATAAAAGAAAATGAAAATTACCGGTTTAATGCTAAAAAAAAATCAAATATGGTTCTTAATAACTATCTTGGATAGTTTTGTTTTAAAAAGTGGAAAACGAAATTGAAGAAATACTTCACATGTGATTATAATAATAATAAATCATGGTTTTATTGAATGAAGTCTTTTAAAAGTCTCGATCGATTTCTTTTGTTAGTCGGAAGTATTACCGAAATATACCTGTCAACGATTCCTCAGCGTATGAATACATAATTCGGATATCAATATCATGCTTTGTATCAAGCTTAGCTTACTAAAGTAGTTTGGATCACCGATGATTGCCGATATTTGACGATGATTGAAGGGTTGTCTTCATAAGTTTTCTAAATCCCTGTCATTGATGATATGTCTGAAGGGTGATGATGTGAAATGTACACCGCGGGCGATGTGCGCGAGACTTTGCCATAGTTACGCGCCATCTGTTGATTTCTGCGTTTGATGAGTTATCATTTACACGTGGGCGGGACTGTTTGTGTTTATGATAGCGCATATGCAGTTAACTTAAGGACTAAATGCATGTTACAAGAGCGTATGAATAAAGCATACACGGTTATACTTCATTTACTATGGCAATTTAATGAACACATTCGAAAAAAAAATTAATACTTTTATTGAAAAATAAAATTCTGTTCAGTTTTGAAATTGCACCAAGATTTCCTATCTTTAAGATAAGATTGAATTCATGATAATAATCTAAAAAAATCAATAATTATGCAAATAACCGATAATTTGCTATATAAAATATAATAAATGATTATATTACAGAAAAAGACGTAAAACGAAATATAATAAAATAAATACACTTCTCGTGCAATTTTTTATTTTCACATGCACGTGTTTCATTTATTTGGCTTTCATTATGATTCCCTTTTCAAGACCGCAAGGAAATTTCCTTGGGCGTTGGGTACTACAATGCGGTGGATGGAATGAGGTGACAAATTTAGGTTTTCAAAATATTACAATAAATAATAATTCATGCCTTTTAACTAAGCTATTTAAATCATTATAATAAAATTGTTCCTTTTTAAATACATGTACAATTATTGTAATCTATAAAAAGTAACAATTGGACACAACAACATCAATAACATGTATCATTACCTGTAAAAGAACAGGTAAACGCAGTAATAATAATAATAATAATAATAACAATAACAACAACAACAACAACAACAACAATAATAATAATAATAATAATAATAATAATAATAATAATAATAATAAATTTTAAAAAAATAAAAACAGCCAAAAATATAGTCTGTTTCATATCGCCAAAAAGATGTATTTTTGTTTTACAAATGTCTTTTTTTTTCAAATTGTTTCGTTTTTGAAGGTTCGTGTAAAAAGAAACCATTTCAAATCAAATTTACATTAATCTACAGTCAATACAAAGCACGAGTGTTTTAAATATAATACAAATACCTGTAACTGAAGTTTCAATAAATTCATTCTAACCCTAGCGGCAAGAAATACAAACACGGATTTTTCACTCGACAGATGCGCTCAATATTGAAATCAGATGTACATGGTGCTGTCAGTATCAACAAAACTCTTATTACTGTTCAAATGAAAATGACAGACAGGCCAGTTCAAATAAGGATGACCACCACATGGTTACTTTTGACAAACCTTGTCTAACCTATGACCCTGTTTTGTACTGTCACACTATGCAAACGTAAGTCTTTTTTCTATACATCCGTGTCAACTCATCCGGCGATCTTACCCCTTTCTATACATAAAGTCTGCATAAAAGAATACTAACTTTAACGTAACCTTAAAAAGAAAAAAATCCAACTCCGAACTCTTCCTAACCTAGCCGTTACCCTAAGTGACCTTAAGAGACAAGACCCCAATTGTCATACTCAGTACTTCTCTTTCATAACTGTTACCGTATGTAACCTAAGGAAACAAATCCCATTGTCGTATGATGATTGAGACTGACAGAGATCATTTGATCAAATGTGCTCTTCATTCAACCATATGTTAAGAATTAAATATTTAAAAGAGGTTTTAGCGTTTCTGATGATTGCAAAGACGATTACGTCGCGTCACTATATTTAGACAAAGAACGCATCCCGTGCTTTAACTCAAGGTTCATATTAGACTTTAATTATCAGACTCGTCTTAACTTGAATGAATAAGTGATATTATATTCTGATGACATTTTTCGTCTAAAAATCAAGCAAGAAAAAAACGGACGAATATGTTATAAAATCATTGAAAAGGTAGCGGTTCGAAAATCAATCTTCATTTCATATTAAAATATTCTAAATTGGTTTACAGCAGGGAAAACCCCTATTTCCTTCTAGACAGCATGGATTGAGGGGCAATATAGAGATGTATATTGATTCAACAGGTTTAATTAGTAACCATAAATATATTAGATATGTCATGTGCTGATTTTGAATTCCTATTAAAATCATGCATTCAAAATCAGCACATGACAATGATTTTGAATGCATTATTTTAATAGAAATTCAAAATCAGCCACATGACAGATAGTAATCCAATAGCCCAAAGCCAAAGCTAAAGCTCCTTTAAATGAAGTATGCTATTCACAGAATACGAATGCATAAAAGTGCATGTATATACACACTAGAAAAGTTGACCAAATCAAAACTGACAACTTACAAGTCTTGTTGCTGCGGAGAAAGCAGGAAAACAGTTGTACACATGTTCGCATGTTTTTCTATTGTAGACATATACTTGCACATGAAAATGACTCTATGGAACATAGCACCTCTAGCCGTCTAAGGCTCGAATCTACTCGGGCAGATCATAGTATTAGAATTTCTGTATTTTTACATACCAAGATTCAGTGTTTTTCTCAGAGTTTTGATTTCCGTATCTACACCAAAACTGACTGCCTTTGATATAAGTGAAGAAATCTTTACTTGGCATAAAACACTATTTATTCTTTGTCTTCGCCCAATTTTATACCTTCACAAAGAGCCATTCATGCAAGTTTCAGGCTCAATACTTATCGAGATCCAATTTCTCTATGACAATATTTATATAGTTTTTAAACAAGCTTGAAATTTCAAGTTTCTTTATTCTTTAAATCCAAATAAGTCTCGAGTCGAAAACAATGAAACAAAACAAAAATGAATAAGATTATTCTTCGAGGTATAAAAATATATATACTCGTATATATTTTTTCTTCAAACACATGCATTAATTTTAGAAACCCGTAATTCGAAATTTTATAACTTAATCAGGCAGAAAATTTGATTTCTTCCTTTGTATTTACAGTAAATTCAAGCACAGACATTTTAAAATACTGTGCGTGTGGCGTCCCACTGCAATTCCACATGGCCATTCCTCCATGATAAATTATTAACAATTATGGAAAGCATTTCATTCTTATTACAAAGGGATTTTTGCGATGTAACATTTTCCACGCGAACATTCACATTTAACCAAATCTATCGGATGACCGTATTGGTATAGTGTAAAGTTGTTATGCATCCTGTCGGAATTCACATTTCAATTTCTTCCGTTGTCGCGTGAATAGGTTCAGACAAAACATGTGTGGTGGAACGTGTCCGGCACGTGCAGATGTAGTCATGGGGATCAAGCATTCAACAATGTAGTGGAGAAAGTTAGTATATAAACCAGTTTTGTTCGGTGTGATATTATAGATACATTACAACGCACGTGCATGGCATCTGGATAGTATGACAAAATGTGCGGTGCCATTTATACCGCTTTATCAAGATCTGTTATGCTAAAACGTAAAAACACAAAACATGCAGTAGAGTGCAAACCAGCTACCTTTTATTTATTTATTTATTTAACAATATTTTTTAAGAAAAGGGGTAGAAAGGTAGGTAGGTAGAAAGAGCAACTTGGGTAAAATTAGACAAGGTAAAATATTAAGAAAAACTTTCAATGCTTAGGATTTCCATATGACTAATGTTTTAGTTTATAAAAATTTCAATAAAATATGAATTGCATTGGATATTATTTTATCGTAAGTAACCTCTCTCTCTCTCTCTCTCTCTCGTGCTGTTTTTCTGTTACAGCTGAGTTAAGTAATGATGTTTTACATATTGTCAAGATTCTTTGACTAATATCGAAGGAATGGTGGAGGAAGCCGGATGCCCAGACAAAATCACCGATCTGAAGCAAACATTTTAAGAACATGATCTGGTTCCAAACCTAGTCGGTGAGAGGCACTGGGATCTGTAAGAGGGTGCTTTAGACCACTCCCCTACTAATTTCTTTCTTGCTAAAAACCTGTGTTTGTATATCTTAATGTTAGGGAATTCAAACTAAAAAACGTGCATTTGGCCACAGCCAATACAACCAAGAGTGGAGTGGACTGTAGTGGAGTAATGGTGTTTTACGCCCCAGTTAAGATTTTTTCACTTATTTTGAGGCGGTCAATTCTGGAGTGGTGGAGGAAACCGGAGTACCCGGAGAAAACCACCTACCTTCGGCAAGCGAACTGACAAACTTTCTCACTCTAGGATCTGTCCCGAGTTGGATTCGAACCCAGGCGGTGAGAGGCACTGTGATCCGTAACCGTGCGCTTTAGACCACTCGGCCTTTTTTAGGATGCGGTTCTATAAAAAAGAGAATTCTAAAAAGTGCTATAAAATTACATTTTTACAACATCACGTATATTTAATTTATTCTGAATGGTTTTGAGACACTGCAGACTTGGATTCTTTTATTTCAAATTCTATATGACAGACACCTATTTGAGTAAATGTGATATAACATGTTATTTTATATAATTAAAATCAGTCATTTTTTGGTATTTAAAAATTGCTAAAGGCTGTCATTACGCAATGACAAAAAAGAAGAAAATTAAAACGCACAAGTAACAAAAAAGGAAACATAATATTTCCTATCAGCGGAAGTTTGAGTTGTTTCTGGCAGGAAACATTTTGTTCCGCGGAAAATATCCGTAATTTTATTGAATTCAAAGCTGGTTTCCGATGTTATCGCTCATCACGCACGCCTTTACCATCAATCGGAAGTCGGGGTTAATGAAGTTTGAAATTATGGTAACGTTGTCAATATATCCGATCAAATCTCATGTTTTACCTAACAGGTTTGATCAGCCAGCCGTGAAATGTTTATCAAATCATTTTGAAATAAAAACCAATATATGCAACTCTGATTTCTGCAGATAGATAAAATCGCTGATAGTGGATGAAAACGATATCTGCTCGTACAGATCATGGCGGTACGTAATTGCATTTTTTAACTTCAATATTAAAATCTTTCCGTAACATTTAAGATACCGGAAAGGTGCACGTGGTCTCTCATTATTGTTTTTTCATGATTTAGGTCTTTCGGTATCTGATGGCATATTGTACATAGACAAGGACGAGTGTACACCAGACAATAGCCCAATAACCATATGTTATTTTATTATTATTTTATTTATTTACATGTATTTGATATAATAATAATAACAATAATGATAATAATAATCCATTTTTATTCTATCTTTTTTTGCCGATACCTGTTTAGAATTTTGAAGATAATTCATGTAAAACCTTGTTACATTATGTTCAGTAGTCAGTAAATATTTAAAGCTACATTAAGTTTTTCAATTTTCTGAATTTTTTTTTGAGTTTCTAAAAATATATTTTTTAAAAATATCTTCTAACCAGGATCCGTGGACATTCATTTTCTAAAATTTCATTTCTTTTAGCTGTAAATAAACGGAATCCTCTGACCGGTTGGTCAGTGTTTTACGATGGTAATTATGAGCTTGGAGCATGCGCATGGATGTACGGAATACCCTAGAATCGAAGGTGAAACATGACAGATTTCCATGTGTATCCAGATGTATTTGAAATTGTGTTATGTATACCTTACTAAGTCACAAATGACAAATTCAACGAAGTTCTGTGTTTAATTTATCGTATTTCACCGTTTTGAAAGTTGTGTTTAAATGACCCGGGTTTTGATGACGTAACCATGTTCTAATATTAAATCCCAAATGCTGCATCTTGCTGGGTAAATACTGTTATTTCTGTATTTATTCGAGCTTTTATCGTTAAACCAAATGTAATATTGTTCATTAGGAACATCATTAATTAGATTAGAACCGTTTTAATTTTTTCTTTGGAAAACTTAATGCAGCTTTAATTAAATGCATAACTCATTTTAGGCCTTAACTGGTCGGGTCGGTATCAGTATAATGGACTGGATGGTCTGAGATGTTTGTCTGCAAGATTACCGACAAGTGTACCAGCACTATAAAGGTTGCCATAAGTGCACATTAGTACAATGCATATCAGAAACACTTGTCTCATGGACCACATAAACTTGTTATAAAATTTTACCCTCGAGATCAGTAAACATTGTCTCGTCACAAATAGCTGAAAAATTGCTGATGTGACGAAAAACAAAATTCAACTAACGAAACCATCCATAAGTCATACGGTATGCCAAATCTAAAAGTTTGATGTAGAAAAACAGAAGTATTGCAAAGGTTGGATGGATCAACAGTGACTATGACCTGTATACACAATCACTTTTTTCACGCTTTTTTCTGATAACAACTGACCGATATCTTTTTCATGCATATAAAAACACATTTCCTTTGGGAACGTAAAACACCACTATCCATTAACTTTAGAGTTGGAAAGATGTAACAACGGGACCACCAAAAAGCTAAGTAACAGTATTGCTAGTGTTTAGACACCTGTATTTAGAAGCATGTACCTTTGTTGTATTAAATAAAACATAACATGTATATAACTATACTTTTCATAATTATCTGTATAAAATATCGCATATATAATAATTTCTTCAATAAAAACTTCATTTTTCAATTGTATGTCTCAATTTACGTACATTTTCTTGTTGATGTATTTCTTTTGTTCCAATTGATTATTGCTTAACGAATAAAATTGAGTTAAAATAGTTTTAATATTTTTTACCCTTGCTTTTATGCCTTTAAACTGAGAACCAAGAAAGAAATTTAACTACTTGGACAAAAGCCAACCTCAACCAAGAATGAGGCACAATAGAATGAAATAATAATAATAATAATGATGATGATGATGATGATGATGCTGAGAATTACTAATTAATAATAATCATAATAATAAAATGATGATGATGATTGATGATGATGATGATGAAGAATAATAATCATAATAATCATAATATCATTATAATGATGATGATGTGATGATGATGATGCAGATGATGATGATGATACTAATAATGATAAATAATGATGATGATGTGATGATGATGATGACGACGCCGAGACGGATGATGGATGTGGATGATTAAAATAATACTAATAAAATAATATTAAAAAAACAAGCACATCTTGTGATTATTGATGACAAAGCTCCTAACTTTGAACGGACACAGGAGTAATTTATATCAATGTCATTATCTTTCATAATTCTTATTTAAAAAATATTATAAATGGGACGCCTACTGCTCCTTCGCCTGGCGCTCGACATTAAGAGTGTCGTGTGCACAATTTTGAATTTTTATAAAAAAAATATATATAAGAGTATTCAAAATTGCCATGTGCAGATTTCAAGTTTGTATATTTCTTTTGGTTAAAATTCTGCACATGAGAGGAGGACAAAGTATACACTGGTTCAACTGATGTTACGATAATGTGACTACGGTGATATGCTTGTCTCTGGCATATTGACTTTTAACAAAAAGTCGCCCAAAGTACTCGCTATTACAAGACGGATCATAATACACTCTCTCACTCATACACTGGTGTTCTATGACTAATTTCCTAAAGATAAATACACCTTGCCCTCGACGCGAATAACTGAAAATTTCTGATGTGACGTTAAACAACAAAACCAGCTAAAAGTGCTTTGTGAGATATGGCATGTCTTTATCATTACCAGTCTTGAATGTATAAAATTATTTTATTCACAATGCGAAACATACAAATTTGATCATAACAACTTCGCAAAACGTGTTTCAAATACAATTTGAGAAAAAAAGATTTGTTTTCGAAATTTAATTTAATTCAATTCATAATTTGATTTGAATAATAATTATAAGCCAATATTTTTCAAGTGTCCGTACCATCTTTTTAATTTATACCAAAACTCCATAAATAAGCACATATAAGAATTATAAGTAAGCTTTTTTTCCCCGCCAAATGAACCAAAACTTCTTACATATATGTCATCATCGATATTAAAAATGTCGCCGATGTTACCAAAAATTTAAACATACATGTATCTCTATTTTATATTTTATTTTAAGAAAATATTTATTATATATAAGTAAGTTAATATATTACAAAATATTTCTTCATATTCATGGTAGTTACCGGTCAAAATTATACAATAATAATAATAAAAATCATCTTCATCATCATCATCATTATAATAAGTTTTTCGCTTTCGTACGTAGTAATAAATTGAAAGAAAATTACATTTATAAATATACCAATTTAAATTCATAACTTGCATTAATATAGGATATTTATTTTATTGGAACTTAAAATATTCGTAATAATTTAATACATTTTGTGTCGTTCTGGTTGAATGACTTGCTCTCTATCATTCCATTGTTGAAGTACAACATGATATATTTTGTATCTTTAAGACACACACAAAGCCTGAACAACTGGTGGAAATCTAGAATAATTTATGGTCTACAATATCCCTTTTATGGGCAGGTGCGCGCAGGTACATCATGTACACGCGCCGTATCCTTACCAACACGTGCGGGAAGACCGTTATGTCGTCACGGACCAATAAACATAGTCCTCCCTGACTCACGGCGATGAAATAAGCCATGTTAGAAAGAAGAAACCTTATTTAGAAAAATATGTCAGATAATTCTTCGTAATCCTTACAGTGTGTTAAGCTGCTTATAAACTTAAACGTTTTGGATGAAAATTAATCGATAGAATGAACAAATACTTCATTTCCGAATTTTCTGTCACGAACCGCTTTCCTTGTCATGTTTTATTTTTGCACGTTTTGTTTCATTCTTTCTACATCCGGATTAGAGAATGTTTCATCCAAAAAGGTGCGGTTTTACACGAAAAATGTACTAACGATATTTGTGTTTATTATTAAATATCCAAATGAATAAAATGAAAATAATAATAATAATAATAATATGATGATGATGATGATGAATTTTTCAAAAATAAAAATTATAAAATATTAATTTTTTTTTTTGTTTCACTTAAAATTTCACATCATTATAATATTATTGCGATATTTTTACTTAAACTTGGTCTTACATCACAGTTAACTGTGTGACACATTATTACATAAAGTTGTTTTACGACAACACCAGCTCTTTGTGAATGTGACGCAGTTAGCATCAAGGATTGTTCATAACTCTGGAAAATAGGTGTAAAATGCAACGCATTGTTTTCTTATTTATATTATCTTCATTTATAGGATTTATATTTCACACTGAAATTTAAACCTGTTGTAAATTTCTGCAGTAATCGTATTTTCGCGTAGTGTTTTGTATCTTCCAGAATCACATTTTGCGGACAGATTTAATTCCTGTCCGGATTACATTAGTCCCGTCACAAATTGTCTATTTGAGGGAATACAAGAAAATGCTGATAAGAAGTATAAAGAATACACGAAATATAAATAAATAAATAAATAATGGCACGAACGAATAAATATATAAATAAACATGATAAATAAAATAAAACAAATGAATAAATAAATAAATAATTAAATAAATAATTAAATAAATAATATATAAATCCTTAAGAGATTAAGAATGCAACATCATACATGTATTTAAGCTCAGGTTAAGTAATTCATCCCTTCAAACCCCAAATCATGACAATTCTATTCTATTCTTTATTCAACAAAATATACCTTTCGGTAAATAAATACATAATACAAAACTTAAATATAAACATCAAGTATCCTCTAATTTTAATATCGCTGCGAATATCTCTCTCTCTCTCTCTCTCTCTCTCTCTCTCTCTCTCTCTCTCTCTCCTCTCTCTCTCTCTCTCTCTCTCTCTGTATGTGACTATTTATAAAGCATTTTTAACCTCTAAAAAGGACTAATATATATGCATATACTGTACATGTCTAATTTCACTTTAACTATTTTTAAAAAGTAAAAATTACATGTATTTGTTATTTTACCCACCGGGCGCCTAGAAGCCAGTATTTTTCCTCGATACGTTTGCAACAATTACCCTGGACATTTATTTCAAATTGTTTAATTATCATTATTATAACTTATACATAATAATAATAATAACAACAACAACAACAATAATAATAATAATAATAATAATAATAATAATAATAATAATAACTGTTATTAAGTTTGGTATATTTTATCACCAATATTAAATCTCACAACGTCTTTTTCTTTGGTCTAATTTTCCGTTAACGCGAAAATATTGTTAAATTATTTCGACTTTAGATTATTTGCAGTCTTTTGTATTAATATTTAATGTTTTCAAGGGAATTACATGCCAAATTAACAGTAAAAAGTGCAAAAAAATGTAATTTGGGACATTCAATTGCAGTATATTTTTCATAATTAATGAGAAGGTTCGTTTTTATCCTAACGTAATTTGCTTTTTCTTCTCAACAAACAATAGTCAAGACGCTATGATGTAACTTAGCCAAAGAGTATCAAAAAATAAGAGAGAGAGAGAGAGAGAGAGAGAGAGAGAGAGAGAGAGAGAGAGAGAGAGAGAGAGAGAGAGAGAGAGAGAATTTGTTTTTTAGTTCCATCATTCAGTGTGTAATTTCATATTTCAGAAAATTGGTCAGTTAGATAATTTTAGTGCAACTTGTAACTTTGTGTAATATTCAAGCAAAACGAGTTTTCATTCGTGAAAGTTTCTTCAGTAATTTTTATTTAGAAAGTTAGCCTTTTTTAAATCATGGCTTAAACTTTAATCAGGTAAAAAAAATAATAAGTAATGAATTTAATAAATAAATAAATAAATAAATAAATAAATAAATAAATAAATAATAAATGAATGAATGAATGAATGAATGAATCAATGAATCAATCAATGAATGAATTATGTTTAAAATAAAATTGCAAAGTTTCTTTTCCCTATATATAAATGAAAACTATAGCAACTCATAATATGACATCTCCCAAAACTTAAAGGATATATCGTATTGTAAAATATGAAGAAAAGAAAATCCCAGTTTTTAAAATTGAAACCGTTACATTTCAATTTGAAATCTAATTAACCATGTAGTAAAATATCTAGTTTTTAACTGAATACACGCATGCAAATAAAATTTAAAAATTAATAAGTTTGTCTTAAATTTTAAATTTAAGTTATTTTAGCAAAAGATGTTAGGTCTTACAAATACATCTTGAACAAAATCAATTTTAATATTCATTTAATTAAATAAATGAGTTAACAGTGCAATTACAGGTAAACAAAATTAGTAACGAATATTACAACGCTATTTAAAAAAAAAAAGATGCTTTTAAAATCTTGTCATCGTCTTAATTAAGATTACATGCTTTGGAGACAAAAATATCTTTTAAAATGATTAAATAAAATAAATTGTATATATATATATATATATATATATATATATATATATATATATATATATATATATATATATATATATATATATATATATATATGTACTAATTTCAGCCCGACAAAATAATCTTTTAAAATTCTATATGCGCAATTAAAAAATAAAAAACAGATAAAAAATTTAATATTCAAAATTTAAAAGTGGCATAGTGCCATAAGTATTATGTAATCTATAAAAGGAAGATTCGAAAACAACGTATTTTTTCAATCCGTCGTCCATATATCATTTCAAAAAAGTCATATATTACATCAACTTATTTGTCCATTTCTGAAAACGACATTCAATTTAATACCAAAACAGAATGATGTATTGTCATTTGTTACTTTTCAATGCATTATTTCGTAAAAAAAAAAAAGTATTTAGTCATAAAAAAATTTCAAGACAGTATTAAAAAAGGATTCTTAATGAAATTTGAGATGTGAACAAGCGTCACGTGTTGCTTAATTTTTTTTATTAGTAAATAAAGAAAAAATAAACAAATAAAAATAAAACTTTCATAAGGCATATATACTTGTCTTCTTTCATTTATATCAAAGTAGTTTTGAAATATATAATGACGTGGTTTCAGTTTGATTAAATTAAATTTAAAAAAATTCTTTTTTAATTAAAAAATTAGTTCAATTCCAGGGTGAAAATTTATACTAAATTTAAAAAAAAAATAAATAAATTAAAAAAAAAAAAGAAGAAGAAAAAATGATAAATTATTTCAATGACATTTAACCCTTACTTACCGTCTGCTGGCTTATCCAATTAAGAATTTTGAGCAATTTCATAGCCTTTTCTATAAAATGGAAAAAGCTATGTTCCCCTTTTTTATTTAGACACTAATAGTTTTATCAATATTACTAAATTCATTGAATCAAAACTGTCACATCTTCTATGATTATAATGACACAGTCTTAAGTTATTTTAATTAAAATTAAAATATATATATATATATATAATATAAAAAACGGTAAACGTAACACAAACCGTAACTGGCGATAGGTTAAATCCGCCATCAATCACCCAAGAAACTTTCTAATGATACCAAATTATCTTGAAAAGGTTTCCAATAAATTAATCAAGCAGCCTTTAGTTCCAATTTATCCACGCATTGCCTAATATTGAATTTATCAATCCCAAAACGCAACTATAGGTTACTAAATTAAGGCTAATCCTGAAATCGGATATCGAATATCTTAATGAAAGTTTTTAATTCACAAATATAATTTGGTCGGGTTTTTTTGTGAATAAATGTAATTTCATCAAAACAATCTAAAATAATCAAATACGTTAACGCTTGGTTATATCAATTTATGCTAAGGAGGAAAATTAATTTGATTTCCCCCCGATAGTGATACTAATAAATATTACCAAATTGATGACTGATCGTGAAAAATTGACTCAGACAATCAATGAAATTACGATAGAAATAGAATTAAAGAGTATTACCTTCCAAAAACTTGTTCCGACTAATCATATCCGTAAGAGCACCCGGAGACGGACTTCCTGAACACTCGGATTGGTATCCAGAATTTTGTGGCGAAATGTCCGTAATAGTTGACATTATCAAATTTAGTTGTGCCTTGTTTCAGCAACAACACAAAACTCTTTCGGGACAAATATCCCTCTTGTGCGGGAATTTTCCGTCGAGAGAGAAACAAATTTGGTTTTTCACAAGAAATTCTATTTTCTAACAGTGCTTGTCAACCTCAATTGGTCCAACCGATTTCAGAGCTTTCATAAGGGAGACACGTGACCTCTGGATGTTGAATATTCATATATTATCGATTTCTTCCTTTTGTACAAAGGAAAAGCAGTTATTTATATGCGAGTTATTCTGTAATTTGATGTAGTATATTTTTCAATAGATAGATACAACACAAGAACACAGCTGGACATTGATACACCTGTTCGGCCGATCACAGGTAGCTGATACGTTGGTGGTCAGTTCTGAGACAGTTGACCACGCGTGAAGATTGGTGATAGGAGACATAGCGCACTGATTTATAGTAAGATAAAAAAAAGAAACGGAGATATGAACAAAATTATTTTTAAAATAATAAAACGTGTTTTTAAAAAAATTAATTCATAAAAATTGAATTAAAATTTTGACATTTTTATTTTTAAAATATTTTTTTATTGTATTATTTTATTATATTGCGTTGTTATTTTGAGGCTATGATATTTTCACGGAAAACTATAGGTTGTTTGTTAGTAGAATTTATGACAAGTGGGAGGGACTAAAGCGCGTGCCGTCCACGAGCTTACTCGCGCGACTTCACTGACACGAAACTTGTCTTTTTAAGTTATTTTTTAACAAACGTTTCTGCAAATAACCTTAAGGTGAAAAGTAATGTAATAATACCGGCTAAACCAGGACGATTTTCTGATCCTGAGACGGTATTTGTAAGGTCTCCAATCGAATTATATTGTCACATTTGGGACTTCTTAATTACATTACCACGGAGTAAATGCCACACTCCAGAATAAAGCCGGTAGTTTAAATTGTAAGTTTTCTTAAAGTAAATACACAACATGTCGTCCGTACACAGAAGATGTATAAGTTTCTTGGAAATTTATGTTTACAATCGGCTCTAAAACAGCTATATAAAACAGTCTTACGTTATTGATTTACCTCAACACACTCAACACGAGAAAAATTTAGAATACCTTATATACACGCAAAAATATTTTGATAAAACCGTACAAATTTTAATTTATAGTTCCAAAAAAAGTATCCAAGAAATATTTTGAAGGAAGCCGAACAAAAATTTAATTTATTTTGCAAAAACTTTTAAAGAGGAATAAGTGCTATTTCGCTTTTAGGAAAAAGGGCTCTTTTTTGTGTCTGGATCTTTTATTCTTTGAACTATAGAATATATATATATATATATATATATATATATATATATATATATATATATATATATATATATATATATATATATATATATATATATATATATATATATATCTTAAGAAACATTATCATCAGCTTCCATGACGGTGATCCGTTCATTTTAAGGAGTTGTATTTAATAGTTCGTTGAATTTTGTTTTACGTCGTTTCAACAATATTCTGATATTTGGTAATTGATTTCAATAACTAATCTAAGTGATGCGTAATTTCGAAGGCATTATGGACCTGCTTTGTAGCAATTAATGTGCACTAATGGTGTTGTTTGCAATGCTTGTATACCTGCAAACCAGGTAAACATCGCAGAAACTGGTACTGAGTCAAATAGTTGGTGTTTTACGACAAAGAAATCGCCTTTTTGCGGTCGATCGGGGTCGTATCACAGCGACAAGATGCAGCCTCTGCGGCTTCGGTACCAAGATGCGGTATAGAAGATTAAATATGCAACAAGGATCATTATTTTGGCAGGATCTTTTTTTTCTATAATAAATGAAGTATTTTCAAAATCAAACAAACAAATAAATAAATAAATAAATAAAATAAGTACCTGCATTATAGAATCCATTTTAAATGAAAATAGTATTGGCAGCATAAGAAGTTTCTGTTTCACCAACGATTAACAGAGTTTACAAAAAAATATTAGTATTAAGCTACATTATTTTTTTAAAGGTGTCAGAAAGTACTTAATGTCACTCGATCGATCAGAACAAAAATGTATGGTATACAAATCAGATATATCGTAATATATTACAGATCTTGCTCAGCAAAAATTTAATTATAAATGTCAAATGGTAAGTTGTTTCTTTTTTCTGAAAGAAATATTTAGAAAAATACGACATGATAGTTCATGAGAATAATCTAAATTTAAATCCAAACAATGAACTGAAACCAAAGTCGTAGGAAAGAAATTATTTCTGCTGAAGAAAGTGTTATAGATTTAATAATGAACGATATTTAATATAGCTTTCATGGTTTATTTTTTAAAGAACTTTGGAGCAAATATGAACTAAAAACAAAACTACAAACCTAGATCAAATCGGCTTGCTAATTTCCGTGGACGGGGGGGGGGGTGGGTTTACAGGTGGTCAAGTGGTCTAAAACACGGACTTTTGTTTCGTTTGCCCCAGACCGCCCTAGAAATTTTCACTGTTCGTTGACGAGGTCGGTGGTTTTCTCCGTTTTTTATTTTATTTATTTTTAGACCGGGGTTTGAACCCCCACAAACCCTCTTAAAAGCGAACACTCTACCACTAAGTCACCGAGGCGGTGAACACAGAGGGATGTATAATAGTATTCTTTGGTAATCTTAGTAATATTATTCTGCCATATCATTTTGTGATTGATATCTATAAAATCTATCCAGTCCCCATTTCTTAATCTGTATCCTAAATTAAAAAAAAAATCATCTTACAAATTTGAAATCTGAAATACTGAATTGTTTCCAGTGTAAAAACCAATATTTTTTTAAAATATAAATCCGCTTAAAATTACGACATCTATATTCAAGTTTAAGATAATAAATATTTATGTCACAACACAAAAATGAATGTTTCTAAAAAAAAATGAAGTGAAATTTTATATTTCAAAGAATTCTAAATTGAAAATAGATTTTTATCATTCAACGTAACAGACTTTTTCTTGATGTTTTAATATATAAAAAAAATTTCACAAAGGAATTTTTTAAAACCTGAACTGTATTTGAAACCATTCAATACGTGATTAAAAAAAACCCCAAAGTTTATTGAGATGAAACAAAGCAAGTCTTTGTTTAACTTGATTTGAACTAAATGTATGGCAAATAGACAGAGAGTTGTACTATAATCATTTCCATCAGTTTTCATATTAGACATTCTTCACGGGTTCTTGCCGAGATCAAATAATTCTTAATGAAACAACCTTACAAGTTTTCACCTAAACAGACGGTAATATTGGGAACACAGATGTTTGAACCCGTTCACCTGTTAACAGCTTCATCCACCATTGGTCATCTGAGTTGATTAACCTCTCATATTGATCAATAGAAAAGGTTAATGAGGCCAAAAACAAGCAATAAGGTAACAACGGATTGGTGAAGAACAATTAATTACGTCACTTATTCCCCCGCTTCGTTGTTCAATTCCTGCAGAGAAAATGATATTATTTCGGAAAAATTGACAAATAATGGGATGGGAAGATCAAAATAGATTTAAATACACCTTGTTAATTCAGTAGAATTAGACGAATATTTTACTAATTATAAACAGTATGCTTCATTGATTCCATCCTTTTTTATTTCTCATCTGTTTGCATTTGATGATATCAACAATCTGGCGAAACACGGTTCCTAGGGTAAAATAATTTCCTTTCAGGAAACCGAACTGGCAGAGATAATAATCGACCGCTTTTTATAGTTATATTTATTTATTTATCTAATCTTTATTTATTTATTTATAGTTTTTTTTTTTTTTTTTTTTTTTTTTTTTTTTTTTTTTTTTTTTTTTTTTTACTCATTTTGGCATTTTGAAATGCACAACAAAAGTTATAAATTTGTCTTTTAAGTCTTCACATTTTTAAAGTTTTTAATTCCAGTTTAATAACATATTCTCAATTTTTTCGCATTTATTTTCAGGCTTGAAATATGGGTTTTCCATATGGCAAAATTTTCCCTTTAGACCAACGGACACATGCAAATAAATAATGACACACTGACAAAAAAGGGAGTCACACGTTTTTATAAAATATAGAATCTCGTTTAAAAGGGTAAAAACAATATCACGACAAAATAGTTTGATTCAGGATGTCGTCCGTAATCAATAGATGTATTTATAAATTTGAAACAAGTAATAACTGCATTTAAATACAATAAATAATTGATTCCTGAAATGGGATAAGACCATTTTTGACACCAGAGCACATTCTATTTATTATTCTCATGCACGTGCATGAAAATCTGGAAAATGCACGGCATTTAAAACAGAAACACCCCCGACACAAGTAACGTTAAATACCACACACGGCAAGTGTATTATGTCCTGGACATTATAATAGAAATATTTACACTTTACGAAATACTTAAAATTCAAGCGAAACTGAATTACGTTTTAACAAATTACAATAAAAAAATGTTTTAAATTGCACGTATTTTACAAATTCCATTTCATCTTATGATTTATGAAAAAGGGTTCAAGTAGTTATAGAATTTCAATCATCAGCCATTTTGAATCACCGTTTAATTCTTAATTAGTTTAACTAAATACGGTTTTTGATTTCAATCGACATACTCCGATGGGTCAACGTGTGTCCATTAGCCGTTAAATGCACGTGATGGAAGCTAACTAATGGAAAAGATGTTCGTACCATTCATTTAAATTAATGAAATTTAACCACTTAATATTTTTTTTCTTATTTGCTCTTTGTGAATCTAGTATAACAGAAAATTACAGTTGATGACTTTGTTTTTAAAAAATAGGAGTTAGGCTTGATATGTATGTTTCTACACGTGTTTGCACGTAATTTCAAAAAAGAAGAATGATAATTAATATAATTACTTCTACGTTCATTTTCATCACCGGAATTAGCTATACCGGCATCTCAATATGTTGAAAAAAGCTAGATAAAAAAAAATTATATCAATTTTTATCAATAAATTTTAATAAGGCAGCAGATGAATGATTGAGAAGTTTTAAAATAATAATAATAATAATAATAATAATAATAATAATAATAATGATAATAATGATTCAAAAAGAAACTTATGTGTATCCTAATTCATTCTTCTCTCTGTTTCAATGCATAATAAATGAATGAATGAATGAATGAATAAATAAATAAATAAATAAATAAATAAATAAATAAATAAATAAATAAATAAATAAATAAATAAATAAAATTAATTAAGTAAAGTAAGTATTAAATATTATTTAATGATGTCAATATGTATTTATTCTTTAGATGGGCAACACAAAAGTCATTATATTTAAAACCTGATATATTGTTTAATGTTTTTTGTGCTTATGTTAAAAATAATAAATGAAATTTATATAAATTTATAAATTTGGAAATACTGTCAAATACACAACTAGCAGAAAAAAGTTGACTAGCGATAAGTAAATAAGTAGCCGTATAATAATAATAATAATAATAATAATAATAATATAATAATAATATAATATATATATATTATTATTATTATTATTATTATTATTATTATTATTATTATTATTATTATTATTATATATCGTCCTATTTTTTAAAATTGACTGTTGCTCTGAAACAATACCAGTCCATGTACTAATCCCATTTCCTCTCCAATCCCCCATTAAAATTAAAAAAAAAACTGGCCAATTTAGTTTAACACGTGAATTTCCTCTTAGGAAGTGAGGTCGGGTGCTTCGGTAGGGTAAACACCTCCTGTTTAGCAAGTTACACCTGACACGTGCAAAGTCAAATTTGAGAATTAAAAAAATGGAACTATGGTAAGTCAAATATATCCAGTATAAGTTTGGATTAATAAGAACAATAATATGATAATAATAAGCAGAAGTTACTTCCGAAAGAAACATAAAAAACGGACCTTTTAAAATACCACTGCTGAATGTAAACTTGAATCGTCCCGACTATTTTTTTTAAATTTACTGTTGCCCTTAAAACCCAAAACCCAGTTTCTCTGAACCTAT
>CM056606.1:21674410-21851910 GCA_029721355.1 Tegillarca granosa
TATTTTTTTCTTACTTGAAGAAATGGTGAAATTTACTTTATTCCGCAAAATTGAAATTATGGTGGAAGCTACAAATGGAACTTTCTTTTGTTGTAAGTGTATTCTATATCATTATTACTATTATTTCATAATAAAAATGACATAAACTATGTGTTTTTTGTATTCTTGGTCGCTTTGGACATGCATGTGCCCACCCCCATATATATATATATATATATATATATATATATATATATATATATATATATATATATATATATATATATATATATTGTTTTATTTCATCTAAAAAAGTTTTTATTCTTTTTTATTGAAATTATCTGAATTGTATTCATTGCATTCAACACAAATTGTATACCTTTTTTTTGAAGAAATCCATGCAACCATCTGCTATCGTGTCAAATGTAAAGAAAAGAACAACTTTCATCACAAAAAATCAGATCACTTGCAGCAGTGAATTTGTTACCGTTAACTTGATATCGACATAATGAACTGTGAAGTTCAGGCATGGTAAAATTGTTGACACTTAAGGATATATTTTAACACAATGTTACCGTAATGCAATTTAGGACGCTATTCATCTATTTTGAAAAACCATAGTGATATAAGTTAAATGAAAACTGATGCAGGATAAACGAGTGGCTTATTGTCTTGGCTAATTCTGACACGGAGATTGACAAAAATTTCACCAGGAAACTGAAACAATGACAAACATTTCACACTGGAATCGTACATAGGAAACGTAAGACCTATGCTGATAAAAAATGACTAAGTAAATTTTCAACTATATGCGCTAGTAAACAGAGTTTATTATATATCAATATCCATTTACAACAAAAATAGACTTTCTCATAAAAAAAAAGAAAAGGAAAAAAGAAAGAAATTACTCAAATCTGTATTTGTGTGTAACATATCCAGTGACAATATAAAAGTTATAATGACTTTACCAATTTAAGACTTTTAAACTTTGTTGTTTTTTTCTTTAAATTTATTTTACTTGAAAGGAGATACCTTGATATCTAATCAATATCATCATGGCTTTTTCCAACATAAGTTAACTAGTGAAATGACTAACTGATCCCGAGGTATATTTAGTAAATTCAAATCACATTGCAAAAATAGTTTTACAAATTTATTAGTTTTGTTTTATAAGGTTTTGATTCGATAAGAAACTGTTCATTTATATTCAAAACTTGCTAATAATTTCCATTTATATTTTAAAAAAATAATGAATTAAAACTCAAAATATCTATATGATTAAAAATGTTGAAACTGAAAATTTTCAAGGAAACATAATTAGTAATGGTATCCAAACAAATAGCAAACAGTAGACAATGAAAAGTTAGAAGAGATCTAGGAATTACGCAAAACCTGAGGTTTTTATGTAGCAACAACGGCAAGAATATCCAGTTAACACGCCTATATTTCAGAAGACTTAATTAAGTGTGTTTAGCCTTTGTTTATAATTAGTAGGGAATATTACGTTTCTGATTTTATGCGGGTCGCTAATTACAAGATTTATATATAGTATCATTGTGACGTGATTTATTTGAGATGATAGGTTATTGACGTATAAACTTTAGTTTATCAAACATTTTCCAGAACCCTTTTTTATTCGTAACATATTCATTTTTCAAGCATACATGTAAAAACACCAAATAGGCATAGAAGAATTTTTACTGTACTGTGTTCCCGTCTTAACGTTATTTCAAGAAGAGAGAGAGAGAGAGAGAGAGAGAGAGAGAGAGAGATTTCACAAACTTATTCTTATTGCAACGTTTCCATTGAAAGTATCGAACCGACAGGCGACGAAAGAACAATGAGAGAGAGAGAGAGAGAGAGAGAGAGAGAGAGAGAGAGAGAGAGAGAGAGAGAGAACAAACTTATTCACGTGTGCAACGTTTCCATTGAGAGTATCGAACCGACAGGCGACGAAAGAACAAGGAAAGACAGAAGCGAAAGTAAATGTTCCACAAAATCTGTTTTGTATGTGAAATATCTATTACGAGTAACAAACCGATTGGAGACAAAAGATTAGGAAATAGGGCGGCCAATGTACAAATTCCACAAAATCTGTTTTTGTGTGTAGCATTGCATTGAGAATATCAAATTAACACAATTATACAATTGGATGACTTCATTAAGTTGTGTTTTTACTCCTTGTTTATAATTAAAACGAAATATGATGAGTATGATTTTTATGCGGGCTGCGGATTGCAAGGTTTATATCATCAAGGCTAGGAGTAAATGTAGGTCCAACATCTATCAAGTAACTTTGAGCTTTATGTAAAAAGATATGATCACGGGGGTTCAATGATTAAAAGAGAAACTAATTTCAGACCGAGAATAAAAGTACACATTAAGTTTTGTACTAGATATGATTGCAAAAAAAAATATATATATAAATACTTTTTTTAAAGAACAGTTCATGTATCACAAAATCAGACTGTTTTGAATATATTGTTTTTGCCTCTACGAAAATGTGACTCTTGAAATCAAAGTGCTTTTTTTTTGTAAAAACAAAAAATAAATGTAATATTCATGGACAAGTGAAACAAAATCCAATTGAAAAAAAAGATGTATATAGAGGATTGGTTTTGTATTTACCTTTTATCTTAAAAAGGGAAAGAAATGCGATCATACACATACAGATAAAAGTCCATTCCACAACATAGTTTACAGAATAGCGATGTGTGTGTGTGTGTGTGTGTGTGTGTGTGTGTGTGTGTGTGTGCTGTGAAAATCATCACGGGCCCTATGATCCTCGTGTTACTTTACGCCTCGATTCGATACACCTGCCATATATCATATGTGAATGTATTTTATGATTTTATTCAAAAATGGTATATAACACAACCATACGTTTAACTGACCGAGTTTTCTGCGATTAGAACTCGCGACATAACATCAAATAAGATTTAAAATACAAAATCAACTTGAAGCTAAATGAGCAGGTTATTCTCTTTTGGTTAAGGGACTTTATCATCACTTTTTGTGGGGCCTCAGTGGCAGCATGGTCTAACGTTTGTACATACGAATCACATCACCTCTCACTGCCTAATTTTAAATCCCACTGTTGCGAAAATTAATCAGCTCGCTTGCTGAATGTCAATGGTTTTCTTTCCATCTCGGAACTGATATTCTGGAAATAATTGAAAGAATCTTACCGGTGTGTAAAAAAGTGTTTCTTACTATTACTTACTCCAAACTTTAATTTTTTTTTTAGTTATTTTTGTTCACATTTGCAATCTACATGTAATCATAGAAGGTATTTTAACTTGTTCAATTAGATTATCTTTATATAATTTTGGTTAAAATCTTTTTTGTACTGATTTTTTTAAATATTATTCTTCTTTACTACAGCTAATCATGTTAAAATCTTAAAGATGTGACAAATGTACCAGGAACCGTCCCATCCCAGATGTTATGTAATAGATCCCAGGATTAACTTCTCCGATTACATGATTTATTCAGTTTCAATGATGAAAAACCAAGAGTGTGACTCGTGTTAAACTGTCTCCTTTATTCACTGGAATCGACAAATTTGGGTATATTTTCACTGTGGGAGGGACAGGATGATTTATTTTCTGAGTTAATATAAGGGTATTGGTATCGAGACTTCTGTTGTAACACTCGGTGTTGTAGCTCTATGCGTAATTATTGTGAAATCTATGAAAATGAAGTGTTATCTTACCGTACAACAGAATAGATTTAACTGATTTTATACCATTTTAATGTTCGCTTTTTTCTCAGATTCGTCATATTTATGTTAACCTCTCTTTCAATTCCTTTGTTGGAGTCGTCTAATAACCCAAATTAAAGGACTCGCGTTTTTTATACCCCCAACGTCGTCTGAATTAGAATCTGGGCTTGTTTTCAATTCCATCTCTTTAATTTTTTTTTTTACAAAATTTTTTTCGTTGAATTTATTTTCGATATAAATTATAATTTAAGTGCTTGTGTTTGATTCTATAAATGTTGTGACTTTGGCTTAAAATGGTTATAGATATAGACTATATCAATAATTTTATGACTTGCTACATGTAGATCAAAGATTGTCAGTAAGGCAAAGGAAATCGAAAATTAGGCTTAAATCTAGGCTAGACAATTAAAAAAGAGTTTATTTTTGAATTTCTATAAAATACAGTTTTCAAAAACCCTATATGTCATTTTAATAAATCATTTTTTTAAATTTCAAAACTAACAAATGAAATACAAAATGTAAAAGGATTGTAAGTTACCGTAACTTATTTCAATAAGCTAAGTTTATTTCTCCTTTCTCTTAACACAATGTTGTATGTTTCCAAAACTACAATGTACTCTTTTATCATTGCATGATTGAAACATACATTGTACAAGATTGTAAATCATTTTTATTATTTTGATAGAAACATTTAACATATCGCACTTTAAAAATAAATTTTATCGAGGTATATTACCTGGATATTTTGCTTTTCCTTAGGAGTTTGTAGGCCCTTATTTTTAAAATACAACAACAAAAGAAAAAAAAAGGAACAGTCATGGAAAGGAATGCTTGTGTTTGATCAGCTACACAAAGGCCTATGTGGTGCACAAAAGGACGGTTGCTTAATGACACAATGACACAAAATTCATGATTTTAAAAACATGCGATTTATTTTATTGTTATTTTATTTTATTTTATTTTATTTTATTTTATTTTATTTTATTTTATTTTATTTATTTTATTTTATTTTATTTTATTTTATTTTATTTTATAATTTTATTTTTTAGATATTGTAGATGAAAACCAAGGTCGACATTTTGCTAACAACCGTAGTGTATTTATGTTCAAGTTTAATTTTGTCTTTTTAAATACTGCACGTACAAGTATGTTTCAAGACAGAAAAACATTTAAACGCAAGAAAACTTGCAACTTGAAACTTTTTAACAGGCACACAATATCAATTGTTTGTTACCACAGCAACATACATGTATTGTACTTTGAAAAGTAATTTTAGCCAACAACACAAGGCAAACGAACCTTCAAGAAACAAAAAATATCATTATACATCACCAAGTCACTCCAAGTATTTCAAAGTTGAATGTCTTTTTTATCGAAACAATAATATATTGCACATGTTTTCCAGTTACACATTGTCATCTGCCATTTTAAATCAAGGTAGAGAAGCCTTTATATGTAAACTTACAATGTTTTGAAATTTGATTCTAGCGAAAAGATATCACATTGTTTATTACCATGGCAACATAAAGCGCTTCTTATATGCACGGCTTCTTTGTAACTTAATCTTTTTCCAAACCATTGAAATTAAAATCAATATTTACAGTGTTACATTTCATACAAACTTGTTAGATTTCAAAACAGGCAGACGCATCAATCCTTAAAGGCAATTAGTACAGCAACCAGTTCGTGTTTAACGGAGGTTTTTATTTATATTTTGTTTATTTATTTATTGACATTTTTTGAGTAAATAAGGTTTATTTTTTTAATAACCAGAACTATGTGTTGTTGAATTAGTAATATTGTTTAGGAACTACACTAGTTTAGAGGCTGTTAGCCTCAATTAAAGTTTTTCCTTTCTTACTTGAATATAAAAAAAATTCCCAGCAATATAATGACAAAGAGCTTCTTTTTTTTTGCTATCGGTAACGTCAAAACCTGAATAAAATGAATTTTTACGTGATATTATTCGACGTAGTATCTTTTCACGTGGATTTTTTTAAATTTCAAAATCAGAAGTTTGTGTTGGTCACGTGATAAAACTTACAGATTTTAATGACATATTAATGTTGAACTAAAGTGTATGTATGTATGTATGTATGTATGTATGTATGTATGTATGTATGTATGTATGTATTATAATTATGATGTTTTTGCCATGTAGTTAGTCCTGATTGTAATTAATATATTCATCTTATATATTATGGAAACAAGTTTGTGTTATTTTCATTTTTTTTGGCTTGAGTTTATAACTGTTTTATCATCAGAAGCCTACGTCTCAAGAATATAAAATGACAGCCTGTCTCTTTATTAGTTTTTGTTTTGTTTTATTTTGATAAATTGCATAATATAAATTGATACTTAAAACTTTATATTAAATATTAAAGAAAGGAAAATAGTTTCAATTGACGTTACATTCGTGTTAAATTTGTTAAGAAGAAGAAGAAAAAATATATATGAATTAAATAGATATTTAAGAAAAACAGCAGCATGTGCATCCCATTGTTATGTTTTGTTTTCCTTCCTTCAGTATGGAGAAATATTTCAACTTTCATGTCGCATTATTTAACAAAATGCACAAGGATTGAAATGAACATGTTATTGTTCATTTCCCTATAATGTTATTACAAGCGCAGAATTTTCCAACCAATTTTTCAATTTTTTGGAGATGTCGATTTCAGAGCTTCAATCATTGTTCAATGTCATTTTCTAGTAATTCTACCGGTTCGGTCAAGATTAATAGAATCATGTAACAAAAATATCTACCCTGCATCGATAAGATATTTCAGAATTAAAATTTAATAGAATTTACTTTTACTTTACTTAGAAAAATACATATTTAATTTGTATTTTTATCTTTTGTATAATAATAATAATAATAATAATAATAATAATAATAATAATAATAATAATAATAATAATAATAATAATAATAATAATAATAATAAAAATAATAATAATAATAATGACAACAATAATCATAAGAATGATAATATAATCATAATAATAATCATAATAAGGATGAGATTTCAGACAGACTTTTAACAACAGCATATGTAAAATATGGCCATGTCATTTACCACTTGTTTGAATTTATACCACTTTTTTAATGTTTTTTATGATTAAATTCAAAAAGTGGTATATGACATTCAAAAGACAATAAATTAGTCGCGGTTTCTACAGATAAAAATTGAAAAAAATGCATACTACTGAAAGGTTAAATTTTTTTTCCTGAATTTGTGCATATTTAAAAAAAAGAAGTCAATGAAAAGACACGTTAAATGATGATCAGGTCACGTGACAATAAAACCTATCATCAACTTCATCTGGTCGGGGACGTGACTGACGTCCGTGATGAAATATCATTTTATTATAACAATTATCGTTTATATGAGACTCATCCGTTGTAAATCAGAAAGCTGTAGCAAAACTGGTTTTAAACTGATTAATTTTTCCTGTCTGCAAAAATAGATGCTCTGATTGATAAGCATTGTTACAGGTAGCTGGTAAAACGTCGGGGCTTTTAATGGGACATCCAGAAATATCAATTTTAAAGGAAAATAAAAAAAAATATCAATGATTTTATGGAAATCGAGAACTGTTTGAACTTATAATTACCTCCCATAATTGAATAATTGCCCATCACTACATTACTGTAGATTTTTATTTGATATTTTTTTCATTCCATTTTATATAATTTTGTGCTACAATTTCACCATATTCTGATTTCGTAAACTTAATAAAAACCAAAGCGGAATACAAAAATTGTACTTTTTTATTTAAACTCGCATTTTGTATTTTCCAGAACCAATACATATCATTTAGATACTAGTATTTGTTTACGTGGAGTCTAAGGTTTTATTTGTAGAAAACATTGAATTCACAAGTACAACGAAAACAGGAACCTTCATCTCTTATTGAATGAACGTTGTTACAAATGAATGTGTTAATTGGATTCATTCCTGTTTTTCGATCAAATTTGCATTTTTTAAAAAATAGAATTATTTACGTAACGTTGACATTAATTGTACAAGATCACAGCCGTCAGACATGTTGTTTTTAGACAGTACAGACCGGTCAAAATAACAACTAATTAAAACATATTCAATTTCGTTTGTTAAACAATTTAAAGAAACTATATATTAAAAGAACAATTAAAACACCTATTCATACTACTAAACATTTTAATTATTTTTGTTCCGTAAAATGCTGTGGACCGTGGTGATAAAGTGGTTTAGGCTTAAGCATTCGAGCCTTATGCTTTTTTACTCTTTCGATTCTACCTCGATAGATAGCAAATGAGGAATTTTTTCCTTGTCTGGCTTGTTATCAGAATATTTACAATTCTTGGTTACCGGTATAAAGGACTGATTGGTCTGCGATGTTTATTTACAATTCTTGGTTACCGGTATAAGGGACTGATTGGCCTGCGATGTTTATTTACAATTCTTGGTTACCGGTATAAGGGACTGATTGGTCTGCGATGTTTATTTACAATTCTTGGTTACCGGTATAAGGGACTGATTGGTCTGCGATGTTTATTTACAATTCTTGGTTACCGGTATAAGGGACTGGTTGGTCTGCGATGTTTATTTACAATTCTTGGTTACCGGTATAAGGGACTGATTGGTCTGCGATGTTTATTTACAATTCTTGGTTACCGGTATAAGGGACTGATTGGCCTGCGATGTTTATTTCATTGCGCCATTGCTGACTTATGCACGAGCACCGTGAAGACCGCCTTAAGTACGTGATAGTACGAAGCACATGCAACACAAACTTGTGATTACTAGATTTATTTTTAAGATTGTTAAAAATGTATCGTCTCGTCGAGAATAGCTGAAAATAGCCGATGAGATAAAATCACAATTAACATATTTGGAAACATATCTTTCTTTTTTTTTTTTTTTTTTTTTTTTTTTTTTTTTTTTTTTTAATTTTTTTAAATCTTATTTTTTATTACGCTTTTGGAAATAAATCAATAACAAAGGAGAGGATGGTTGTATACAGATGTTTTGGGGGAAAAAAGATATCACTTTCTTTAATTATCACATTGTAAGCATTAAGAACGATTTTTAAAAAAAAATTTCCATAAATTTTTTTATATGTTATATGTTTTTAACATAAACGTGATATTTTAAGCATGACATAATACAAGTTGACTGGAATTTATGAGAAAAATCAAGGGCATATAAGACGAAACAAGAATAATTAGTAATAAAAAATAGGAATCAATAGTCATAGTTCTCACCACGCGAAAGTAGATTTACGCAACTCGGGTCAATATTCTTTATATGAAAAATTACAATACAACCGCAGGAGAAATCGTGTATGAAGTAGTGGTCAGTGTAGGTAATCTATGTATGAGGCTGTAGTCAGAGACAGACTTAGCTCAACAAACGTATAAAAAAGTACCAATTATAGTAACAAAATTTACACAGTACCAAAATCAATAAAAAAAAAATATTAGGTAAAAATTTGAAATTCTGTTTTCATTAACTTGAATTTTTGATTATTTAAACAGGAACAATTAATTTAGCAGCAGCTATCAATATGTTGTGTTCAATATAAAATCTGGTATAAAGTGGTTTCTTTTAAATGTTTTGGAATAATTGTAACATTTAATGCATCCATTTTAGTGGGCGTTTTAAAAAAAAACATTTAACGCATCTTTTTAAGTGAAATTATTGGATTTTATTTACGTTCCAGAAGCTATTCTAGATTTGCTGTCAATTTATATGTAATTTACGAAACGTATGTTACATGTTTTGAAGTTCACAATTTGAAGTTTTGAAATGTCAAATAGCATTATTTGAAAAAATCGTCACAATCATTTCAGATAAACCATACAATATATTTTGAATTTCAGATTGTTTTTTCGGGATTTAATTGTGTCACAATAATAAGGTACATTTAAGGTAAAATGTTAACAGACCCAAAACGCACATCGACAAAAGTATATAATACATATACATGTTACGTCTTGATGTGCCATATTTGCACATTTCGGAATATCATTCCTTATCAGTGACACTAAAGGCCGAAAAGTTTGATTGATTAAAACATAAGCCAAACAGTTGAAAATTAATGAATCTAAAGTTCCAAATTAACATGAATGTAAATACAGCTGAGGAATGTTTTGAATGAGGAAACAAACCTTAGTTTAAAATAATTTCAAAAATTAAGACCACTGAAAATTTTGCTAAATGGTATACTAGTTTTTTCTGACAGCACAAAAATGACATGGTAACAAAATGTAATGTAAAAAATTTTATCCTGCTAAAAAATTAAATATCTTTAAAGAAAAAGCCAAAAATTTCCCTCACAATTAATAATAATATGATATAATTCAAAAACATTAAATTGTGTATCAAATTCTATCCCGAAAGACAGTAAAAAGATTTGTTATATATACAAATATTAAAAGACTCGTATTATATTTAATGAAATGTAATATCTAACCCTAAAGATATACTAGTATAATAATGAGAGTTATATTGTTTTCTCAATTGCAATAGTGTAAAATAAACGCATTTTACAGTAAAAATTAAAAAATCATAATAAAATAAATTTCAGTTAAATTAAACCATGTAGATTCATTCATATTGTCATGGCGACAATTTCACAATATTTTATGCACTAGTGTTTGAATAATATATATGTTGTATAAAAGAGACCATAAGATAGAAACAGATGTCATCAATCTCTCTCCCCCTTACTCTCTCTCTCTCTCTCTCTCTCTCTCTCTCTCTCTCTCTCTCTCTCTCTCTCTCTCTCATAGTTATTTTATATAAAAAAAGAAAGCTAACATATAATTGATAATGATGTTACACTTATGCTATGTATCAATATTATATATTTATTGATGTTTAACTTATAATCATTTCTATTTATTATGTGCTGTTGACTGTATGTTACTTTTGTTAATAAAAAAAAAATATTTATATTAAAAAAAAAAAGTGAAGGAAGGGAAAATAGAATGAATATACTTTAAGCTGCTTCCAACAAAGATAAATGTGGAAAGATGATAGATAAATCACATGTATAGCTAAATTATATATATTTGAGTAAAGTATCGTAAACATGCATAATAATTAACTAATACAGAAACATTATATGTTTAATTACTTGTTTTTTAACTTTCCTGGTCTAAGTTTCACAATCAGTCTTTAACAGAAAATTTCTACAGTAAACTGAACATTTATTTATTTATTTATTTATTCATTTGATTTTCAAATAATCCTTTTTTAACTAACCTTAAAATGACACCCGGAACTCATTTATATCTTTACATTTAACAACACTTTATAGATTACAAATTTTCAAGCTTTCAGTTAATAAAAATCCTGGTAAAGAAAATAAGTTTAAAACCTGATAACTGATTTTGCCCCTTACAATATGACGTCATAGCCTACATGAAGTGTCACTTTCTAATCCAAAGACCAAATGACGTCATTGTGTCAGTTATACAACAGGCATATAATTTTGATTATTATAATTACATATATAACATTGAAATTCAACAGTCCCTACGACGTTACAGAAATAAACCTTAATTGGTAATGGCACTTGGTCGAAACTGTTTTCGGTATAGATGGTATAGGTTGTCTAAGTTTCAACGGAAGTAAACACAAAAAAAGCTGAATAATTAATCCAAAATTGCTTTCGATTGCTTTTCTATACGGCGCGGTATTTATTTTGATCTTTTGCTTACATTTTAAAAATGTGTCTTCAATTTCATTGATTTATTCTTTTTGGAAAAAAAATATATACATATTCTTGAAATTACATATATATTCCCGTTTAAACAAAAATAAATCATTTTCAAGAACAAGAACAACAACAACAAGAACAACAACAACAACAACAACAACAACAACAACAATAATAATAATAATAATAATAATAATAATAATAATAATAACATTTAATAATAATAATAATAATAATAATAATAATAATAATAATAATAATAATAATAATAATAATTACACAAAGTTTTTTTATGTCTGTTTCTGGGCACTTTACTTGCTTATAGCTTTTTTGGACCATGATGCATTTATTTTGACGGAATAGAATGGAATTTAAAAAGAACAAGACAAGAAACAAACAGAAATAGCCTCAAAAGACCAGATATAATTGACGACTTTGGATCAAAAAACTGTTAACGACCAAAAGTGTGACTATAGTATTGTTGGATGGATTCAAAACGTCCAACGTATTTTTAACAAGTAGTCCTTAAATATATATTAATACACAATTTAAAAAAATCTAATTCATCTTTTTTTAACTGGCTAACAATTAAGGAATTTAAGTTCACCATCTTTGTTTCAAATATAAGACATTTAGCTATTTATGCCATTTATTTCACGTATTAACATTAAAGTCTGTCATATGGACCTAAGATTGATGATTCAATAAGGGAAATATTTTAAATTGGTGTTCCTTAAAAACAGAAATTAATGTCAAATTAAAGTTTATAATTTAACATGGGTTGTTGCGACCTTTTTTTAATCTTTTTATGACAAAATGTGTGTTCTCAATTCCAAAAAGTCAAATAACTTGAACAACCGCATGGAAACGGCAAACGAAGGCGCGTATATATATCAAATTGTCTCGGATTGCAATCGTTTTTAGCGTAACTTGATCCAGATGTTGTGGTAATGAAGGTTATCAACTTGATCGTATGTCTAGAACATGTAGAAAAACAATTATACTACCTCGACACTTATAAGTCTTTTGTTGTCTTCGCTATATAATCTTTCTACGAATGATACCAATGTTTGGCCAAGGCTAAGGGGTAGAGTTACAGTTGATAAATTTTCGGTAATTCCCGGTAAATGCCAAATCAAATAAGGATGCGTTTTAATCAACAAAAAAGAACAAGAAACAATATAATCAAATGCAAAAGCAAATGGAAAAAAAACTCCTGACTTTACAGGATAATATGAGGGAATGACAAATGTTGCCCATTGAAATGATCACGTATTGTTGGACCAGACAAATCGCATTCTTGCAACTGGTGTTTTTTGAAACGCATACAATGTTCAAAACCATGGAAACTGTTTACCGAATATTTTTCATTTTTAAGAAAAAAAAGACACAAAAAAGAGGAATTTTCTTGGCTCGGAATTTTTTTATGGCATCTTAAACTAAAATTACCATAATACATACCGTAATCTGACACCTTTCCGAAATCAAATTAGGACATTGGTCATCTTGAATCCGTAAATATTAATGTATAAATCCAAAATAAGAAAATTTTGGCGTTTATAAAACATTTCCATATGAAAAGTAACAAACAACAAACCCTGAAGATATACAAAAACTAAAGCCTAGCTAGGTTCTAACATTCGTGTCGGCTCAGGAGACCCGACCGTCGGTAATGAAATTGAAACTAAATTACGAAGCATAGTGGATATATTTAATAATGTTCAATTAATTTGATAAGCGGGCTGGTATAATTTTACAAATTGTCTGAGCAAATATAAGGCATATAAGCTGCTTGTGCCAAATTAATTTCATCATCGGTGTCTTTTATTGATAATATCTTTTACACATTGATCCGATTCTTTATGTTGCGTATTACGCGACTTATCTTTTCCTTTGATTAGGAGAAATTCTTGTAAAAACTAATTTCGTAAGTTCGATACTTTACTAAATTAAAATAAGATATTTTACACGAACTGTTTTGCGTGAAATGAATAGACCTGTTTTGAGAAATATTGAATATTTTCAGCTTTCTGATTTTCTATTTTTATGATCAAATGAAATTTCATTAGTCCCATCATAACAAGATCATAATTGATGGCCGCTTAAGTCATCTAGGTGTCACGAGAGGCTTGGTCTAATTCATCAAAACGTTTTCAGTTGACCCGAAGTGCTCCTTCAATCCGCAAAGTAATCAGTATATTGCTGAGCAAATGATTCATTCTAAATTGCCTCTCCGATTTGATTGCTTTTCTTCGTAGATGTTATGAGATGAAATGCATGGATGTGCCTGTTTTTTGTATTTGAGCAAATGGTCTTGGTTATTTGAAAGCTTATTGAATCAGCCCATGACAGTACACGGCAACTGGCAAACGTAAAACGCGTGTCATATTTTATTTTGCCTGTGAAAAATAATTCTTTATTATTTCAAAAACCTAGATGCTCAAATGTGTAACTTGTCAAGGCAATCAATTTGTTGACTTTTATTTTTATTTCCAAAGAAAAACAAGAGCCAAATCAATTTAAAAATTGAAAAAAAAAATATTTCAAAAAAATTGTTAATTGATTGGAAAATTTAACGTTCATCAATATTCATTTCCTAAAGCTATACTATACTATATATTTTAAATATAAATAAATAAATAAATAAATAAATAAATAAATAAATAAATAAATAAATAAATAAAGAAAGAAAGAAAGAAAGAAAGAAAGAAAGAAATAAAGAAAGAAAAGGGAGGTAGTAAAAGTAATTCATAAAGCTAAATTTAAAAAAAGACTTTTTAGAACATAAAAGTTGAAAAAAAAAATCTTAAATAACCTTTGAACTTTACAATTTACAGTGACGCTAGCATTACGATATGTTTCATTTTTTTATTTCGGTAATGTTATTGCTAATGTAATCTGCTACCTTTGAACGCTTTATTTAATATGAAAAGAAAAACTTAAAAGTAGCACACGATACAAATGTTGAATGTTCATGGTTTAAATTAGATGGTAATTTAGCCTACATTTATTGACATGGTCATGTTGATGTTTGACCTACAAAAATGGACATAACCATGTCGATGTATGACGCTACAAAAATGGACATGACAATACTCAAGTATAACTCTACATTAAAGGACATGACCATGCCGATGTATGACCCTACATTTATTGACATGACCCTGCCGATGTATGACACTACATTTATTATTATGGCTCTGCCGATGTATGACCCTACATTAATGGACATGGCCATGCTGATGTTTGACCTACAAAATGGACATGACCATGCCGATGTATGACCCTACATTTATTGACATGACTCTGTCGATGTATGACCCTACATTAATGGACATGGTCATGTTGATGTTTGACCTACAAAAATGGACATAACCATGTCGATGTATGACGCTACAAAATGGACATGACAATACTCAAGTATAACTCTACATTAAAGGACATGACCCTGCCGATGTATGACACTACATTTATTGACATGACTCTGTCGATGTATGACCCTACATTAATGGACATGACCATGCCGATGTATGACCGACATTAGTGGACATGACCATGCCGATGTATGACCCTACATTTATTGACATGACTCTGTCGATGTATGACCCTACATTAATGGACATGATAATGCCGATGTATGACCCTAAATTAATGGACATTACCATGCCGATGTATGACACTACATTTATTAACATGGCTCTGTCGATGTATGACCCTACATAAATGGACATGACCATGCCGATGTATGACCGACATTAGTAGACATGACCATGCCGATGTATGACCCTACATTTATTGACATGACTCTGTCGATGTATGACCCTACATTAATGGACATGATAATGCCGATGTATGACCCTAAATTAATGGACATTACCATGCCGATGTATGACACTACATTTATTAACATGGCTCTGTCGATGTATGACCCTACATAAATGGACATGACCATGCCGATGTATGACCGACATTAGTGGACATGACCATGCCGATGTATGACCCTACATTTATTGACATGACTCTGTCGATGTATGACCCTACATTAATGGACATGATAATGCCGATGTATGACCCTAAATTAATGGACATTACCATGCCGATGTATGACCCTACATTTATTGACATGACTCTGTCGATGTATGACCCTACATTAATGGACATGATAATGCCGATGTATGACCCTAAATTAATAGACATTACCGTGCCGATTTATGACTCTACGTTACTGGACATCACCATGTCATGTGCTACTTTTGAATTGTATTATTTTTTAAAAAAAAAAAATCAAAAGTAGCACGTGACAGTTACATCAAATTCTCGTTCATTTGTAAAAATAAAAACTTGAAACTGCTTTACGCAATAGTGTTGTAAGCCAAAGGGCTAAATGAAATAGTACTTCTCAGAGAAAAAGAAAGAAAGAAAGAAAGAAAGAAAGAAAGAAAGAAAGAAAAACAACTGTAAACAAAATGTAAAAAAAAATAAGACTATAAAAGTAATAAGAACAAAAAGATACACATGTACATATACACTTTTAGAAAAAAAAACCAAAGCGTAGTCTTAAGCCAGTCACTCGAATTTTTACAGTGCCAACAAGAAGATTAATACTAACAGAAAAAGAATAAAGTATTCCATAGAGTTTAACTGATAAAAAGATAATAAGACTATAAATTGTAACAACACTCTCGAGAGAATAACAAAAAAGTTTTATAAAAATAATAAAACAAACAGAAATCGTGTAAAACATCTACAAATGTGTTTATCAAAACAATTAACGAGAGAGTCGGTCCTCCTGATTAAAATATGTTAAAATATATCTGAATATTTACATATGTTTACTTATGTATCAGGTTTATTTGTATTTATATTTGTCACGGTATATTTTCTCATTATTGTAACTCACAATTAGAGAAATAAAGAAACTTTGAAAGTTGGTAAATGCATACACATGCATATAACAGACTTATAAAATAAATTACCAATGAGGAAACCGAAACAAGAGTTTTGTTATCAATAATAGTAATTATTATATAGTTTTGTCTTGTATAATATAACTTTGATGAATTTTAACAAAAACAATGGTGAACAAAGTTTAACTAATTATGAGCTAATAGACTAAATGTGGTAACCAAAACAAAAATTTCGTTGCTTAAATGGAAGAATTTGCAAAGAAGTTTGGAGTAAAAGATTGCTGGCTATTTGTCGTAAGTTAGATTCACTTTTCGGTATCGTTCAAATGTAGACAGCAAATCAGTGAGAAGTATAGTTATTCTCTATATGTTGATGAAGGAGTTTTGTAGTAGGTTTGAGAAGTTGCCATTGTATCCCTAGTAAACTGATTAAAAAGCATGTAGCTGATCTTTCAGTTTTTCCGATCAACAAACACAACATGTGAAACGGACAACTCACTGGATGTGGCATATATGTGTGAATCTAATTCCAATTGAAATTTACATCACTTGAAATTTACATCCCGCGAGACACAAAATTACAAAATTGACAAGTTGTACCATAACACATTGCCTCAAAATAATAGGGAATATAGCAGCTTTGCCAAGGTTAATGGAGGAATTTTTATAAGATCCGACTGTTCAAGAATTTTTTGTGGTTTGATGGCTTTGACACACCAGTTCTTGTCTGTTCTTTCAAAAACACCATTTGATTTTTTAAACTCCGTCTCTCTCACAATGTCAATATTACGATGAATATCAGCAAGGTGACTAAATATGTTATTAAAATTTTATTTGATTAATTTCTTTGATTTTATTTTTTTGCATTTTAACCATTGAACCGTTCTTGTAATATTTCGCAAAAATGCGTTTTTCAAGTTTGTCTCGAATGTAAACAAAAGTGACGAGATAGCCATGTTTGTTTACCTATGGTAATGTAGTTCCGGATTGTTTATTGCATTTTTTATGTATTCAAACACGAAGTGAGAAGGTTTTTGCCGTTCATTATCAATCATGAACGCAACGACTCTCAAGCTTGCAGCTATGGGAATTTTACAAAGCAAATGAAAATATTCAAATCACAAAATCAAAAACAAAGTAAAGACTATGAAAACGAGCAAATTTAGTTGAATATATGTTCACTTTCTTTAAGAAAGTGAGTCCGGGTGGTACGGAAGGGTAAGCGCATCTGACTAGCTACATAAAAGACACGTTGTAATGTTTGTTTTCAGTGTGACAAAGTCACTTTTTTATGGTAAGAACAACTGACTTTCACCTATTGTATTGAAAAACACTTTTGGAAAAAAAGATTAATAGAATCTATCATATAAAGCCGAGTTCCAGACAAAAAAATCTGCCCACGAGGGTGGGATACCTCTATCTACCACTGACACATATGATTGATTCTTTTTCTCCCATCCCATTAACAATTTTAGGCAAATTTAACCCAAAACACGAATGGCGACAGAAATTCCTATCTTCTAAATGACCGTCTAAATCAGAAAAAGAATACCACTATTAAAAAGACCGGCTTTGAATCCTAGGTATGCTGAAAAAACATGAAATCTACATGTAATGATCAGCTGTCGGGGAGTATTTTTAGAAATTGTATTACTCCGCAGTTGGATCTATATAAGATATAGCTATACTTAAAAGTACATCTTATTCCGCAAGTAGTATGTAGTGCATAAATAACGTGAAAATTAGCTTGGCTGCAACATGAAAACAGGAAAAAATTATAACAGAAAACATTTTGATAATATTCTTGAAATAAATTGTGATGAAACTTGCTCCTGTCAGTGGAGGAAGTTACGAGAAGTTAAAAAAGTAGTTCCGGCCGCACGAGGAGGTGAAGATAAACAGCACGAGGAGGTGAAGATAGAAATTTCTACCACCGTTTCTTCCATTGGAAATTATTATTTTAAACTTAGGGGGATGGGAGAAAAATATTTACAACCACATAATTTTTGCTTCAATGCAGTTCAACAGCATAACTCAATGCAGTTGGATGAAGCATGAGAAGTGACGTCACAGTTGAAAGTTTTTTGGTTTTTTTCTTTTTCTTTTTCTTTCTTTTTTTTTCTTTTCTTTTTTTTTTTCTTCTTTTTTTTTTTGATCCTAATTAAAACCAATCCCTAAATACCAAAAGACAAACAGGGAAATAAACGATTTTCTATGAAATTGACTACTCAGTGTTACACAGCACAGGAAGTCGGCAATGTTTTGTCTCGGATTAGCTACAGCAACAGAACGTCAGAAATCCGACACTAGTGACAATATACGCAACACCTTACACATACATATATAGAAGTATAAAAGAAGTTATTCCATAGAGCAAAAGTTTAATTTCCGTTCTGTCAAATTATTTCCCTTGAGTATAACGTTTCATTAAAGGATCATTCATAATTGATAAAGGAGATGGACCGATGCGATTTAGGTTATTTCTGTATTATAGAGTGTAACGGTTTTTATCTGAACCTCTTCTAAAAGAACTTACGTCTGGATAGTGTCTGGTTTGAGTTAAAGAATAGATAAATAAATAAATAAATAAATAAACAAATAATAAATAAATAAATAAGTGAAAGATTGATTGATTGATTGATTAAACTCTCACTTGAATGTTTTATTCTGATGTATCGTCATATTCTTTTTAATAACACTTACATTTGTTCCATAAGTGTGAAATGCAGCACAGGGAATTTGCTGTTAAGCTCGACTTCTTCTATAAGCAATACCCATTACTTACATAAGGACACACATCAAATGAAAATAATTTAAACCAATACGAAACAGTTTAAAGGTTCAAAACAACATTACAGACCTTGGACAACCATGTTTGCTTTTCTGTTTTATTAATGCATTCTATGATACGGAGGTAATCGAGAGAGCTAGGAAAGTAATTTCAATTCTGCTGAAAATCGTCAGGAGCGTCTAGGCCTGTAAGTTTCTTGCTCGTCATAGATTACTCTTAAGTGTGTTAAAGATCTCGTGGAGAACATCAACATTCAAAACTAGGATAGCAAGCTATTGTGAAAACATAATACTGTCTGAGGGTCTGGAACACGACATATTTTTCAGAACCGTTTGTTTTAAATATATTGCATTTAGACTTGAGCATGAAGCACAATTTATCACAAAGACAAATTTCACTCATATAATTGCATATGTACTTTCAAATATAAGCAATGTTTTGAACGAAAATCGAAAAAAGTATCTAAAGACATGCAAAAATACAAAAATCGTTACTAAATAAATGGTGCACATTTGATAGCAATTTTACTAACTAATGATTGTGAAGTTAAAGACCTACAAAGGCATTTTAAATACTATATTTATAACATGTACGTCTGATATCAAGAATCAAAATATGTGTGTCAAATGTGTCAGCATACTACGTGGCTTTCGTTATCAATATTGATTTTTTAAAAATAAATATTAAGATATTCTAGTAGCACCTGAACAAAAATGTTGTAAAGTTCGGATTTTGAAATAAGTGGTCCTGTTCCTTTTTTAGTGGTTCGGGAGGCATAAGTGTTCCTTTTTAGAAGGATTCTATCATTAACACGTATTGTGTTTCCTTTTTGTTGGTTTCTCTGCTTGTTGTGTTTTTCTACGTAGCTTTTGCTATTTACAAGTACAATTTGTCGATTCCACCTTCTTATTAAAAGGCTTTTTATAACCTCATAAAACAGATACATTGTGCTTCAATTTAAACAAAACAAACTTATCTCATTGATTGAAAACTGAAATGAATTGGCAAATATTCTACCAAAATGTTTTAAACACCTGACTTGACTTTTCTCATGTCTGAATTCGAGTGTTTACAATTTACAAATGATTACAATATGTGTTAAATCGGTTATAGTAACAAACTCTTTTCAATTAATTGTTGTAATGGTCCCATTGCTTATATATGTTATTTTATGTAATGCTATGTTGTTATGTTATGTTATGTTATGTTATGTTATGTTATGTTATGTTATGTTATGTTATGTTATGTTATGTTATGTTATGTTATGTTATCACATCCCATCGTATCGTATCGTATCGTATCATATCATATCATATCATATCATATCATATCATATCATATCATATCATATCATATCATATCATATCATTATATCATATTATTCATATTATTCATATTATTTCATATTATTTATTTATACTTATTTTGAAGCCTTGAAGACCAGGCGATTTTAAACCCCGCTCTATTGATCACAACGCTTAGATTTAAACCAGAGAAAGACGCTTGACAGAACATCCAAGTACAGACACACATCTATTGAAATTAAGATACTTAGACACAATTACAAACAGAACACCTAACTCATTTAAATTAAAAACAAGTAATATTTTGTCTGAAATAAAATCCGTTAATAAAACGTTTACCAAATTAACTGTGTGAATGAGAATGGCTGAATAAAAACTGGATAGACTCTCTAATGTAAACCTGTTAGAGAAATTAACAAAAATAAAGCAACACATTACACCGGAGAAACATTAATTAAACTTTTAAAATGGAAATTCCTTGGTGAATTGCAAGTATAAGTGATGTTACGTCTATGTTTTTGTATTATAAAATCCCCAAATATCATAAAACTCCATTGTCAACTGAAAATAATGCCCCTCATGGCACTGACTGAGTGTAATTGATTCAGTCTAGTTTCATTTCACATTGTGCTCAATAACTTTTTTATTCTCTTCAATTTGTTGATTTCCCCTGATACCGCTTTATCTACAATAAAACCTTTGTATCATCAGCCTCGTGCGCGGATATCTCTGCTGAGATGTCATCATTCGATTGATGCCTCAGTTATATGTGTGTATCCGGACCACACTTAAAAGCTGTAGATATTGTCGGCTTAATGTGCTTCCTCAGGCAAATGTCTTCAATACATCGCCATTTCTAGACTACTGGCTCTAAATGTACACAAGAGAAAACATCGGAAACAACGATCTTCAATTCATCCGACCCTTGGTATTAACAATATCCGATGGCAATACAAATTTACATTTTATTAACGACAATACATTGTTTATGGACATAAACGACAAGTAAACTCTCCCGGGACTGAAGGTAAAAAAAGCATGCAAAGAGACACTATTGACGTTGATGAATAGTTCCGGGTTTTCATTTGATTCAGGGTTAATGAAATGTTTGCCGATGAGGTAATGAAGTAATGATAAAAACAGGATTAATTTGTTTGAAATTAAAAGTAAGGCAAGCTTGATCCAATTACAACTGTCTGGCATTTATGGAATAAAAGAGATATCTGAAAAGATAAACCTTAAACTAATAATAACATTTTATGTTTTACACTAAAAACAGGAATATGAAACTTTGTAAATCACCAATAATTAGTCATTAATAATTAGGAACAAAATAATATTGTTTCTAATCTAATATTTCTATGTTTAATTTAATGGAATCGGTGAGTACACACAGATTAGGGTAAAGTGGTCGCTAATTATAAAATTAATAAATTAAGATAAATCTTTTGATAACTGCGAGGGAAATTAAATTTCCTGATAAAATGTTTGGTTGGCTACTGCTTTTTGGTACAAGCATATGAAGTATTGCACCTATAATTTACCGACCCTGGGTACATTTAAATATAGTAGCCTGGAATAATCTAACGTTCCCTAGCTTGGTATGCATTCCAGCCCATAGTGTGGCTTTTTTTTTATTTTTCATACCCTGGCATACTGCTACGACCCTTAGCATGGTATAATTTTAGGTTTCCTCGTCTGGTATGCATTCCGTTTCCAAGTCTGGTATGCATTCCGTTTCCAAGTCTGGTATGCATTCCGTTTCCGTTTCCAAGTCTGGTATGCATTCCGTTTCCAAGTCTGGTATAATCTTACGTTCCATAGCCTAGTATAAATTTCTTAGCTTTGGTATGCATTCCGTTTCCAAGTCTGGTATAATCTTACGTCCCATAGCCTGGTATAAGTTTCTTAGCTTTGGTATTATTTAGCCTAGGATGATCTTACGTTGCCTTGTCCTGTATGGTTTCTTTTACCTAGTCTGGTTTAATCGTACGTTACATAGCCTGGTATAAGTTTCTTAGCTTTGGTATTATTTAGCCTAGGATGATCTTACGTTGCCTTGTCCTGTATGGTTTCTTTTACCTAGTCTGGTTTAATCGTACGTTACATAGCCTGGTATAAGTTTCTTAGCTTTGGTATTATTTAGCCTAGAATGATCTTACGTTGTCTTTTCCTGTATGGTTTCTTTAACTTATCTGGTTTAATCGTACGTTACATAGCGATGTATAAGTTTCTTATTATTTAGCCTAGAACGATCTTACGTTGCCTTTTCCTGTATGGTTTCTTTTACCTAGTCTGGTTTAATCGTACGTTACATAGCCTGGTATAAGTTTCTTAGCTTTGGTATTATTTAGCCTAGAATGATCTTACGTTGTCTTTTCCTGTATGGTTTCTTTTACCTAGTCTGGTTTAATCGTACGTTACATAGCCTGGTGTAAGTTTTTTAGCTTTGGTATTATTTAGCCTAAAATGATCTTACGTTGTCTTTTCCAGTATGGTTTTTCTACCTAGTCTGGTTTAATCGTACGTTACATAGCCTGGTATAAGTTTCTTAGCTTTGGTATTATTTAGCCTAGAATGATCTTACGTTGTCTTTTCCTGTAGCCTGGTACAGTGCAACTTCCGAATACCGGCCTCGTATGGGACCGAGGAATTTGGCCGGTTTTCAGAGGGGCCGGTATTTAGAGGGCCTTATAAATCCGGTAGTCCGATCCGGTCCGAATCTCTTCCATTTCAGAAATTTATCAAACGGTGTATTGACAAAATACGTAAATGTCAATACATTCTCATAAGCATTGATCGTACCTGTAATTCTTGAACTTAACAAGTACCTAGTAAATAAACCCCAAAAAGCTTACAAACTGGCAGATTATTACAAACAACTGTACGATATCCAAAACGGATACACGTGTGCTGCTTGTGTTAGTCAGGCATACAAGTTACTGTTTCCGGTTGAAAATGAAACAATTTATTTTTCAAAATATTTTTTTATTAATTGTTCAGGCTAGTTACAACATATGAAGCAAAAATATTATCCAAATCACTTAAAACGAGGACCGATTCGTGAATTACAAGCCTGTCCTGTATCTCTAGTGACCGGTTTCCGGGTCGTGGTGACTGGAATGTTTTAATATTAAATAGTAATAGTATTGTTTAAAAAGTGTGTAAATAATAATAAAAAAAAAAAACCAGAAAATAATGATGTTTTAAATAAAAAAAAATATTTCTTAATATATTTTGCATTGCGCGGGTGATATAAACATTATAATAAAACGTTTTCATCATATTCAAGTGAGGGGTACTTGACTGGTAAAAACCTCGAAATAAAGAAATTAAAACCATCAGAAAGACAATAATTGCAATAATTAGATTATCGAACAATAAAAGAAACGGATTAAAATTAATTCAATTATTTATTCAAGTATATCTGAACAGGTAATCCTGTCTACCAGTACAATGATGAGCGCATTACAATACCGTTGTTTTTTCAGTAATCGGATTAGCAGCTGTCCGTTACGGTTCATTGATGCATTGCGACTCCCAAAGGCCGGTTTTCGGAAGTAAATTATTAAGATGTTACATGATTTCGGCACTTAAAAAAGGCCGGTATTCGGAATTCAGAGGGACCGGTTTATGGAAGTTTATTTTAATATAAACAAAGAAGGATAAATTCGGGACCGGTCTGGCGTGTTCGGTATGTGGAGGTGATCGGTTTTTAGAAGGGCCGGTTTTCGGAAGTTGCACTGTATAAGTTTCTTAGCTTTGGTATTATTTAGCCTAGAATGATCTTACGTTGTCTTTTCCTGTATGGTTTCTTTTACCTAGTCTGGTATAATCTTACGTTCCATAGCCTGGTATAAGTTTCTTAGCTTTGGTATTATTTAGCCTAGAATGATCTAACGTTGCCTTGTCCCGTATGGTTTCTTTTACCTAGTCTGGTGTAATCGTACGTTACATAGCCTGGTATAAGTTTTTCTTTCATTCATTCTTTATTTCCTTTTTAAAGAGATTATGAATAAATAGTACAGCATGAAATTACATCAAATACAAGAAACAGAACAATGACTAATTAAACGTAATATAAAATAAGCGCATATACACATAAGTTAATACATGAGAATTGTAGAGCAGTTTACCTAATTTGCTGACCGATTCAACAGACTATAATATGCAGCACATATGCCCTGCACAAACCGATAACACGTATCTGTTAACCTATAGCTTTCTTGTTCCTGTTAAGCTAATTGAGTTGTTTGACCAAGGAGTACATCAAAAAGTTCGTCGTCATTAAGTCGTGTTAATCGTGCGTTGATAATAACTCCAAAGATATTTGTAATAAATAGGCTGTTCGGAATAGTAGTCCACAACTTTGCAATGAATCGCGCACGTTTCAACTCAGAGTTTTACTGGCAGGATAACGCCACACTGTTGCTTCCTTAATACTGTCGTGAAGAGCAGAGGACCTTTTGAAGTCATTGTTAGCTGAAATTCTTAATTGCCAAAGCCGACTCTCTTTTGTTTCAATAGCACTGCTGACAATACGCTTCCTTGACACTTTACCTGGAAATGTAAAGTCCACTGTAAAATCTATCAGGTATGGTAATAATCCGTAATCTATCAAAGAATATGCACAACGTTCGTTATAAAACCTTTCTGGTTGTTAAAAGGATCAGCAAAGTAGGTATATAATCTGAGCAAAAATATATATACTTAGTCAATGACCGGTATTCTAGGTTGCACAATTTATGCATGAACACCAGTTTCCTACGGTTAATTTCTGCAACTATTTTATATACACTTAGCATGTCCCCTGAAAAACTGGGGGATATGATATCGGTTGAAAAACCGAGTTATCACATGATTCGTACATTGTGTGAAGTGAAGGAGTGGTGTAATGGTGTTTTTCGAGCAAGTCAAAATATAATTAAATTTAGGCGACCAGTTCTAGAATAATTGGGAGAACAAAAGTCCGCGGGAAAAAAAACACCTACTTCGGTAAGCGAAATGAAAACTAGTATCCGCCCAAAAGGGAAATTAGACGATAAGAAGCCCTGTGATCTGTAAATCAGGTAAAAAAAACAATCCTGCACTCTTTGCCTTCAAAAACTGCTTACCGATTTTACAACAATTCATATTGTTAACAAAAATATGGTGATCATTTTGACCCTGGTGTTTTGCCTTCTACAACAGTAACCGATTTTAAAACACTTCATATTGTTAACAAAAAAGGGTGATTATTTTGAGCCTGGCGTTTTGCCTTCTACAACAGTTACCGATTTTACAACAATTCATAATGCTAACAAAAATATTGTGATTATTTTGACCCTGGCGTTTTGCCTTCTACAACAGTTACCGATTTCACAACAATTCATATTTTTAACAAAAATATGATGATTATTTTGACCCTGGCGTTTTGCCTTCTACAATAGTTACCGATTTTACAACAATTCATATTGTTAATTAAAAAAGGATGATTATTTTGAACCTTGCGTTTTGCCTTCTACAACAGTTACCGATTTTACAACAATTTATATTGTTAACAAAAATATGGTGATTATTTTGACCCTGGCGTTTTGCCTTCTACAACAGTTACCGATTTTACAACAATTTATATTGTTAACAAAAATATGATGATTATTTTGACCCTGGCGTTTTGCCTTCTACAACAGTTACCGATTTTACAACACTTCATATTGTTAATAAAAATATGGTGATTATTTTGACCCTGTCGTTTTGCCATCTACAATAGTTACCGATTTTACAACACTTCATATTGTTAACAAAAATATGGTGATCATTTTGACCCTGGTGTTTTGCCTTCTACAACAGTAACCGATTTTACAACACTTCATATTGTTAACAAAAAAGGGTGATTATTTTGAGCCTGGCGTTTTGCCTTCTACAACAGTTACCGATTTTACAACAATTCATAATCCTAACAAAAATATTGTGATTATTTTGACCCTAGCGTTTTGCCTTCTACAACAGTTACCGATTTTACAACAATTCATATTGTTAACAAAAAAGAATGATTATTTTGACCCTGGCGTTTTGCCTTCTACAACAGTTACCGATTTTACAACACTTCATATTGTTAACAAAAATATGGTGATTATTTTGACCCTGGCGTTTTGCCTTCTACAACAGTTACCGATTTTACAACACTTCATATTGTTAACAAAAATATGGTGATTATTTTGACCCTGGCGTTTTGCCTTCTACAACAGTTACCGATTTTACAACACTTCATATTGTTAACAAAAATATGGTGATTATTTTGAGCCTGGCGTTTTGCCTTCTACAACAGTTACCGATTTTACAACACTTCATATTGTTAACAAAAATATGGTGATTATTTTGACCCTGGCGTTTTGCCTTCTACAATAGTTACCGATTTTACAACACTTCATATTGTTAACAAAAATATGGTGATTATTTTGACCCTGGCCTTTTGCCTTCTACAACAGTTACCGATTTTACAACACTTCATATTGTTAACAAAAATATGGTGATTATTTTCACCCTGGCTTTTTGCCTTCTACAACAGTTACCGATTTAACAACAATTCATAATGCTAACAAAAATATTGTGATTATTTTGACCCTGGCGTTTTGCCTTCTACAACAGTTACCGATTTTACAACAATTAATATTTTTATCAAAAATATGATGATTATTTTGAGCCTGGCGTTTTGCCTTCTACAACAGTTACCGATTTTACAACACTTCATATTGTTAACAAAAATATGGTGATTATTTTGACCCTGGCGTTTTGCCTTCTACAACAGTTACCGATTTTACAACACTTCATACTGTTAACAAAAATATGGTGATTAGTTTGACCCTGGAGTTTTACCTTCTACAACAGTTACCGATTTTACAACAATTCATATTTTTAACAAAAATATGATGATTATTTTGACCCTGGCGTTTTGCCTTCTACAACAGTTACCGATTTTACAACAATTCATAATGCTAACACAAATATGGTGATTATTTTGACCCTGGCGTTTTGCCTTCTACAATAGTTACCGATTTTACAACAATTCATAATGCTAACAAAAAAAGGATGATTATTTTGAGCCTGGCGTTTTGCCTTCTACAACAGTTACCGATTTTACAACACTTCATATTGTTAACAAAAATATGGTGATTATTTTGACCCTGGCGTTTTGCCTTCTACAACAGTTACCGATTTTACAACACTTCATATTGTTAACAAAAAAAGGATGATTATTTTGACCCTGGCGTTTTGCCTTCTACAACAGTTACCGATTTTACAACACTTCATATTGTTAACAAAAATATGGTGATTATTTTGACCCTGGCGTTTTGCCTTCTACAACAGTTACCGATTTTACAACACTTCATCTTGTTAACAAAAAAGGATGATTATTTTGAGCCTGGCGTTTTGCCTTCTACAACAGTTACCGATTTTACAACACTTCATATTGTTAACAAAAAAAGGATGATTATTTTGACCCTGGCGTTTTGCCTTCTACAACAGTTACCGATTTTACAACAATTCATATTTTTAACAAAAATATGGTGATTATTTTGACCCTGGCGTTTTGCCTTCTACAACAGTTACCGATTTTACAACAATTCATATTGTTAACAAAAATATGGTGATTATTTTGACCCTGGCGTTTTGCCTTCTACAACAGTTACCGATTTTACAACAATTCATAATGCTAACAAAAATATGGTGATTATTTTGACCCTGGCGTTTTGCCTTCTACAACAGTTACCGATTTTACAACACTTCATATTGTTAACAAAAATATGATGATTATTTTGACCCTGGCGTTTTGTCTTCTACAACAGTTACCGACTTTTCAACAATTCATATTTTTAACAAAAATATGGTGATTATTTTGACCCTGGCGTTTTGCCTTCTACAACAGTTACCGATTTTACAACACTTTATATTGTTAACAAAAATATGGTGATTATTTTGACCCTGGCGTTTTGCCTTCTACAACAGTTACCGATTTTTCAACAATTCATATTTTTAACAAAAATATGGTGATTATTTTGACCCTGGCGTTTTGCCTTCTACAACAGTTACCGATTTTACAACACTTTATATTGTTAACAAAAATATGGTGATTATTTTGACCCTGGCGTTTTGCCTTCTACAACAGTTACCGATTTTACAACACTTCATATTGTTAACAAAAAAGGATGATTATTTTGAGCCTGGCGTTTTGCCTTCTACAACAATTACCGATTTTACAACAATTCATATTTTTAACAAAAATATGATGATTATTTTGACCCTGGCGTTTTGCCTTCTACAACAGTTACCGATTTTACAACAATTCAAATTGTTAACAAAAATATGGTGATTTTTTTGACCCTGGCTTTTTGCCTTCTACAACAGTTACCGATTTTACAACACTTCATATTGTTAACAAAAATATGGTGATTATTTTGACCCTGGCGTTTTGCCTTCTACAACAGTTACCGATTTAACAACAATTCATAATGCTAACAAAAATATTGTGATTATTTTGACCCTGGCGTTTTGCCTTCTACAACAGTTACCGATTTTACAACAATTCATATTTTTATCAAAAATATGATGATTATTTTGAGCCTGGCGTTTTGCCTTCTACAACAGTAACCGATTTTACAACACTTCATATTGTTAACAAAAATATGGTGATTATTTTGACCCTGGCGTTTTGCCTTCTACAACAGTTACCGATTTTACAACACTTCATATTGTTAACAAAAATATGGTGATTATTTTGACCCTGGAGTTTTGCCTTCTACAACAGTTACCGATTTTACAACAATTCATATTTTTAACAAAAATATGATGATTATTTTGACCCTGGCGTTTTGCCTTCTACAACAGTTACCGATTTTACAACAATTCATAATGCTAACAAAAATATGGTGATTATTTTGACCTTGGCGTTTTGCCTTCTACAATAGTTACCGATTTTACAACAATTCATAATGCTAACAAAAATATGGTGATTATTTTGACCCTGGCGTTTTGCCTTCTACAATAGTTACCGATTTTACAACAATTCATAATGCTAACAAAAAAAGGATGATTATTTTGAGCCTGGCGTTTTGCCTTCTACAACAGTTACCGATTTTACAACAATTCATATTGTTAACAAAAATATGGTGATCATTTTGACCCTGGCGTTTTGCCTTCTACAACAGTTACCGATTTTACAACAATTCATATTGTTAACAAAAATATGGTGATTATTTTGACCCTGGCGTTTTGCCTTCTACAACAGTTACCGATTTTACAACAATTCATATTGTTAACAAAAATATGGTGATCATTTTGACCCTGGCGTTTTGCCTTCTACAATAGTTACCGATTTTACAACACTTCATATTGTTATCAAAAATATGGTGATTATTTTGACCCTGGCGTTTTGCCTTCTACAATAGTTACCGATTTTACAACAATTCATAATGTTAACAAAAATATGGTGATTATTTTGACAATGGCGTTTTGCCTTCTACAACAGTTACCGTTTTTACAACAATTCATATTGTTAACAAAAAAGGATGATTATTTTGACCCTGAGGTTTTAACCCGCGTGATTCGTTATTACCAAGCATTTAATGCAATAAATTGGAAGCTCTAATTTATGTGCAAACAATTCATAATGGATTAATGAAACGGAATCATTTATACAAATCATATATATCGAAAAAAATATTAAAATAATTAAAAATTAATTATTTAAAAAGTTAAGAGTTTTGACAGCTTCATTTTCTTTTTCTTACAAACACGCAATTTACCAAAAATTGCAATTTCACTTAGCACATTACATCATGATTTTATTTTTCCCTAAACACTCAAAATATCGTTATGAATTTAAAAGGTACCTGTTTATAGTCTAATTATGTCATTATTTTAAAAAGTTCGATTAATAAAAAAAATATGATGCCATCACCGTTAAAGAGATTACTTTGTAAATCAATAGTTAGGGCACTTCCGAACTAATTTTGATTAAATGGTGACGAGTGTATCATGGGTATTCTTCCTTTTAAAAATTTAATGTTCAAAGAGTAAAGACGTTTGTTAGTAGCTCGTTACAGCGTGTCTAAACTACTGTAAAATTTATTCTAATTTTCTGTTTTAATTAGGTATAATCATAAAGAGAATATTAATGAAGTGATGTTTTTTATAAAATGACCGCTGTCATTTAAACTTTGGCTTTGAATAATTAATGTTTTAATCTTTGTAATGATAAATCATGATAATTTTTTGAAAAAAAATGTAATTCCCTTTTCAATTCAAACTATAAAAGTCATTTTGGTTTCTATGGAAATGGTAAATGAGGTTGAAAATATACAGGTATAGTTAGTCAATAAAAAGTAGAAATGGTAATTCACACACTATAAATGTAATTGACATATAATATAAGTGATATCATTTATATAACGATACAAACTCAAAAAAATCAAAATTAAAACAAGCGAACAAATAAATAAATAAATAAAAAATAAATAAAACAATAAAAAAATTATGGATTGTCGTTTCTGGTACAAAAAATTAATGAATAAATAAATAAAAAAAAAAAACAATAAAAAAATTATGGAATGTCGTTTCTTGTATAAGATTCTGAATATATTTATATTATAGCTTATATAAAAGTTATAAAATAATCTTCTTAGATAAATTCTGTTGTTAAATTTTAACCATTCTCTGAAAAAAGTATATATATAAATATTTTTTTTTACAATTTTATATGTCCATAAATACATTTTATAGGTACTCGAATGCTATGACATATAATTTATAATAATAATAATAATAATAATAATAATAATAATAATAATCATCATCATCATCATCACCATCATCATCATCATCATAATAATAATTTTTTTTTTTTTTCAGGTGACTTAAATAGGACAAAACCTCCATTACCATAAGCAAGATATATTTGGACACTTTTATTGCAATTTTTATACATTGGAACCCGAAGTGGGCTGGTACCTTAAAACAAAATAGCTCAGTTTTATGTACCGTTATCAGCAAAAGGAGTTAGCAACTTCAAAAGTTGTACATCTCGATCGGTTATTTGTAATTTACTTTTTCAAGAAAGCGAAATAAGATGTAACTGAACGTTTTTGATTATATAATCATATCACACTATCATAATTATCATGTTTAAATTTCTATTTAATAAAATGCATGTACCTATATCACGAAATATTAATATGATAATACAGGGCTTTTTCATTCAAAAGACAAAATGCCCGAATGAATTTTATTTCTAATTTAAAAAAATACTTTTAAAAAAGCTTTTTTGGCCAATATTTACTTTTCGAGCAAACTCTGTATTTCTGCATATTGGTTCCGTTTTTTTTTTTATTTTAGAGAAGAAAAAAATATCAAAATCAAAGATAACATGTTTATTTTCTTTTAAAATTTATTTGAAATGATATCATTTTTGTATAAAAAAAAAAAATATCAATTTCTAGTAAAAAAATAAAAATAAAATTTAAATCACCGGAAATTTTTTACATGATGATATATAGTGTGTTCCGAAATTATCATTTTATTTCCGATGGATGTTATGTGGAAAAATAATATTAACATGACAGAAGCAAAAAGCCGAGAGAAGTGGAATTTATTACCGGAATCATTAATCAAAATAACGCACGTTGTGTTTGGTTTTTTACCAGGCCTATTTATCCATCGTATCAATTACGTCTGTCATACACCCGTCTTTCTATTCTTTCATGTGATCGATTTATTCATAAGGTTTTTTTAACCATCCATATTCACGCCTGATTTAGCTGGACGATCGTTTTACCGTAATGTTTAAAATGTTTTATTTCTGCCTGAACGTCAGCCCATCTGTCGATGTACGTGTGGTTTAAAGAATTTTCAATCTGGTGCCTTCAGTAAGTGCCTGGCTATTTCTAAATAAACAGAACGGTGTGTTTTAGCTGAAAAATTCGTAAATGGTGTTTTTTTAAACATACCTACTCAGCTTATTCAATTTTCATAGCTCCATTTCCATACCTTCAATTAAATCATTCAACCACTTCAACTATAAATGTCGTTTTTTAAATTTTTTTTTTCATAAATTCTATATGACAAGCGTTTTGTGAAAATAAACATATTCTAATTAAGTGAAAGCACAATGCGTCCACTTTATACATGTAATTAATAATTATTAGCAGAAGTAATGTCACGCGTGATAAAAAGACCAAGAATCTTGAATATGTATAGATAGAGGCAATGCTTTAACTGAAGCGGACAACAGGTTAATGAAAAAGCTATCTTTGACATCTTGGTATAAATTGCGGGTCTCGAAAATAAGATTATAAGAATTTAGAGAGGTTTGATAAAAAGTATCCGGGTACTAACTTTATTTATTTATTTATTTATTTATTTTAGTTTTTCTCCATAATAAATGAAATGAAATCTGAAATTTTCCTTTTTCAATTTTAATGAAATCCTCTCCGATTTTGCTTTTCCACTTAGGTACCTATAGAGCGCCATTTAAACATATATTCAATTATTTATACCTATCTTCAAATAATTGTACCTAAGTTCAATTAACTACAACTAAATAAGTTGAGTAATGGTGTTTTAAGCCACGGTCAAGCTTCTTTCACTTATATCGAATTAATTAAGAAAGCGTGACAAAAATACACATTTAAGAAAGAAAAAACTTTATATTTTCAACGTGAACCTGTTATGATGACGAAAATGTATTCAGTGGTGTGGTTAAGTATCATTGTAAACGTTAGGCAACTGGAGTGGGATAATGGTGTTTTATGTCCAAGCCAAGATTTTTCCACATACATTGATATGGTCAGTTTTTTAATGATGGAGTAAACCGTAGTGCTCAAGAAAAATCACAGCCTCTGGATAAACTTACTCAGAAAGTTGGATAGGAGTCTAGTAGTTAAGAGACGTTGTGATTTGTATGCATGCATATATTGGAAGTCATACGTATTGATGCGTAATCTTGTGTGTTTCCTCGCATCCTGTTTGGAATATTTTAGAGTTTTTAAATTCGTATTATTATTTTTTTTTTTGCGAATTACAATTTTTCCCCTTAACCTCTCCTTACAATAAAATTCAAATTTCCCCTTTTTTTCTCCCTACCAAAAAAAAAAAAAAAAAAAAAAAAAAAAAAAAAAAAAAAAAAAAAAACTGGCATCGTAATATCAATTCATTGTTAAATTAATAAAACCCTAACAAGCCTATTGCTACTTAGAAAAGGTTTGATTAGCATGTATCCGTGGTTCCCTCTTTTCAAAGATATGGTGGAAATTAGTTCAACGGTTCTTAACAAACAAAAAGATAAATGGAACATGTTCAACCTTGTTACGACAGTGTCGTAAAATTTGAATGCAGTAACAGTAAAATGCTTTTTAACTATTGTCGTAAAATAATTTTTTATTTAAGCACTTCCATTTTCGTTATATTGAGTTCCCCATAAAGCTTTTGTACGAAACTATCGTAAACTTCAAATAGCTTTATTTGAATAAAAGAAATGTAACTTTTTTCGAAAACAGTTTCAATAATTTGGAAATATTTTTCATCCGTAAGTGCTAGTTGATGTGTTTACATGGAAAAATGTTATTCAATCAGCGCTGACGATCGCAAATTTTATGTTTTGACTTGTTTTTGTCTTGATAATAAAATTGCATTATCAAGATTAATCGACCATAAAAAGGGATTATAATATTTATTCGGCCTATACATCGCGTTTTATATTGTAACTGAGTTACATCTGGTGACTTTTTTACACGATCAAAATCCTTTCAAGTATCTATGAATATTAGATTATGTTCTAGTTGAGTAGAGAATTGTTTAAGAGTCCTTTAATAAAGAATCTTATGTATAACAAAATACTTCACATTCAATTGAAAAACGACAAAATTTACTTGCAATACAATACTACTGGAAACCTATCGGGATTCGATAAAACTCGGTTTCTGTTTTCTCTGTTTAACCATTGGAAAATTGGAATCTCTTTATTTAATAATCGCAAGGAGAATTTTTAGGTTCGTATAAAACTTAATCAAATCTAATACAATTAAGTAGCCTCGTCGTCTCAACAACGGTTCTCCGGCTAAAACGATGTGACAGATTTCCTAAACCGCTTTTCAATTTCTGAAATTACATCATCCCGAGCTTTTATTCTGCATCGTCAAAGCATTGAGGAAGTGAAGAGGGTAGTTAAAACTACCTTTTTAGTGAGTATGATGTATAACTTTTTTAAAATGCCTTAATCTGACGGCTTTTAGTAAGAAGGGACAAGTTTTAAAAGTATCAGATCAGCAACCCCTGGCTGAACTACTTTTTAAGAAATTGTATTGCTGTAATCGTACGTGTAAGGTTGTATATGGGTCATTATCAAAAAATGCAGAAATTCCACAAACCAAAATAACGATAAAAACATAATTGAATCCCGTTATTTCTTTGGTTGGAAAATAATATTTGAAATATGAAATTTCATTTTGAGAAATATGAAAACATGACATTGCTTCTTTTTGACAGAATATTAATTGAATTAAAAATTGTGCTTCATAATGTCCTCTGGAGTAACCATCATAAATGTTTTTGAAAATATCTATATTTAAGTAAATTTGAATATAAAACACTTTTATATACACGAATAACAAACTAGCTGACATATCATTGAAAATTTGAGAATGTATTTTTCTTTTAAACACTAAAATAACAATCTTGAAATCTCGAAAACATAATTTTATGATAAGGTGCTGCTTATTTGTGGTACAGGTTCTTTACTGGTTCGTCGAATAGTACTTAATACATGATTTATGATTAATTATAATTTAACAAAATTTAATTACATGTTGCAAACTAATGACCGAATAAATCATGGCAACACCACAGACATTGAAGTATTACCAAGGACAAAAAGAATTACACCAAAGACAACCCATTAAAATATGTGCGTGTTTGGGAACAAAAGTTATACAAATACATGATACATTATGTCCCTTCTCTAAAAATGTAGTTTGAAAATATTCCATATACATTCCATAAGTTTATCGAATGTTTACCAATTGATTGTTAACACCAGAGACGGACTTTGTAACACCAGGGACAATATTGCCAAATTTTGATTTTATGATCTATTATTTTATCTTAAAACTTGCAAGTTACTTAGTAAAATAAAACAAATATATATAAACGATTAAAATAAACAATTTTTAGTAAAATATGTACCATTTGGTATCATTTTTATATATCTGTAACACCACAGACAATACCAAAGATAGTCGATTACTAAATGCTAACACTTCAAAGTACACGATTAGAGATCACAGTGCTTCTTATCGAAAAGGTTTAAATAAATAAATATAAATAAATAAATAAATAAATAAATAAATAAATAAATAAATAAATAAATAAATTAATTAATTAATTAATTAATTAACGAACGGGTACAAGTGCGAGAAAATTAGTCTTGCAGAATGCAATTGGTTTTTTCTAGATATTCATGTTTCCTTCAACTCAAAACTGACCTCTTCTATATAATTAAAAGAATTTTGACTGGGTTGTTAATATCATTCATCCGATCTCATAAAATAAAATAAATAGACTTAACAAAACTAAGAATACAGATTTTATTACAATTTCAAAATGTAGCGAACATAAATAATCTTACTTTGATTTTTTTAACCAAAAATAAATATGACACTGTCCGTATGCAATCTTGTGAATAGCGAAAAAACAACAAAAAACCCTTATCTAAAATGAACAGATCAGTCGAAATAGAGGAAAGTAACATATTTCTTGGAAATGCATTTAATATTAAAATGATAGTTAGTAAAAAGTCTCCGGTGTTACGTTTTTGGTCCTTGGTGTAACTAAAATTCCTCATTACACCTAAATGCATCCTTATTTCTGTAGATCGTTTAATTATAAATAAGGGATATGTTAGTTGCTATTTTTCAAACTACACACAGTTATTGTTTGGTAGTTTCTACAAGGTATAGGAACAATAAACAAAATAAAAAGTCCCTGGTGTTTACACATTCAGTCATTGGTGTAACCAGCATAGAGTAATCGTATATAACCGGTATATTTTAACCATTTCTTTCTCCATATTTGAACATCTAAAGATGTGTTAATAATTTTCAAAACATTCGTTTATAATATTTTTGACACATTTGCAAAGAAAATCCACTTATGATTTTTTAGTGTCTGTTGCAACACTAAATTTGTCTCTGGAATAACTATTTTTAGGGTAATACCAAGGACAGCTACACCATGGATATATTTTCAAATATCAACGCATATCTAAAAAATGATCCCTCACTCAGCATAAACGCATGGTTCAATTGAACTTTGAAAGTTACCAAAAATTTAAAAAATATGTACTTTTTCTTATTTCTTTACGGGCTTGTGTACACAACAGTAACACTACAGACTTCAAATAAATCTACTGTTTAATGCTAACTAACCTTTTTTCAATTTTTACATATCATGTTCTTATTTATGTTGGATGTTTGTCCGGAAGCTGAATACAGTATGTCTGTAGAATAGGGAGCATATATTGTCTTTTATTTGTAAAGCGCTGTAACTCGTATATATGTACTTTTATAGCTCGGTAACACCAAGGACCGTGCAACATTGTACACACTATTTATCCAAGACAAATGCCATTCGTTGACATATTAAACTGAATATATTTTTTTATTTAGTCAGTATACGTGTTTATCTAATGGGCTAAGTCCGAATTTGATTTAAATATCACCAATTCAATGAAGTATTTTGATGATAAACATAAAACATGTGTCGGGTGACAGTAGCAAAGTTACAGAATCACACCTCAAATAATTACATCATTTAATAAAATATAACTTTTGATCAAATATTGTGTGACCATTTTACAGTTCAGAACCTGTACAAAATATTTAAGCCTCTTAATTGATTAAATTTAATCAATATCGGTATGTTTTTTGCTGGTGACATGAATTTCTGCATTTTTTGATAATGACCCATATAGTATTTTCTTCACGGTGATGTTGTATAACTTTTATTATAACAAAGCGTTAAAAACACATGACAACGTAGTCGTAATTAGTTTATATAATAATGATAATAATAATAATAATAATAATAATAATAAAATGAAAGACTATTTTTAAACTGCATTTTTCAAATGCAAAGCTTTGTGTAGGCAAGAAAATTCTTTGAAATAAAATAAAATAAAATAAAATTAAATTAAATTAAATAAAAATTAATAAATAAAATAGAATAAAATAAAATGAAATAAAATAAAATATTAAAGGTTGTTCATACTAGTGAGGCAAAGTTTTTCGTCCTTACTTATAAAGTTAAACAATCCTGGGTCTCCTTATTTTGTTGTATTTGTTAACAGCTTAATAGAATTATCATTTATGGTGTAACAACGTTAACAACGTTAACAACAACAACAACAACAACAACAACAACAACAATAATAATAATAATAATAACAATAATATTAATAAAAATAATAATAGAAGTTTAAAATATTATTATTATTATCATTATTATTATTTATTGTTGTTGTTTTTGTTGCTGTTGCTGATGTTGTGACGAGAGAGAGAGAGAGAGAGAGAGAGAGAGAGAGAGAGAGAGAGAGAGAGAGTACAATATTTTAAATGCAGCCAAAATTACTTTTTTATACGTTTTGAAAGATCAAATTCCAAATTGAGACGTTGTTGAAATTCTAAAGATCTTCTGAAATTAAATCTCATATGTACGTTAATTCGACAGATAGCCTTACTCGGGACATGTGTATTATTTGTGTGCAGCGCAATGCATGTTCACGTGCGCTTAATCAAGCGCATAGGTTAAGAAGATCGCATTTTACCTGTTTCAAACGTTAGGTCGGTAATTTAAGAACAAATCTCATACAATAGAGATAATTATGGAAACACTGCAGATTATAAAACGAATTTAGAATTGTGAAAAATTAATTTTCTGGAATTAATGCGCAACAAGATTTTCAGAAAAAAAATCACATGTTGATTTAAGCTTGTTAATTACAGTATGCGCTACAGCTAAAGGTCGGTTAGTTGCTATAATAGATGTCCTTTTTAATTCCAGGTTTAAGGTAACCCCTTTTAAATTAGTTGTGGATAGGGGTCGTCCATTTTTCTGTCATTTTTCTTCAATATTATAATTTTCTTTGTAGCATCACCGCTTGGTAAAAATGCCACACAAGACGAGTTTCTTTTCTTCAAATCAGTGCTTGCGTACTTTCATTTGCAAATTTGTCAACATTAACCTTAAATAAAAAAATATCTTTGAATAAATTTGTAACATGCTGTAAAATTGAATTTATTTATTTAATTATTTAAAATTTATTTATTTATTTATTCATCTTATTTATTTAGTTAGTTTTTTATTAAAAAATATTCTGTGATTATAAATAAGTTTGTTTCATTTAAAATTTGGCAAAAGATTGGCTTGTTGGAACGGTATCGTGGAATTCATTATATGATATGTTAAAAGTTAGAGTAGAGTGGAGTAATGATGGTTTTATGCCCCAGTCAAGAATTTTTCATTTATTTCGAGGCGGTCATTTCTGGGATGGTGGAGGAAACTGGAGTGCCCGAAGAAAACCACCGACCTTCGGCAAGCGAACTAACAAACTTTCTCACACTAGGATCTGTCCCGAGTGGGATTCGAACCCATGCGGTGAGAATCGCTGAGATCCATAAGCGCGCGCTTTAGCTAGACCATTCGGTCACCGAGTCCCTTGTTTTACAATCATTCACTCAATTGAGTGTACACTCAACTCAAATTGGGGACTATTTCAATGTCAGTTCTTATGACGTAACACAGTTAAATTTGAATATCTAATGTTATATTTAAATTGTTAAGTGTGGATTAACTGAACAAAACGAAACATTTCCTCATAAAACTTATAATTTTTATGATATTGATGAGAGAAGAATTGAAACATTCGAGTTGAGTGTACACTCAGTTGAATTGATGATGTTAAAACTGGAGCCTCGAAAAAACTTCATTCCTAAGAGATAGTACTATTTCGCAAATTTAAAGCTTAAAGTATTTACGCAATGCTTAATAACGCGTTTATAAAAACATGACCACAACAACTTTTTTGGTTTGGCATGCAAAATCATTTGTACATTAACAACAGAAAGTATATGTATCTGTATATGTCTGCGTTCAGTATGCCATCTGAACTTTTTTTTTACTACCAGTTTTTGAAATTGACATAAAAATAATAAGATTACCAAAAATATTCCAATTTTTGCTTAAGCTTCGATTCGGGGTAGATAGTTTCACATAAATGTAAAATTTAGTGTTGGTAAATATATTGTAACTTGTGTTTTTAAAAGTGGAGTGGAGTAACTGTAATGGTGTTTTACGCCACAGTCAAAACTCCTTCACTTACATATATACCGAGGCGGTCAGTTCTCGTATGGCGGAGGAAATCATAGTGCCCGGAAATTCATCCGACCTTCGGCAAGCAAACTGCCAAACGTTCTCACTGTTACAATCTGCCTGAACAGGATGCAAAACAAGGCGTTGAGAGGCATTGTGATCTTTTGACCATTTGGCTTAAGAAACCCTTTGTGTGTCTGTAAATTGTTCTTGGGAGTGTAGTGTCTGGCTGAAAATATATCATTTAAAACTGTATGGATGACTATTCTTTTATATTTATCTGTTTTTTTTAAGAAACGATGAATTCAAACGGAAAGGGAAACATTGCAGCAAATATCTTTAGTGTTTGTTATTCCCAAGGTGACCGAAACTAAGACTATAGTAACCATCTGGTACTCTCTACCATATGCGTACTTTTTGTAACCAAGGTTACTATACTCGTTGCTAATGGCAGGCAGACTAAATGGAAAAATAGAACTCGTGTACCTATTAAATCAGTACATTAAAGTTTATCAGTTGATCAAATAATTAACAACATGTTCTTTCTATTATTAATTTTAAGGGTTATACAACAACAATCACACAGTATGACCTAAAACAGAGTCGGATATGGTGACAAATGTTTCATAAAGGTATTTTAAATACTATTCGATTTTGTAATTCATCTAATGATCCAAAATCAAATTCAAAAATATAAAACGTAGAAAAATATGTCATATTTAAAAAAAAAAAAAAAAACAAAACAAAAAAAAAAAAAAAAAAAAAAACAATGGACAGGGGTAATGTGTTTTATGCCCAATTCAACAACCGACTAATGAATCATAACAAACCATGTCCCTCCCATTGACAGCAGTGTGTTATTTTTCCGGACAAGTAGTATAAGCTATAAGGTCACTATGCTCTTATGCGTCCTAGGAAGCCAGTTATTTCCCTTGTCGTGGTGCTGACCGAATCCATCAGGTATTATCCGTGATCCTCTGGATTTATTTTAAATAATGGCGTCGCCTTTTTGCAGACGACAACCTAGACGAGTTAGTAAGCGTTGAAAAATTGTAAATTTTATGGAATAAAAAAGAGTGTAAAAATATTAAAGTATATAATATAAGTAACATTCCACAATGTCTTGTGATGTACTAAATACATTATAATGTTTTCCATAGCAACAGTGCTACTCTAGTATCTTTCCCGCCACCGGCTCCTTAGGGAAACACGCTAATGTAAAAACAGTGTAATATTTGACTACTATGCAACAACTCACCTTCATAGATAAGCCATATCATTATTTCAAAACAACCAACAGAGAATTGAATACTACAAAAGAAAAACTGAAAAAATTACCAGCGGACAAATATTGGCAAGAAAAACAATAAAATTCAAACGTATGAACGAATATCTTTATTGCTAATCTTTCAACACTGGGACAATCTATATAAAAAACTTGGCTGTCAGGTATAGAATAAGATTTTCAGTAAAACCAATCCATTATCAGGTTTATGAGCACCGGAAAGTATGACGCCGAGAGCGAAAAGTCGGAGAATAAAACCGAGGAGATTGATTGATCCATACACGAACTACAAATATTGAACATATTGCGAACTAAAGTATAGCATTAATGTCATGACGTGACTATTAATCTAGAAAAATTCATGTTATGATGATATTGGACAAGAAACTTGCCGGGAATTCAAACTATATATCCACCAACTATGATTCATGCCATAAATCATTTTCCTTCATTAAAAAATTCCCTTTTCGTTATTTTTCACATATCGAATTTATGTCACAAATCTCTTTTATTTTAATCTGTTTTTAAATATAAAACAGTCCAACCGTTAGTTGTATGAACGATTTCGTTACTTGGTAAATTTAGCGTTCCTTGGTGGCAACTGTCCCGAATGTAGTTTGTGCAACTCTCCCGGATGTAGTTTGTCCAACTGTCCCGGATGTAGTTTTGTCAGTTTTGCGGCTCAGAAAAAATGTCTTTGGAATTGCATCTTCAATATTTATGTCACATGGTCCTTTCAGAAAGGTTATAGAGTATTTTTTAATTTTTTAAGAAAATTTTTTGCTATTATTATATATTATATACAGCAAATAGTTAACTAGCAAAAATAAAATTAAAAAATAAACAAGTCAAAAATAACAAAGGAACTAAAAAGATAACTGTTTTTTAAAATGTTTGTTGCTGTTAATACAACTTTTTATTTATTTATTTTTTAAAATAAATAAATAAATAAATAAATAAATAAATAAATAAATAAATAAAAATGTAAGCCTATAGTAAGAAACCTTACTTTAAAAACTCTCGATTTTTGATAGGCCTATTATTGAAATTTAACTATATCTAGATAATTGTATACAATTCTATACAATATGCAATGCTTTAATAATAATAATAATAATAATAATAATAATAATAATAATAATAATAATAATAATAATAATTATTATTATTATTATTATTATTTTCAAATTAATCTTTTTTCTATTAACACGTCATTTTGATTTTAAAAAACAAACTTTCATTGCTGAAAGGCAAATCGGGTTGTTTGTCAATTTAACAATTAATCAACTCAAGTAATGCGTGAAAATCAATGTACAGCAAAATATCAATGTTGAAATGTTTCCAGTGATCATTATGCTGAACAAACGTACACTTATTGAAATTATTAGAATTCTGTCAAACAATATTATTTTCACCTAATGGAACAAATACATTGTGACAACAACTTTTTTCCAAATGTTAATTAGTTTCCGTAGGCAATTCACAGCCTGTTTACGAACTAGGTTGTATATTTAATTTAGTAAGGGTTTCATTGTAACACATATCATAAAAGAAGTTGTTGAATATTAATATTCTTTTATTATAAAATTTTATATGTAATTGATAATGACTTTTTCTATCAAATACTGGTTGTATAAAACTTTTTTTATCTTAAAACGAGCAATTTTCTATGTATAACTCTCTTTCCATCAAGCACAATTTAAGTTCAAGATGTTAAAAAAAATCCCGACAATGTATCAAGATGAAGTGTTTCAAATTTGGAAGCAGAACATACAGTGGTCTGTGAAGAACAGTCATTTTTTAAAAACACTATGATGAAAGAGCAAGAATCTTGGTCTAACAAACGTACGCGCGTTTCAGTAGTTCAGGACTCCCTGAAACGTTTGCAGCATACCCCGAAAAGTGTTTCTGTGAGGAATGTCCGGAGGAGTACACACTTACTTACTTAAATGTTTGTAATTTTTTGTGCTTCTTTACTTTTCAAAGTGTTTCATTGCAACAAATCTTTTTAAGATGATCCGAAGACTGGCTTAAGTCTCTTCTATCAACTCAGTTAATAAAAGGATGTTTACACTGTTTTGGGTACATTTCCTACATACTACAGTTCACGAAATGTATTTGTGAGCACAATCGTTAAGTCTCTGAAATGTTTAAATAAAACTTATTCCCTGAAATGTTTTGAATATATCTTTGATTCTCTTGAATGAATTCTATGAGGCTGATTCAGTCGGTTTACTATTTCATCAATGTCCTTTTTAGTTCTTTTTGGTGGCGCACTTTTACATTTCCTGCTAGTGAATTCTTCGTCTAACGGAACTCGCTCAGACTTCGCACTACTGGTCCTATATTCGCAATTTTCCTGTTCCCGTTTTGCCAGTAACCTTTCAGCACAAGAAGTGGATTTAGGACGAGTTAATCTTTCCACAATTTCGTCTACATTTTCTCTGTCCATGAGCCGAAACGCTGGAGCTTTCGGAATTTTAAAACTATAATCTGGGAGATATTCCAAACATCGTTCCTGAAATCGAAGTTCAAACTTCGGTAGCCTCTTGGGCAATGCTACCCGTCTGTCATGATATAGTATCCCATTATTCTGAAACTGCCAAGTTTTAGGGTCCGATGTAAAACGGGACGCTCACTGTATATATGGCGGATATTTAAATTTTGAATTTTTGTATAGCTGGTCAAATGTCCAGCCATTACGCTTTTTACAAACGTTATTGAGAAAATTTCAACAACTTAAAACATAGTTACCTAAGTGTAACACACCTTGTTTTTCTGTAAACACAATAGTTTCGTATAAGTGTAACACACGTTGTCTCTCTGAAACACAATACAGCGCTTGTACTTTTTAAGGTATTTGTATAATAATAACTAATGAAACAAACAGTTATTTTTAAATTGTCTACATACACACCTTTTTAAAATCACCTGTCCTTGTAAATATTAATTTCGTCTTTTAAAATCTAAGGATGAATGGTTTCATTAAACAGTATATATTAAACTTTTAATCCTAAATAAATGGGTAGACTAGGGGTCATAGCATTCACATTTTGGCTAGAACTAAACTGTTTCTATTCATTGATTAAGATTACATTGTTTTGTTGGTAGCTATTTGAGGCGAACGTGTTTGTCGGTATTTTTAAAACTTGAGATTATTTTTGACACTTTTCTTTAATAAAAGTTTAACATGCTCCTTTATAACTGTGCACCGTATAAATAGCTGTTAAGTAAGTGGGTTGATATGAACTTCCTGATCTGTGAAAGAAATGAATTATGTAAAATAGTCGTTTGATTTAAGACAGTTTGCACTACTAGGCAGAATACTTTTAAGTCTGGGTTCTCGTTAGCCGAACGGTTTAAAGTTTACCCTTCATAGCGACTCTCAGATTCCATCTCCACTCGTTGAGATCCTAATGTGGGATGCTTTCCGAAAAGTCGATCGGTTTTCTTCAAATTTCGGATTTCTCCACTATTCAAGAAACTGACTACCTTCATAAATTAATAAAAAAAAATCGTGGAAGGGGTGTGAAAACTATCCAACCTTCGTAAAGCTAGCTGACAAACTTTCCCACGCATGGATCTGATTCAAGATGTATTATGATTCGACGTAACCGTGCGTTTTATACCTCTCGGCCACGGATGCCCACCATGTAATGGAGAATTCGAAGTGGATTAGTAAAATTATAAATAAACAGTGTAACAAGATATTTAAAAATCCGTTGTCTTTGATCTAAGGATTATAGATAAAATAAATGTTTTAGTTATTTATACTGTGTTCGGTTGATTAAAACCATATAATAATTTATTTTTACACGTAAGGTTACTTTATGCATTTAAAAACATATTTAATATATTTGTGACCGGATTAAACCTAATGTCTATACGCGTGTGGTAAAAATGAAAAGTTAAATGCATTTAAATTTAAATTATTTTTTTTCAAGAAGATTACAAGGCTTAATTATAAATGGAGATTTTGTTCGAATTCGCATTGATACAATCAAATTATTACATTAAAAATAAACTACAAATAATCAGCATCTATTCGTTGGCTTAATCCTCAGAATAATAATTTGACAATACATCCGTATATTAAACCATTACGATTTTTAAAAGTATATTTTATTATTTATTATCATTTATTATATATTATTATTTTGAAACATTCAGCTACGACCTATATATATATATATATATATATATATATATATATATATATATATCGCCATTTATATGACAGGACGCATTCTTCCTTTTTGACATGACGTCATGCAAATAAAATTCCCGTGCACCTGGTTTATGATTTGAACAAAATACATTCATGAAAAAGATACGTTTGAGTATAAGACATCTTTTGAACCCTGAATGAATTAACAATTAATGACGTCACTTCACAGATAATACAAACTGAAGTAAAGGAACTTTGCTTCACAGAAAATTGAAAGCGACTTTGTAACCATAAAATGCCTTTGTATACCATCCATTGTTGATTGGATTGGACTGTATGTATGGTGTTATACGTCTTAGTCACAAAAAATTCACTTATATCAAGGCGGTCAGTAGATGAGTCCGGGGCATCCGGAGAAAACCACCGACCTTCTTAAAGCGAACTAATAAACTTTCTCATAAGATTTTCCTGAGTGGGATTCGACCCTTTACGGTGAGAGGCTCTGTGATCCATTAGCGGGCGCTTTTAGATCATTGGAAACCGAGTATCAAATTCAATTTGGAGGTGGTGGAGAAATCTTATCTCTAACACCTTTTATATAGTTGTAGCTACCTACAGTCTAGAGGGGGATTAAATCTGTGTATTTAAAGGTGGTTACATTCATTATTTCGTCTTAAGTAGTACCTCCTCCGGCCAATTACTCATTTGTCATATTTCGGTGGAATCCGTGATGACAAAGAAGTCCCTCCAGAAAATATTCGACCTCCTGCAAGCGAAATGAAAAAAAAAACTTTATAAAAATAAAGATTTTCACGAGTGTGATTCGAGCCCATGCAGTGAGAGAGGCTGATCTATCAGCAGGGGCTTTAGATCGCCTGATCGCTTAGGGCCATAGACGTTTTCGACCATTTTGTATTGTTTAGAATTTGCGAAGACGTACGGCATATTTTATAACTACATCTAATCGTTTGAAAATGGGCGCATACATTTAGTTAAAGAGAGATAACTCTGATGAAAATATTAAACACTTCTTTCTATCAAGTTAGCCGAGTCGGCAAGCTTATGTTCGCTTACAGGTTCACAGCGCCTAGGTTTTATTGCAACTGTGGAAGTTTATCAGTTCGCTTCTCTTCCAGGTACTCCGGTTTGCTCGAGTTGGCTTATCGGAGAAAGGTGGTTTTTTTCTCCGGCTTCTCTGGTTTCACTTATTTGAAAACTGCCTGTTTCTATGTAAGCGGAAGTGTCTTAACAATATTATATTCGAAATCGAAATTATGTGACAACGACACATACAATGTACGCACCTACACACGTTGTCTAAAGCGCTCATGGCATTTTGTCAGGTGTGCTTATAATACCAGTTTTGCCATACAAAAGATCACCAATCTACATATAATTGCCTTTGTTAAAAACATGCTACTAGTATTTCAGCAAAATCTAGTGTTAATCTGTAATGATCTATTTTAAAGCAGGGTGGTTAACATGCACACATTTTAATCAATGTGCATTGAATTAACTACAGATTTTTTTTAAATACAGAATACCGAAACTTTTAATAACAATTTTTGAAGACGAAGGTTTGCAGTTAAAATGAAACACTTTTGTTTGAGGGCTTACTCCTTAAACCACTCGGCCCATGGGGTCTTTTACTCATTTCTTGTATATTATGAAACTTGAAGAAAAAGTATATCAAGAAAACAGGAAACACTTTTGGACATTAAATCAAAGTCTAGTTCGAATTATCTCCCTTCGACAGTACATTTTACGTCAAATCAAAGATTTTAATAATTTTGTTTAGCTCGGATTATTTCCCTTACATTACTTTTCTTAGTTTTGCTTATGTTGGAACGTAATTGGGGTGCGAATCCTAATGTAAAAAGTTTGACAGTCCCCGTGCAGACAGACGATTTGGTACTTCTCAGATTTTCCCAATAATCTAAAACTTACTTTTTTAAAAACTTACTTTTCTTTGCGGTAGCTCAGTTGGTAGAGTGCTCGCTCCGTAAGTGGGAGGTCGTGGGTTCGAACCCCGACCGGGTCTGACCCAAGACTTGAAAGTGGGTAGTGGCTGTTCTTTCGCCAAGCACTCGGCATTACGAAATGAAAGTCACGGTTTTTTCGGTGTGAACTTAAATAAACGAGGTCCCGTGTCATGGCAGGCATGGACACGATAAAGAACCCTGCTGTATAATGCCATCAGCGCACTGCACAGGCAAAATTTCTGCACTTTCGCCTATAGCTGGCGACGTCTCGATATAGTGAAATATTCTTGACTGGGACGTTAAACACCATTACTCTTCTACTCTTTGATGAAAATAAAGAATTTTAAACTTTAGTGTAAATATCAAACCAGCTTATCACCAAACTTTGTTGACAACTTTTCACTGCTGTATACGTGTTACATTTGGTAATCACAGTGAAGAAAGAACATGTATAATGTATATTTTCCTTTACTTTATCTGATTTAAATATGATAACTAGCAAACGATCAGGTGACCGGTATATATTTAATTACACAATTTATACAGGGTCATTAATTTGGCGAGGGCGGAGTCAGCAAAAGCAAACTGTAAAACGATTATATTCCAACTCATCTCCACCAAGAATTACTGTAAATGCATGCACATAGCGACATCAGACTGACGGCTTACATTGGAGTACATCATTCTTTGTGACAGAATAAATTGATGAAGTTTACTTTACTATAGACTTTCATTAAACTCCGGTTTTTATTTATTTATTTTTTTAAATTAAGTATTTTGTTCAATACACTAAGTCTTTACAAGAAATCATATGTCGTGTTTATGAAAATATGACATGTTAGCTAAAAGTGCCAGGCATTGACGTTTGTCAATGCAAAAAAGGGAATGACTTGATATTGAATTGGCCTGACTCCAATAGGGAATCATGTGACCAACATTCTCCAAAGATATTGACAGAAACTCGAAAGAGGAAGGATATAAGCATCATGATTGCCTCCATAATTCAGGCGATTTAAAGTTCCCATACTAAAAATACCGACGTAACGTCATAACTATATGACGTAAAAGTTATAGTGATATTGCTTATATGAAAACGTGCAACGAGCTCCGCAAAAAAAATAACACTGGCAGGGATGATGATGGAACGGTTTGTAATGGAATTCTCCAGAGCTACACGTGATACCTCATAGCGTTTGTGCGGGACAGTTATTTCTATTGGTAATAGAATTGCATAAAGTGACGTTTTCTCGTAATAACGGCGTTTTTTGGGAATATTTGACATAAATCTATTTCATTCTGCGAAAACGTTAAGAGGTATTCATCACGTGGTAAAATGAACAGTTCTATTATCCCACTGAAACAAATGTTCAGAAAAAGCTTCTTTTGTTGTAAATAATTGACTGAATTTTAGACTTGCGGTTGAAAAATTATTCATAATTTCCTAAATTGAGGGCAGATAACAGACTACTGGTAGTTGGACACTTAAACGTTAAGGTCATTCGGTACAAGACTATTTCATCAAACACTAGATTTTTCATTACTTTGTGTCTATAACAGATTCTAGGATCTTAGTTAACATGCTTTACGTTTTAAGTCCTTGTTGTTTATACAACATCGTTGGAGAGATCAGGATGCTTAAATTCCAATGCTTCTGGTCTAGACAAACCTGTGATGTTTGAGACACATAGAATTTTTTCATTCTGAACTCGTCTCATGGTAATTGTGTGATGCTTCGGGATTGTTACCCTTCAATCATTTGAAAAAATTTGAATGTTAAAGATATTTATCATTCAAAAGCGTCAGGTTTTGATGGATTTCGCTATTGTAAGATGGATAAAAATAAAACAAACATATCAGTCCTTGTCCATATCACAATCCCAATAACAAAGTAAAAACTTTGCAAACTGGCAAAATAGGTGATACACGTGAACTTCCATCAAGGAAGTGAGGCCGGGTGCTCCAGATATTAGAGATGTTAATTCGTCTAGCCAGCTGGTCTCACCGACATAAAAAGAGTATAGTGGTTGCGTGCTTTGAAAATGTTACACTTCCGGAACACATATCAACAATTATGAAATAAAAAAATAGCTATCGTTCAAGAGTGTTAGGTCTTAAAGCTATAAACGATTGTCGCCAATAAACGTTGAGTATGAATGTGATGTTTACTCCAATGTTTTATTATCATTATTTATTCATTTATTTATTTATTTATTTATCTATTTTATTTTATTTTATTTTATTTTCTGTCGGTTTTAAAGTTTAGAACGCAGAATTTTTCGTGTTTGCAAAAGGACACAATTTTATAAATTCAACAATTACCTATCCTTTGTTAAGTTAATTGGCGATTATATGGAGTTGCGTATGGAGATATCCGTGTCCATGGTTTCGTTTAGACAGGAATGGATGAAATAAATAAGATTTTTCCGGTAAAGGATAAATGAAATTCAATTTTGCAAACCTTGGTCAGGTATATAAACATGCAAGATTAATTCCTCTTTCATATCGCTTTGAAATGAAGTTATATAGCATAAAACGCATTTTTATCATTTAACACATGTATAAGATAATATCACACTGCTGAAAATAAAGGTATATACAGGTTTAAAACATGAAAATTACTTTAATCGATTAAACCTGTCATAAATAAAAAAAATACCTAATTTTACAGATACATGTAATTAAAACTTGATCTCTAATATTCCTTCTATATAAAGAGTAAAGATCTTTCATAAAAAGATTATAATCATTTTTTTATATTGAACATACATGTATGTTTATGAAGAAAAACAAATTAAAATTCAAAACCTGTTTAAAGTTTAAGGGTAAACACGTTTGTTTGGCTTCATAAAACTAGTCCGAAAACTTATCTTCAAACAATTAATAAAGTTTTCTGTCAAAAAACTATTATCGTTTAAATCTTGAAAAACAAGACGTTTCAGAAAAAAAACACCAAACTTTCAGAAAGCGAACTAACGAATTCTTTGTCACACTAGAATTTGCCCACACTTGGCTTTTATATAGTCTGTATCTTGTACAGATACTTCTTTTGGTTAAGAGTTGGACTACCGTTGTCTGATCTATTTTTTCAAAATTTAAAATAAAAAAATTGAAGTTTGACCGAAGGGAATTAAATATATGACCTCAAATCTAGTGGTAAACTAAACTGGCCCGTTTTATTTAAAAATAAGTCAAATGACCGAGTCTCTAATGTCTTAACTGACCGAACAATTAATAGTCAACATGAATAAAACCTTGTAGTCCAAGAGAGCACCAAATCACATCCGAGATACAAATTCCTGAGTATAGCATTTTATCATCTACTCCTTTATATTCATAAACATTGTAGAAAGTTCAAATGTTGTTACCTATGTAAGGGGTCTGTAACGGCCAAAACTTTTTTATTCAAACGGTTTGATCAATTTTGCCGATTTCTTAATTATGTTATAAGTAAAGGTTAATATATACAATTACTCCAAACGTTTAAGCTATTTTAGTCCAATTACCCTTTAATGTGTAAAGTATTATAGTTCAATAACTCTTACAGTTTCTTTTTATAAATTCAATGACCCCTAATGTTTCAACTCTATAAGTCCCAACTCTTATTTTGTACGTTCAATTTCCCATTAGGTAATAGCGATATATGCGCCTTTTGAAATAAGATCTCTAATAGCTAAGCGGTGTTCGCGAACTGTGCTTGAGCTACTTGGTTATGTATTAGCCAAATAACAATATCGCCATGCATCTAGTAGAAGCGCAAAGTACGAAGGATGCTTACATGCGATAGTCCTGTGACATTCCAACAAAAATATTTCTGGGTACTTACAAAACAAATTTAAATGAAGCTTTTAATACACAAAGCAATTGATCATTAGGACATTCCTCAGCAATGTTACTTTCCTACTTCGATTGCCGGAAATCATATCATTTCTTGATACAATATTGAATAATAATAACTAGCTAGGAAATGCGGTAATTACCATACATGAACAAAAAATTCTCTAACTGTATACTACTTACTATAAATCAAGGGAGTAATTTATACTAAAATCGACAAACTTTTGTTTAAAAGGAAACGCCTAAATGATCCGTTTATTGTAATCGTTTTTAAGATGGATAGCGTTCCAAATGATGCCATATGGCAATTTTTTCCAGAATGTTTTATTTTTAATTTGTTCTTACTTCATTATAACAAACTTGAAATACTGTCATATTTTAGTGTAAAAATTTATAAATAAATATAATTAAAACAGTTAATGATAAAATTGGCCCTATACCTTTTTTATTTATTGTTATTTATCTATTATTATTATTATTATTATTATTATTATTATTATTATTATTATTATTATTATTATTATTATGAAATGTATAAAACAATAAAATTTTTGATAAAGTATACTTTATGACAGTTTTCCGAAAAATATTTTAATGCATTCATATCACTTGGCACGTTTGGGAAAAAATTAAAATTCATTGTATACAGAATGTTTCTACCACCCTTTTCTAAACTTATATGTATTCAAGGTTAGTAACAGATTACATTTGTCGATAAATTGTATTGTTTATTGCTTCTAGAGAAAACTAAATCGTTTTTCTGTTGTAATTTATTGACAGGTTACCGACACTATAAACGATTATCAATATTTTAACAATGAATTCTATCCTGGGGTAAATCTACCTGTTACAAAAACAATTTTATATTGAAAAACCCAGTGTTAAGATTTAACTTATTTAGACTTTTTTTCAAAAGGGATTTATATTAAATAACACGACAATTCTGCTGAAGGCATTTCTCTTAAGTCGGAACTTTCTCTTTGCAACGGTATAAGACCAACGATGAGATAACTCGGGATTTTAAATGTTTATAATTTATTTTAAGTAAAAGCAATCTTGGATGCCAAGATCCAACTGCAAATAACGAACCTAAATCCGCTTCACATAGGTACTGACCATGCATTTTTGTTTCATTTCGCCAAGAAGAAAAAAGAATTTAAAAAAAAAACTTATTACTTTAAAATTGCATTTTCATAATCTGTAAATTACGAACGAACGAAAAAAAGATTAAAAAACCATTCCATATATAAAATGACTAGATATTTTCAAAGCATCAAAAAATTATAAAACCTCTGGCAAAGATCCACACGACATGTATATCTCCCAATTACACGGTTTTAATATCATTGTCCTGTTCCTCTCAGTTGGGGGCCTTTATGTACTTTGTCGTTTATTATTGTACTATAGGGATCGATTAAACAGCAATTATTTCTAAACTAATTTCATAAAGTCATATAGTTTAAAACCCAATTTATTTCTTTAAGGTACATACATATAAAAATGTATTAGGATTGATAAATGTTTAGTCTTTAATGGCCTGACAAAGATATTGAACATTATATCCTAAAGGCTGCAATTTTTATTTATATATATATATGTGTGTGTGTGACTATTTGTTTTAAAGTTTAAAATATAAAACATATCTATATATCGCATGTATATAAAGTTTGATAAACACAACAGGCAGGTGAAAGTTTAACTAGATATCTATATAGCTGGAATTTTAGTAGACTCAACGGACAAAAATGGCATTTTGTGTAGCTTATAGCAATATCTGTTCAAAGAACATCAAATATATTTATTCAACGAAGGAACCAAAATATCATGAAAGAAGATATTATAGAAATTACAACCCCAAAACAATCGGAGAAGTTTTAAATTTAAAGAAACCTCCATCTGACAGAAGACGTTTGTTTCAGTTTGATTCAACATACGGGGAATATATTCCGCGCGCGCCAGCGTTTAGAGCTGTATCGCCTGATGAGGTTTCTGACATCATTGAAAGACTGAGTCAACCATATTCACCTCGGGAAAGCAAACACAGGCGGAGGTTCCGGGAATACACGTGGGAAAGACCAAAACCTGTGAATAAATTATCTAAAGAGGAAATGAGGATGATAATAGACAGGTTATCACAACCAACAGTTTCTTCAAGAGCACATCAATATCAACCTAAAACAGATGACGATGATTTACCCTCGGTATCAGACTAACAAATTATGACGTCTTTTTCGGAAATTTAAAAGCTAACATCAGATATGTGTTATGTATTAGGAACAAAATAAAATCTAAATTTCAGAGGAAATACCAACAATATTTATATTATATATTCATGTCTCGTTCTTTCTTTTTGTGTATATATATTATTCGGAAATGTGTCATTTTAGAGGAATATTTCTTTAAAAAAGAATGACTATTTCTATTAACAAAGGAATGTTTCTTTGTCAAGGTGTTTCTTGAATTCCATTGCTTCGAAGAAAAACAACACCGTGTCCTTTGATTCTTATGGCGTTTGGAGAACCCTGCTAGGCAAACGGTATGTCATTTTTAACGAAATGCAATTACAACAGGATCCCAGAGCTATGAAGCCGTAAGTGAACATTTATCAGGATGGGTCATATTCATTACAGGAAGTGTAACCTTATATGAAGGATTTTTATTTAGCAGTGGGTTATGATTTGCAAGTTGTTCCGTTAAAAAGCTTTTCAACTTTCGACTATTTATATTTTGTGAAAGGTTAGTTAACAAAAATCGGAACTGAAGGAATATAATGTAATAACAATTGGTCTGATCCAAATAATTTTTCCTTATTTTAATTAATTTATAAATTTATAAATTAAGTTCGTGTTTTAAATTTTCTTTCAGAATCGTTTCTAATTAAATACATGTATCTAGTGAAACTACGTTTTATAGTTCGTAAACTGTTGCCGTGGACAAGAGTTTAAATATCTTGTTTTATTTCTCGTAACTATTCTAAATTCTCCAAAAGCTTATAAAGAAACATTTTATATGACAGGGAAAGATCTCCGTCTTTATTTCTTTATAATACCATTAATGTAACATCGGAATCACTAAGGGACATTCTTAGTGGTTATATAGAGGATGGACATTATAACAATTTGTTATTTGACCTAGTGTGTATTTGTCATTATTTTCTACATGCGAGTTATGTAGCACCCTTTTATCATGATTTTAATTTTCTTTAACACGCCGAAATTTGTTCTTTTTTACATTTTCTCTATGGTTTTATTTAATAAAGAAACGATTGGCACTTTTAGTTTTCGAAGGTTAAACTTTAAGTGTTCAATACACTTTTTTGATATTGAATGCAATTTCAGTATCTAGTGTTATAAGTAAACGAACATACACATACACACATATACTATATGCTTTGATTTTAAATTTTATTGAATACATGTATAATATTGTTTAAAAATGGAAAAAAAACCCATTGCAGAAACACCAATGATCTACTTCCTTTTTCTGTAGAGCTATTATTAACATATATTTAATAAGTTTCAGACATGTTAATCTTGATCTGCAATGTACAGTTTCTTTAATGTAATGCAATATATAGGTTCATTTGGTGCACAATGGTCGTTGGTTCCCTTACCGTTCTAATTTTTTATTTTCTTGAAAACTTGTCCTCGACTCTGCTTTTACTTATAGATAATAATTATTCGTTTTAAATATTTGTACTGCGCATGCAGGTTTTATTTGCTGGTGAGTAACAACTGAGATATGCTTCCGTAGTTTTATTTCAGTTTGTTTTATACGAACTTTAGTTAATAATGACCTACAACCTGCTGGTTTTTACTTTTAGAAATTTAATTTATTTTCAGACTATCTTTGCTGTTCGTAGTATCTTTAAGAAAAACTAGTCCAAGACCGAATACTTGGACCGGTTCCTTTTCTATATGACGCTCCTAATCGAGAGATGACCTTACTTCTAAGTGGTTGGTTAAACGTTAGAACCATCAGCTTTTAGCTTTTCTGAGTAATAAAAATTGTTTGTATCATGTTTTGCAGTATCTAATACTGTAAGAGAACTAAATACAAAGTTTTTTTTTCTCAATGGCTTCTTTAAATCGAGGGATGCCTTTATTTAGTGAATGGTTTGTATAAGAATTATTGTCTTCTATCTTTTTTAACAATATCCAGAACTGTTTGAATCATGTTTTGCAGTATTAAGTACTTGGGTCTAGTTTTATTTCTCACTGATTCGTTTAATTTGAGAGATGGTCATATAAGATAAACGGTTGAACATTAGAATTATTAGTTTTTGCTTTGGTTTTTAAATAATCAGAATAGTTTGCAACTAGTTTAGCAGTATTAAGTACTGTTTGAAAACAAATCTTTGACTGAATACTAGAGCCTAGTTTTATTTCCTCAAAGATTACTTCATTTCGAGAGATGGTCTTGTTAAGTAAAAGGTTTTTAACAATTTAACTTCTGGTGTTTAACTTTTTTAAAATATTCAGACTTTAAATTTAAATCATGTTTTGCGGTATTTAGTACTGTTTGATAACAAGTTTTTTTTACTAAATACTAGGGTCTAGTTATACTTTCTCAATGGCTCATTTGATTCAAGAGATAATTTTATTAGATAAACGGTGTACTATTAGAAAAATGAGATTTTTGATTTGGTTTTTGAACAGACAGGATTATTTGAGACTCGTTTTGCAGAGGGTGGTAAACAAAGTCTTAGACTGAAAATGGAGGCCAAATGTATTTCCTCACACACACTTTAAAATGAAAGAACGTCTTATTAGGATCAATGTTTGTCTTTAAAATAGTAGCTTTTACTTTTTCCTTTTTAGTACTTAGAGATTGTCTGGTGTTTTCTCAATGATTATAGAAAAGGGTTTCTCTTTGTAAAAACAATTTTGTAACGTTTGACCAATATGATTTTACATATTTTATGTTTACAATGTCTTTGAATTATTTATATTTATTGAAAACTATTCTTTCTTTGAACAATACCACCTTTCGTTTTATTTTGGCCTTCTTTAAATAAATTTGTTGGGTGGAAAACACAATAAAATAAATGTAAGCCAACTATTGACCTGATAGATTTTACGATTCGATCTATATAATCTATCGATTCTATTTTTGTTTACTGGTTTCTTTCTTGTCAGCAGTTTTGTATTAGGAACCATATTATAACATTGAATTTTTTCGTTTATAAAACTTTAAACTATAGGGAAAAATGGGTTTTTGTGAAAGACAATTTTCACCATATTGAAGCTGCCGTCGTGAATGACCAGATAACATGCGTCTCCAAATAAGACGGAGATGATAAATGTTTTGAGCCCAGTTGTTCAAAGCTCATCCGTAAAATCAATAATTGTGAAATCTCAGTTCAAAAGATACACCATACATTTGTTGCTGTCATACAGAAACACGTGAAGTCAAAACCCAATGTCTATAATAAATATATATATTTATATTTCAGGACATTTTGAATTTTCACTAACAATTTGGGTAACCTAAAGTAGCTTTGAATAACAAAGACTGGACCAAGTTTCATAATCATTCACTCAGTTGAGTTTACACTCAACTCAGATCAGGGAATATTTCAATGTCAATTTTTACAACATTACATTTAAGACAGAAAGTGTCGTGTTATATTTAAAGTGTTTAGTGTAGGTTTGTTGAATAAAACAATACATTGTCTCATAAACCTGAAAAATTTAAAAAATACTAACGAGAAAAATATTTTAGTTGAGTGTACACTCAGTTGAGTGAGTGATTTGGAAAGCGGAGCCTGATCGATAGAGTATTTTTCAGAACCATCTCTTTATAATTCAAGTTTAAGATATTTATTGATACCCATTCACTTTGTTTTCACAAAATGAGTTCTGTATATTTGAAATACACTTTAGGCATTTGGACAGGCTAGTTTTTACATTCACTGTTGTAGTATTTACTGTATCATATCGTTTCATATCTAATGTATCAGCTTTTGTTATCATCTCCCCAACATGTCTTTCATTTTATTTATCTTTGTAAGTACCATTTTTACTTATTTACATTTATTAAAATTAAATCGATTGCTACCTATTATATTTTTCATTGATTTCAATACTGCTCAAAAATAAATATTTATTTTATAAGAATATAAATAAGATTTAAGTCAATAAAGGTTATATGTTTAACTCAAGTGAAAAATTCCTAGGTCTATTGATTAAAACATTTATGAATGTTCAACGACTTTGTTTTCTTTCACCATATGAATTTGTTATTTTGTTTGTTTTGAAAGTCTATGAATATAGTCTGGGACTATGATAATATTGAAACGTTTGTTGTATCGTCAGCAGTCTACAAATAAATAGGGCTTCGCCACTGTATATGGTTTTGTCAGTAAACTCGGAATTCTTTCTAATTTGGTCGGTGGCCGACTCGTCTTTAGCGTTGGCTTCTAATCACAGCACCACTAACCACCCTACTGTTGGAATCACATGTCGAAAATAACGATGTTTACGCGGGAATTAATGTTCTTGGTGACAAAACACGTCGTATGCGCAAATGAATCCTCCATTTGCCTTCTTTTTCAACATGTAAAATGCCAATAGCGGAAACTTTTTACTTTGTACAGAAAATCGCCATGGAAATCACGCATGCGCATAGCAGTGTTCAGTTGCTTAAGAAAGTGAAAAATACTAAACATAATAAGTTTATAAGATTGTCTTTTCAACTTAAGCATATTTCACTGTTACAAATATACTGATTCTAACTGTTTACTTGATTCCAACTAAACATATTCTACCAAATGTCGGTATTTTCACCTGGCTAGATAATATTAATAATAATAGTAATAATAAATACATTCTAGTTGCCCGTAACGTAGTTTCCTATACCTAATTAAAATACACTTGGCAAGGTGATCCCGTTATACTCTACTCTTATCTTTTTATCAATGAAATTAACTTTCTTTAAATCTTGAAAAGTTAAGCTATGTAAATACAACGATTATCTCTTTATTAATATGAAAAGTTAAATCCTATTTTAATACATTAAGAGAATATTACATCTAGGGTTATATAGATGCCTTGGAATTATATTACCTGATTGGATGTTACCATGATGCAATATACCAAACCTTGAAGATATTGCCCCCAGATCCGTGTGATAACATCATATATCTTTATTGACGTACATGTAATCATATATCATGTTACATTTACTATTCCTTTTGATGTTTTACCACAACACACGTTTATCAATTTATAACGTAGATGTTAGAGGCTAAATGTTTTTGGTAGCATACGTACAAAACGGCAAGATATAAAACATATTAAAACATATTTTATATGTCACAGGTGTAAATATTTGAAATTCATATACATTTATTTTTAATTAGTTAAAACAGTTAAATTTTGGTCATATATATATATATATATATATATATATATATATATATATATATATATATATATATATATATATATATCTACGTTCAGGTCCCGGTTTCACAATCATTCCTTAACTTAAATTTGGCAAATTTTAGCAGTATCTAATTGAGTTACAAATAAACATTTTTGATAAAACTAATGCAGATGTTACATGCTTGAAGTGATCTTCAAAATGACACCTTAAGTTAATAAATACCTTAACAATTAATGAAATAACCAAGATTTCAAATTTGTCAGATTTAAGTTAAGGAAAACCTTAGTTAAGAAATGATTGTGAAACCGGGGCCAGGCACAGTTGTAAATTCTTCCATTTTGAATGCTTCGAGTTAAAAGTTTTCTGAAAATGTGTTATCAAAAATACGTATTGGAGGTGATATAATTCATCCAAATTAGAATTTAAAAAAAAAAAAAAGAGTTTATAATTTGAACACATTATAAAATATCCATGATTTTAGTTTAAAAAATGTTGAAATCATCTTCAGATCTTAGGAATGCATGATATAACTGCTAACTACATATCTTTAATCAGATACCCCCTGAATGAGTTGACCCCGACCTAAAATTGTTAAGGTGTTGGCAATAATCATGATGCGTAATAACATTCGATGCATTATGTTGTGATTGGGTCAATGCGTATGAATATATCTGATCATATCAGTTAGTCAATGGCTATGTTCGAAGCAACGGTAATTGTTTTAAATTGTATGTATGTCAATCATATCTCATTGTAGATACGATATTCCCATAATTTTATATTAATCTTATCTTATTTATTATCTCGATCATTATGCTTAAATACCCGTGTCACATTACGACTGGGAAATTGACCCATAGTACTTTATTAGCAACAATATTGCCTGATTTGATATGAATGTCGTTTATTTCAACTATGACGAACTGTTTCTATAAATGGGTAATTATCCTCTTTTAAAAAATAGAGTACTCTAATGTTAAGCGAAATCTCAGGCACTTCAATTTTTCGAAGTGCATATGAACTAAACATTTACAAGTCTCTGTTTATTAATCTATGGTTATACTTTCTTATCGTATGACGTCATGCAGAGGAAATTCAGCGACATTTAAGCCACAGTACAAAACGCCGTAATTAAGCGTATGTAATTTTTAAAGCTGCATTTAGTTGTCCTAAACGGCGCATTTTTCTTAACTATGCTTCTCGTGAAAATGTAATACTTGGTTCCATGGAAAAACCTTTACTTACGTTAAATTTTCGGGAAAATCTATTGCTAATTTGATCTACCAAAGATCTTATTTTAGAACATATGCTCGCGTGATTCTTTATCGAAAACGAGGCAACGTCAATAAACACAGCAAGAAGCATGATTTCTGACGACGGAAGCAGCGAAACGGTAAATAAACACATGAGTTGAATAAATATATCAGTTATGACTGCATGTAATAATAAATAATATTATTGAAAAAAATTACTTTATGATTCGCCTGAAAACACCTTGCGTGAGGTGGCTTATCAGTATTGATGACTTTGTTAAGAGCAACGTGGACACTTTGTCGCGCGAATTGAAGCAAAATTGTTGATTTGATTGCATCCAATTTTTTATCTGGGAATTCTTGGATTTAGTTTGTCCCATTTAGGACCATGTCCTTTTCTTTGCAGAGTCTGTTGTCGTTCTCGCGTGAACACGTTTCCTTCTGTTGACGCCGTTGTTTACTTCTGTGTAAGACTTTCGCGCATGCTCCAAGCTGATAATTAACATACTATCGAGTTGGTTAAGCTTTTAGGATTTCTATTTATTATGGGCAAAAAAGTGTGAATAAAAATAAAACAAACATATCAGTCCTTGTCCAAACCACAATGCAAAAAAAGTAAAAACTTTGAAAAGCCGGCAAAATTAGTTATACACGTGAACTTCCATCAAGGAAGTGAGGCCGGATGCTACGGGAGGGTAAGCACGTCCTGTCTAGCTAGCTACACCAGTCACGTGCAAGTCAATTTTGAAAATGAAAGGAACAATGAACTATGGTCGAATATATCTAGTATAAGTTTGGAAACAGTGACTACATACTTATCAACAATATTGTGATGATGGCCATACAACTTTTTAAGGGCCTTGATTAGCCTAGGCTTGCAATATTCTTGCGTTGTAAGCAGTTTGCTTCGTTGTAGAAAGTCCCCATCGTCGGAACAAGCTCTAAGTATTATTTCATAAAAATTCAAAAGTAGGACATGGCAGGGTGGATAAATGGTGTTTTAGGCCCCAGTTAGATTTATTTCACTTGTAATTATTGTAAAAGAATAATTTTTAATAATTAATAGGGTTATCTCGAAATAAACCTAAATTCGAAATACCCGAAGTTCTCACTGTTTGTGTCACTGTGGTTGTAACAGTGAATTTTGATTAATTTTCATAGAAAATCCAATAAATTTAAAAAAGTTCGGTAACTTTCATTTACTTTGTTATAGTCATGACTGTAAATCGCTATACGCATCCGAGATTACCATGAATATTTATGTAGACAGGGATCCTGCTGTTACGGAGATTTGAATGTCAAAAATGGTGATGTTAACACCGGAAGTAATGTTACGTGATGACGCATTACGTCTTATACTCAAAAGAATGCGTCATTTACCTTTTTATCAAGGTAAAAGAATTTTCTATAGGAAATAAAACAAAATCACTGTCACAAACACAATTACACAAACAGAATTTTTTGGTCGTATATAATACATTTTTCATGAATTTAGGATGGAATATTTAGAGACAGTTGGTCAAAGCGTAGACTTTCTTGACTCCAATAAAGATTTCCAAAACCTTTAAATACTAATTCTTTTGTATGTATGTAATATGTTATAAACTTTACTGAATGCCACATATAAAAACTCTTTATTAAGACGTAATTTTTAAGCTTAATAGAAAGAAAAAGTCAGGTGTAACTGTGAGACATTAATTCCACAGTTTCTACCAGTTCTGTCTGGTGTCAGTTCCAATTAAAATTTATTATATGTCAACATTACCTCCTGGTTTTCTTCAGTTTTAACTCAGAGGCCTACTGCAATGCCTTGAAAAGGTTTTGACTGTTTCTTTATGGTATGTCAAGCGTTGCAATATTCAATCTTTTACATTTAAATTCAATTAATAAATATTTGGATTCGTAAAAATATATATGTAAATTCAAATGTATATTTCTTTAATTCAAATGTAATTTTTTTATTCAAATGTATTTTCTAATTCAAATATAAATTGTTTTGAATTCTAATGTATTATTTTTAAATTACAATGCATACTTTTTGAAATCAATTTTTCTTTTTCTTTTTTTTTTTTTTTATTTATTTATTCATTCATTTATTTATTTTTTTTTTTTTTTTTTGAATTCCAATGTATTTTTTTTTAATTAAAATCTATACTTTTTGAAATCAATTTTTGCTTTTTTTTAAATTCAAATACTGCTTTTTATGAATCTTATATATTTATTAAATTCATATCTAAAACATTAAATATGCAATGTTTCACATGCCATACTCCTTCGACAAAGATTCAAATTTATTGATGAAACTCCAGGGAAATCTATTTGTGCTGAATGACGACAAGATTCGTCATGAACAATTAAAGAGAGACAACTCTTCGTCATTTAAAAGCCAGTGAAGAAGTATGTTTGCCAAATATAAATAGTTTTCTCTAGGCATTCCAATTTCCTTTACCTATGACAAACATTCTCACACCAGGATTAGCACGAGGGAGGAGGTGATAAACATAAAAAGTAAAAGGCGCAGATATCTGTAAACTTGAACTTTTAACCACCAAGGCCACAAAATTTGTGTAGGATAGAACAGGGATTATCTTATACTTTAAGATGAACGCTATCTCAAATTCTTATTTCGAATGGTCAAACGAATTTTTACCGCTTGTTTGGTGGCGACACAATTTTAAGCTCATTTAAATATGAAAAACATTGTAAAAAAATAATAAACTCTTTTTTGAAAAAAAAAAATTAAATTCAAAACAAAAGAAGACATTAAGTTTGTTTGGTTACACAAATTTAGTTCTTAAACAGCAAACTTATCCATACAAAGTAGAAGATAAAACCAAAGGAAAATAATTCTATTTGAGAGTAATTCAATAGGTTGTCACAGACCTCCCTTTGGATTAATAAAACTTATCTTGTTGCTGAATTGCTACATTATAATTAAGAAACATGTCACAATTTCGGGACAAAGCATATGCAAGTCAATATGAAAAACTCGATGCTGCGCATGCTTACATAACAAACGGTCACATTCAATTCGCTGTGAGGAAACCCTTCTATGGACGGTTTATCAACACACACACACACACACACACACACACACACACACACCTATCTATCTATCTATCTATCTATCTATCTATCTATCTATCTATCTATATATATAAATATATAACCAAACAAAACTGAATTGTATTTTATCTAGTTATTTATGTACACATGCATTTAAACATTATAAAATAAAGTTTTTTAGATTTAATCATGTTTTCAATTTGTTTGTTAGTTGTTTTTACAGTGATTTTTTAATAATAGACAAACATACTTTGTAAAAATTACAAGTACGTTTGTTAAAAATAATTTTGAATAGTTTATAGGGTTATCTCGAAATCAACCTAAAACTGAATAAACGAAGGTCTAGTTCCTTGTCGTATATGTTTAACAAAAATACCTGTGTTAATTTTAATCGGCCATATGTCCCCTATATATTACATTTTTATATATGCTTCACATTTTAGCATCTGTCATTTAAGTTCAGTTGGTAAGCGTAAACTTTTTTTGACTTCATTACAGAAGACTTCCAAAATCTTCAAATTTTTGTAAAGATCTGTATGTATAGAATATATTTTTTAAAGTTTGCCAACCTAAATGGCACAAAAACCTCTTTATTTATACAAATTTTTTAAGTCTGCAAATTGTTCGCAGTATCATTTCCCGTGTAAGGTCCGCACTTAGAAGTTGGCGAGAAATTATTTCACACTCTCTGTTTTTGCATTTGCATAACTAGAATTAAAAATCATTTTGAACGTTTTTCATTACATATGTAAAACTTCATATGATGTCGGAGGCGGAAGCGATTTCCACTTTTCCTTATTACGTTGAGAACCGTGACATATACAATCTGTAAACATTTGTTTTTAGAAAGGTTTTCAGTCAAATGATACAATTCGAGAATTTAAAAAAAACAAGCAAGTATGCTAATAGTCTCTAGATGACTTTTTTCTATAGGATAGAAAAAACAATAATGGGAAGAAATTTGACAGACGACATGTTAATAGCAATACGCAAGAAGTCTCAGAAGTGACATTCAACAAATTGCAAAACCAAAAAATTCTTAAAATTATATTAAAAAATCAAGAAATTTGGCTATTAAAGCAGAAGAAGCACTTAAATTAAAAAAAAGACAACAAAGCATTTCTTTTTGAAACAGCATTATTAGAATGCACAATGTGTAGAAAAATAAAAATAATAAAAGGCTTAAAAAGTAAGGTAGGAAAATCAAAGCTGATATTTCAGCATATATAAGAAATAAATGAACTAAAACAACAACAATAATCATGGATGCAACAAGTATAGATGCCACAACAACAACAACCATCATAGATGAAGTAACAACAACAAGTATTGATGCCACAACAACAACAACAACCATCTTCGATGAAAAACAACAACGAATATGGATGCCGCAACAACAACAACCATCATAGATGAAATAACAACAACAAGTATGAATGCCTTAATAACAACAACCATCATAGATGAAACAACAACAAGTATGGATGCCACAACAACAACAACCATCATAGATAAAATAATAACAACAAGTATGGATGCCACAACAACAATCATCATAGATGAAAAACAACAACGAATATGGATGCCACAACAACAACAACCATCATAGATGAAATAACAACAACAAGTATGGATGCCAAAACAACAACAACCATCATAGATGAAATAACAACAACAAGTTTTGATACCACAACAACAGCTAAAAGGATGCAACTTGTATGGCAGCCACAACAAACAGAAATGATTCATCAACATGTAAAAATTACATGTATGCCGTAGTCTGTTTTTTTTTTATTTATTTATTTTTTTTTTTTTGCGAAAAATAATTTAGAATAGTTTAAAGGGTTATCTCAAAATCACCCCGAAACCAAAATACTCAAATGTCTAGTTCCTGGTCGTATATAATACCTTTTTATGAAACATGCCGTCATTATACCTGGAAAACAAAAACCTTCAAAATACCACAAGGTTGCTACCTACCAATTAAAAACTAAAACTTTGAAAATACCGCAAAGACTTTGTCTTTTTATAATAATAATAATAATAATAATAATAATAATAATAATAATAATAATAATAATAATAACAATAAAATAAAATTATTAGTTTTATTTTTTGATAAAAGAAAAAGTTGAAATCATTATGTTTGTCATATAGCTTATAAGCACTTCTTATTTCAATTCCAAATAAATTTATTCTAAACCCCAATTTTTCAAATCCCCCAAATAAATACGATACTTTTCATGAGTTCGCGAGTTTAACTGTACCTTTCACGAGTTCATCAAATTATACAGTACCTTTCACGATTTTATCAAATTATACGGTACCTTTCACGAGTTCGCCAATTTATACAGATCATTTCACGGGTTTGTCAAATTAAACGTTACTTTTTCACGAGTTTGTTCAATTATACGGTACCTTTCGGGAGATCGGATATTTAAATAAGGTACCTTTCACGATTTATCCAGCGGCCAACTTACAACAAGCTATAGATCAAGTACTATAGTACAATTTGTGATTGTTATTAATTCTTCTCAAGCATTTTTTGCAGCAGTTTACCATAAGATTGTATTGATATATCACATTGTACCCGTAAACTTTCACTTTTTCCGTTGAAGGGCAAATGGTAGTAATGGACTTTGAACTTTAAAAATTTTATTACATTGGTATTCGAGGCCGTAGTGGCCGAGTGGCTTGATCGTTAACCTTTAAACTCAATGCGTCCCAGCGCTGTGCGTTCATCCCCGGTCGAACGCAAGAAAAATGTTTTCTTTCTCATAGGTCCTTACCTGTTGGCTTAGTACAAGTTTTATGCGCCGATTGGTCTGCGGTGTTTATCATTACACTCTAAAAGTCGGCATAAATGAACACTTATACAGAAATACATGAAGTTGTGTTAAGATTAATCATCGAGGTTTAAAAAAAAATGCCCATGTGACGTAACACAATATTTAACCAACCAAAATTCAGTATCCTTGAATTGACGATGTAACTGCCTGGTTATATGCAATTAAAGAAACGTGACATGGGCGTAAAACACCATTTTTCCACTTCACTTCACTAACGTTATCTTAAGTTACGCGGTTATTTAAACATTTTCTTATTTACCTTATTTTCCTATTAAGCACTACGAAAACATGTTAGTGCCATTTTTAATAGTGGAAAAAATTAAAATCGTACAAACGATTTTTCAAACCATTCAGACGTTTTTTTAAATCGTACAAACGATTTTTAAAATTCGTATAAACGAATTTTCGAAATCATATTAACGATTTTTCAAATCGTTCAAACGATTTGTTAAAAAATCGTACAAACGATTTTAGAAAATCGTTTGTACGATTTTTTTAAGTCGTTAGTACAATTTAAAAATCGTTTGTACAATTAATTTTTTTTTACTTTTAAAAAATGACACTAACAAGATTTCGTAAAAACACTTATCAACAACGAATATTTTATGGTTAATATTTTGTTCTGATAAAAAGGTGTTTGCTTTTAAAACGTAAGACCCGTGTTACCTGTCTATTAAATTAAATTCAAAATGAAATATTTGAACAGGTGATTTGAATATAGATTTTTATTTCCTTTTTATTATAACAAATTCTGTATTGACATAGTCCCATTTTAAGTTTTTATCTTCCACTTATATTTGAATGGTTGTTTATTAATAAATCGTGCTCAAGGTATATATAAAAATTAACCGGGAAGCGAATTGAAATCTTTGTAAGTCGGCATCCAGAGAGGGTCGAGTTAGTATGGTTTTGTCTCTTAACAACAAGAACAGAAACTAGAAACGTTCATAAGCTTACATGTAACCACATATTCATACATCAGACGGTGTAAAATCTATGGAAAATTAAGATATCCATACAAAAGCAGTGTAAAATCTATGGAAAATTAAGATTAAAAATGTCATTTTGCACGACTTATAAGAGAATTCTTGATGACAACATTAGAAATATATACAGTGGTCCAATACGGACATCTGATTGGTGTTTGAGAGGAAAATACAGCAAATTCGCCGATATTGCATCTCCGAAACTTGAGGACGACAAAAACAATTTTCAAAGGAAGAGGATTATTTACCGTTTTTTAGAATATTTGCCAGAATACAGGATTTACATTCCGAGAGCTCCTGCTTTTAATGAAGCATCAAAATCCCAAATAAACGACTTTATACAAAGGAATTACCATTGCAAAAGATCATCAAATTCAAGATGCGGAAGTAGTAATAGTAACACCGAAAAAAGAAAACGGTTTACCGATAAGGAAATGCGAGTTGTAAGTGCTAGAGTAAGCAAATCAACTGTTTCAAGTGAAATTAGAAATTTACAAACAAAAGATCCAATTAGTTCACTTCCGGACATTCGTAACGCATGTCAAAGGAGGGAAAAACAACCGTCCCAGCGATATTTTCCAGAAGCTTATGTAAGGATGTTCCAAAAAACCTAAATCTATCAACGGGGAACTCATAATGACATTTAGATATTTTTTCACAAACAATGATATTTCTAGATTTTAGTTCACCTAGTGCGATGCTGTTTATTAATCATGTTATTATTGCCTCCAGTAACATATTTCTGGATTTTAGTTCATCTAATGCAATGCTGTTTGATTGATTATCATTGTCTTCATTGTCTCAGTTTGTGTTTATTTTGTACAAAATCATCATTACCATTAAAGGAAACACTTTTCTAAAATTTTGGTTTTATTTTGTTTTTAAATTTCGGTAAGTCTCTCTCTCTCTCTCTCTCTCTCTCTCTCTCTCTCTCTCTCTCTCTCTCTTAGTTGGAACACAAACTGTTAACAATTGTCTTTGAGAAACACTTTAGATATCATTTAGACTTGTTCGACACTTAAATTTACATTACTAGATTTAACAGAAATATACAATCGCTATAAACTTGGCAACCTTACAAAAAGTTATGACAAATGCTACAGTAACATATCGATCTAGCTAAATTAACCAGGTGTCTTATATAAACATATATAATGATAAATTTAAACATATTTAGTTGCGTCATTACAAGTTTATTAAAAGTGTGTTGAAAGCATGTAACAATCTTGACACCAAGTTCCTAAAAAGCGACCATTGAAAGGCCATTGTAAATAACTTCAATATTTAACACATTACTGGCATACATACATATATGGGTAAATTTAAAATCTTGGCCACTTTGATATCAACTTAACCCAGATTGTATAAATAATGCGTGATAAGACAAAACCTAGACACGTTCTATTCTCCATATTTTATGGACCGCGGTAGCCAAGTGACAACAATAGCATTTTTCTTTACAAAAAAAGCGTAATGCCAAGAGTTCGAATATGGTCGACGGCAATAAGAGTTCTACGATCTAGAAGGTTGACCTGGTGTCAGATAATTGGATTTATTGTCTTGTTTAATTCATCTGCAACATAGCGTGCAAGTTTACTACCACTCTAAAGGTACTTAAAAGTATGCAATAGCACAGAGCAGATTACAAAAGTTTCATAAAACTATCGCATCGCATGAACTTTTATTTAGATCAATCATCGAAATTAAAAGGAAAATTTTTCTTCTTTTAATTAATATATATATATATATATATATATATATATATATATATATATATATATATATTACTTCCAATTCAGACTTTGTAATCGCCACATTTTCCAATTTCTGTAGACGTAGTATTTTATAAAAGTACAACAACAACCCCCGTGCCGCATAAAATTTATCCATTTTAATCCATTTCAGTTCAGTTTCAGCAGAATAACATATTATTTGGTGATAACTATTATTGAATAACAACATGTATTATTTTTACAATAAAAAAGCAAATAAACTTGACCATATAAAAAACTTTGAAAATAACAAGTAAAATCGCGTGCAAAAAGTCAAAAGACATTTCACTTTAAACAAAATTGCTAGTCATATACGACTTTAGAAAATTGAGTTAGAATAAGTTGATTATTTAAAGCATGTTCAGTTTATCTGGAGCTAAGCAGCCAACAAAATTTACAAAATGCTACATTTTTATCATTCACGCAATTGTTTCATAAGCGTTTCTTCAATCGGATCACCTCGGATGTCTCGCACACTCAACAAATACAAGTATTTATTGAGTATGCGAGACATCCGAGGTGATCCGATTGGCGATAATCAGCGTCAGTAAGATGTATGATAGTACTGACGTTTTTAGCAATTTTCGTTACCGGCGAGGGGCTCGTTGAGGTTTCATAAATTTGACAAGTTTACTCATATATGTTAATTGATTAAATGTTAATTAATTTTTAACATTTATTGGACCTAGATAAAATTTAATGAAAAAGCAAATTACTCAAGTCAAGCGTTTCTATAGACACGATGATTTCTTATCAGTAATGATTGAAAACCTAGTAGTTATTTTAACTTATGGCACTTTGACGTTTACAAGTAAAAGTAAAATTATAAAATTGGCTATTTTCTACAAGTTTGGAAAATAACATGAATTCAAAATTCTGTTGGGTTTTTGTTCGTGTGCAAAATAAAACATCGAGGAATCATGATTAAAAAATTATGTGGCTCAAACAGACTAGATGAAATATCTGTTGGAAAGGTATTCAATTACAAGTTACTAGTTTGTCATAAAAACTATTTCTTTCAATAATAATAACTTGAAAACATTTGCAACTGAAAACATGTACTTGGCAATAACAGACACATACGTCTCTGGTGACAACCAATAACACGCCACCTGCTGGCTTGTGAAACAAACATTTGCAGTGTATAAAGTCCCAATTAAGGCTTTAACTCTCAAATTGATTTTTATTATTAAAAACCCAATGCTATTGCTCTAAACACATCGGCACTGTCGATGTACGAAAAAAATTGCAAGTTGTCATTTACAAACTTTTGAATGCATTATTTTATAAGAATTAACAGTGACACCTGTATGAAAAATAAACTAGCCATTTATATATACGTGTGTGCGAGTATTTTGTTGTGTTGGCAACATTGAATTGCCACTTTATTTCTTTTAAAAAATTCTTTTAACCCTTCTTCTGGTAAGGCAACACATGATTTACATATTAATACCCTATGTTATGATAAATATATTTTATGTTTAAATATCAAAGCGAAATTTCTTTTACTTTTTACGAAATTGAAAAAAAATAATTTGGCACTAATCCAATCAAGGCTGATTGATTAAATGTAAACACATACACTGAGATTTTGATCAACTCTAGGGCAGCTGAACACTTTAAGTGGACAAGATTTGACCATAAGTACATTGGGTCAGCCCCCGTCCATTTATTTATTCATTTATTTATTTATTTATTTATTTGTTCGTTCATTCATTTATCTATTTATTCGTTCGTTTGTTCATTCATTCATTCATTTATTCATTTATTTATATATATATATATATATATATATATATATATATATATATATATATATATATATATATATATATATATATATATATATATATATATATTTATTTTTTTTTATTTTGGATTTGACTACAAATTCGTAAGATGACATTAAAGTGGATTTTTTTAGCAGAACCTTAAGATGGAACTACGTGAAAACTTTTCTAAATAATTACCGTATAAATTGTTTTTATTTTAAAGGGAACACGCATTACCTTCGATTATTTCGTCTGTCGGCATTTTGATTGGGGTAGGGGACCAATCACTTATACCATCATTAGTACATGTATGTCAATCCTGTCAATTAAAATAAATGAAAGTAACAAGTCTCTCTCTCTCTCTCTCTCTCTCTCTCTCTCTCTCTCTCTCTCTCTCTCAAGAGAACTAGATGAACACATTTTAATCCGACTTTTACATGTGTATCAGATAAAAATGTATTTGATTGATGAATTATTGTGTTTTATTTTCAGAATTAACAAAGTGAATAGTTTGAACCATTATGTTAGTATGCAAGTCATCACAAGTAATATAACTCGAATCGAAACGGAATTACTGCACATACATATTACTGCATCAGAACATTATATATAAACTTAACTCTTGTATGAAAGGCACTGCATCAAAAAATTAAAAATATAAAATTAGAAATTTAAAAAAAAGAATTAACATATATTAAATGTTCTAGTTACCATATAAGTATAACATTTGCAGACCACTTAGTCCATAATCCTGGAACCGAGCCAACCAATAAGGGCCTACAACAAAGAAAACCTTTCTCCCGGTCGACCGGGGCCCCTTTGGTTGTTATGAATAATAAACCTAAATTATTCATGCCCATTTTAATGTTTTTATCTTCGTGGCAATATTTATCAAAGTAGTAATATAATATATTTTTGGATTGCTGTAAACTTTTTACTTATGTTGTACTTCATAAAGTTAGAGTGAAACGAATAAATTCTTCCCGTAGATGGGATGTGAGCGCAATTTTGTCTGAAAATGTAATACAACTCTTGAATGGGGCACAAGTTTATCGCAAGGAAAACCCCAGCATATTTGGATGCTAGATTGACTCGTTCAACGTGATTCAGACGCCTTGCAGGTATTCTAGCTTGGAATTTGACCCATGACCTTTACAAGTCGGACACGTGTCTCTAATTTTGCAATGTATGCAAAGGTGCAACAAAAACGCTGCTTCTATTACCTGACTCAACGTTAAAATCATGGTGAAATATGTGACACAGAGTTTAAGATGGCTGCAAAATTATGATTGCTGCTGAACTTTTGACCTCGGTTTTTATAATTGAACATTATTGCAACATTTGTAATAAGCCGATAAATCAAATTACTTTTTAACGAGCTTCATTTAAACAGTTTTAAAATACATTTTAGACATTGTTATCTTAACTTCCACTTACCGAAAAAACAATACATGTAAATCTAAAATACAGTAAACAATGTGACAGTAAATAAATAATTGTAATTAATTAATTAATCCCTTGTGAGTTCGACTGAATATTCCACTAAATGTGTCTTTTCTTTGTTAACTCTAAATTTTTAGCTATGTTCTACAATATGAATTCATTTCTTTGAGTTGAAGATGGGCGGTGGCCAAAATTTCTAAGGCAATTACAGTGCGCCCTAAATCACTCACTGGCAGATCATTATATGAGAAAGTGTCGCTTCTTTTACCTAAAATCGATGTTTTTAACAAATTCAGAACTGATCTCCTCGACTGAACCCCTCGACTGACTGTCCGAGAACTGACTGCCACGAATGACTGTACCAAAACTGGCCTTCTCGACTGACTGTCCCAGAAATGTTCTCCTCGACTGACTGTCCTAGAACTGACCTCCTCGACTGGCTGTCCAAGAACTGACTTCCTCGACTAACTCTGTCTAAACTTACCTCCTCGACTGAACCCCTCGACTGATTGTCCGAGAACTGACCTCCTCGACTGACTGTACCAGAACTGACCTCCTTGACTGACTATCCCAAAACTGACCTCCTCGACAGACTGTTCCAGAACTGACCTCCTCGACTGACTGTCCCAGAACTGACCTCCTCGACCGACAGTCATGGAACTGACCTCCTCGACTGACTGTTCTAGAACTGACATCCTCGTCCTACTTTCCCTGAACTAACCTCATTCTCTTACTGTCACTGAACTGTGTATTAACTAGATGTTAAATATTGACTAACTAGATGTTAATTCTGTATTAACTAGATGTTAAATCTTGACTAACTAGATGTTAAATATTGACTAAATAGATGTTGATTCTGTATTAACTAGATGTTAAATCTTGACTAACTAGATGTTAAATATTGACTAAAAAGATGTTGATTCTTGATTAACTAGATGTTAAATATTGACTAACTAGATGTTAAATATTAACTAGATGTTAAATCTTGACTAACTAGATGTTAAATATTGACTAACTAGATGTTAATTCTGTATTAACTAGATGTTAAATCTTGACTAACTAGATGTTAAATATTGACTAAATAGATGTTGATTCTGTATTAACTAGATGTTAAATCTTGACTAACTAGATGTTAAATATTGACTAAAAAGTTGTTGATTCTGTATTAACTAGATGTTAAATATTGACTAACTAGATGTTAAATATTAACTAAATAGATGTTAATTCTTTATTAACTAGATGTTAATCTTGACTAACTAGATGTTAAATATTGACTATAAAGATGTTAATTCTGTATTAACTAGATGTTAAATCTTGACTAACTAGATGTTAAATCTTTACTTATTAGATGTTAATTTTGTATTAACTAGATGTTAAATCTTGACTAACTAGATGTTAAATATTAACTAACTAGATGTTAACTCTGTATTAACTAGATGTTAAATCTTGACTAACTAGATGTTAAATCTTGACTCACTAGATGTTAATTGTGTAGATTACACTAATACACAGTTCAGTGACAGTAAGAGGATGAGGTTAGTTCAGGGAAAGTAGGACGAGGATGTCAGTTCTAGAACAGTCAGTCGAGGAGGTCAGTTCCATGACTGTCGGTCGAGGAGGTCAGTTCTGGGACAGTCAGTCGAGGAGGTCAGTTCTGGAACAGTCTGTCGAGGAGGTCAGTTTTGGGATAGTCAGTCAAGGAGGTCAGTTCTGGTACAGTCAGTCGAGGAGGTCAGTTCTCGGACAATCAGTCGAGGGGTTCAGTCGAGGAGGTAAGTTTAGACAGAGTTAGTCGAGGAAGTCAGTTCTTGGACAGCCAGTCGAAGAGGTCAGTTCTGGGACAGTCAGTCGAAGAGGTCAGTTCTGGGACAGTTAGTCGAGGAGGTCAGTTCTGGGACAGTCATTCGAGGCGGTCAGTTCTCGGACAATCAGTCGAGGGGTTCAGTCGAGGAGATCAGTTCTGGAATGTGTTAAAAACATCGATTTTAGGTAAAAGAAGCGACACTTTCTCATATAATGATCTGCCATTGAGTGATTTAGGGCGCACTGTAATTGCCTTTGAAATTTTGGCCACTGCCCATCTACAACTCAAAGAAATGAATTCATATTGTAGAACATAGCTAAAAATTTAGAGTTAACAAAGAAAAGACACATTTAGTGGAATATTCAGTCGAACTCACAAGGGATTAATTAATTAATTACAATTATTTATTTACAATCACAATGTTTACTGTATTTTGGATTTACATGTATTGTTTTTTTTTTTTTTTTTTGGGTAAGTGGAAGTTAAGGTCACAATTTCTAAAATTTATTTTAAAACTGTTTAAATAAAGCTCGTTAAAAAGTAATTTGATTTATCGGCTTATTACAAATGTTGCAACTAACTAACTAAATGTTACTTCTGTACTAACTACATTTCACTTCTCTACCAAATAGTTGTTAATTCTTTATTAACCAGATGTTAAAAAAAACTACCAATACACTAACAAAACTCTGTGGGATTTAATAACTGTTCTGTCAATTAACATTAGTGCTTAACGCCTTTGGCTGTATGTTAATTCAGGAAACCAAGCGTGCATAATGACCAATATATAAACAAACACCTGTTTCCAAACATTCAGACAACAGTCATGCATATTTATTTAATCTCAGAAACGCTTTTCTAGAAGACGCTTGGATTTTCGTAAGTCAATTTAAGAGCGTAACTGTAGTATATACATTATTGAAAAAAATCTTATCAGCATAAAATATTTAATTTAAATATTTTTTATGGATTCTGGTTATTTCGTCGAAAAAATGGTAATGGTAAATGTACGGTGGCACAGAGGTGACATGAAATATATTTTTCATATTACGTGCGCACGTATAACTCTTTACGTGCGCACGTATTAACCTATTACGTGCGCACGCATTAGCTATTACGTGCGCATGTATTACCTTTTACGTGCGCACGTAGTAACCAATACGTGCGCACGTATTACCTAAAAGTAATACGTGCGCACGTAATAGGTTAACCAATACGTGCGCACGTATTACCTATTAGTAATACGTGCGCACGTAAAAGTTAATACGTGCGCACGTATTGGTTACTACGTGCGCACGTAATAGGTAATACGTGCGCACGTAAAAGGTTATACGTGCGCACGTAATAGGAAAAATATATTTCATGTCACCTCTGTGCCACCATATAAATGTGTTAAAAAATTAAGTTATTTTTCACCAGACAGCCATACTTACTAAACGGATAAATACGTGCAGCTAATGTTGAAATTCTGTGTTACTTCCCTGTCCATATTCTTGAACAAAAGCGATCGGTTATAGAACTGCAGGGGACACCGAAATACCCAATGAAAACAAGCAACAGATAGCAATGAAAAGGACAAACTTTTTGTTCGAGTTGAAATTGAAGTTAGGTGATAGGAAGTGTTGTGGGCTGTAGGTCGGTATTTAGACAACTTACTTATCTAGGTTTATCCGCATGTTCATGTAAGGTACATGTGAGACAAGCTCTTAAGAATGATGCTTTAGATTGCTTCGAATTGCAAAGTTTTTACCAGGAGGGTCTCGCCAGGTAGATTTATAAAATCTCCCGTCACAGATTTCGCATGGGCAGGTGCTGATTTGAAAACTCATCAATAATCCATACAAGAATAGGCGTTACAGTAACATAAACTCCCACAGCACATTTCAGAAGTACATTAATAGGTCTATACTTTAGATATTCAACTTGATTTATTGCTTGCAATATCTAAATGTAAAAAATATCTTAAAAACTACTTCCTATTTATTTTGTTTTATTAACTTGCATACATGTGTATTTGTTTTCAGAATTAAAAAATCAAAAGTTTAAAGCAAAGAAAATATGAAAAATAAAATAACAACAACTTTGTTTCACGGTAAGTATTTATCGAAATCCCGTAAGTAATGTTGGTGCCAAAAATGGACTTGACAGATTCAATCGTCATTATTCTATTCTAATTCTTATGTCAAAATTGAAAAACAATAATGTTGCCAGTGGTTTTTAGATGAGAGTTAGATAATTAAATTTCACACTTTCAATTTTGTGTGCCAAACTTAATACATTGAGTTATTCACACAATCAAGGATGATTTCATACCATTGTTTTTATTTAATTTTATATGCCAATGTTAATACATAAGGATTATTTATACAATTAAGGATTAACTCTGTTTCGTACCAAACTTTGGAACCAAACCTGATATATACCTGGTCTAAAAATGTTAACAAAAAGCTTATGACTAATTGTAAGGTTTTTTTTTAAGATGACTGCATGGGACATCATTTTGGCTAATATATGGATGCATGTTCCGGATGTTAATATCAATGAAATTATCAGCTGTGATAGCCTTTTAAGGCTTGTAAACCAGGTCCTACTTACAATCGAACGAGAAAATGTTTAAAAATAAACGAGTTTATCACATTTCAAACGGAAAAAAATGTTTAAACCAGAAGTATTTTACATAAAACTAAAACAAAATGCATTTATAATACTTTTACATAGTCCTACATCAAGTTTTTACATCTACAAAGTACTCGTCTATTTAAAAAAAAATATTTTAGCCGACAATGCACAAGTATGTCACCTGATTTGAAAAATATATTTGAAGTTTCATACTAGTTGATTTATGGATGTGTGCCAAGCACTTTCCGACCCTGAAAAATATCAATACGGCTCAGTCGAATCCCTTCAGTAGCATTATAACCACACCACTGAAAATCAACTCCGATGACGTTAGAAAATTTTAATCAATGGTCAAAATATGTGTTTGATCAAAATGGTTAAAACTTGTTTGTTTTATGGTGCCATGTTCTTGGTTGCATCGGCTGAAGGGAAGTAAATGTAATCAATTGTATTTTTATGTCTTTTGGGTGGAACGATAGACAGACACATTATCCTTTCATTTCATCTTCTATAAAATTCAGAGTTTTTTTTATTTTAGGTCTGTTGCTGTATTTGTTGATTCTATCATTTAGAGAGACGGAAGCGGAAGCAACGAATTGTCTTGATTTTAGAAATCCTTCCGATTGCGAGAGACACAATGACTGTACCTATGTAAAAGCGGGTTGTATCTCAGACTGCACGAGGATTGCAAATGACAAGTCTAAGTGTGAAGAATTAAACGGGTGTAGATATGTATCAATGCTTTCAATGTGCGTCACTAAATGATTTTAATTTTTATTTTGTGCAATATACATGGTAAATTACCTTCCAGTAGCTTATCAATGAAATCAGTCGGCTATCATGCATTAAAAATGATTTTTTTAATTAGTTGTTCCAGTTATTTCCAATAAAAGTAGTACAGCACAGGCTATTTATCACAGAGAGAGAGAGAGAGAGAGAGAGAGAGAGAGAGAGAGAGAGAGAGAGAGAGAGAGAGGGGGGGATAAAAGTAAACATTAAATTTAAGCGATACACTAACTTTTTTGAAATCAGACATACCTGTAAGTGACAAATGCTCGTATAAGTGACACAGTATTCTGGTTCAGCATAGATTTAATCAATAATTTAAAATAAAGCGTTTTCAGAAAGCTTTATTATAAAAAATACAATCCTATTCTTATTGATTCTATGGTAACCGAATTTCAATTGACAGTGCAAAGTATGTGTAAAATGTCTTATAAAAGTTATTTCCCTTGTCACGAATTTGTTTACTAATACATGTATTTTAAATCGTGAATGTCTATGTTAAAAAACAACGTAAATCGTGTAATTAATGCGATAGCCGGTGACGTTCCATTATCAGGAAGGGGGTATGGAACGCAAAAGTCTAAACTCTAATTATCTCAGTTGATTTTATTTTAACTCAGTGAAACTCAGTTAAACTCAATTTGAATGGCAAATTATATAATTATTCATATGAACTGAACTCATTAACTGGATAAAAGTTAGTTTTTCTATTTTTTGTCATTTTGCGTCTGTTAAAATAAAACTTTTATTTTCTGGAACTCCAATTAACTTAAGAAAACTAGAATTATGAGTTCAAGAGAGTTTAAAATTTCATGAAAGTCAGATTAATTAATGTAGTTTTAATCAATTATTCTTAGTTAAATGTTTTCTCCAGATAAGTTGAATTAATTTATATCTTCTTAGATAAACTTGAAGAGATTCTGCAATTCCCATTAACTATATTTAATTCATATTAACTGCGTTTAATTAGCTTTATCTGAAGTTAAACAGTGAATTATTTAACTACTGTTACCTTCGCCTTTCCTTTGTGGGTGATATTGATTTAACACTACAGTTAAGGTCTTTGATAAAACTTGAATCGGTTTTTTTCTGAGACAGCTGAGAAATCTCAAGTAACGTGAGAAGAAACAAATTTTTTACATGAAAACAGACAACATCAGTTATGAGATAGTTGAGAAGTCTCAAGTACCTTGAGAAGAACCACAGATTTTTGTGAAGAAAACTGATATCTTATTTGGATTTACTCTAGTCGGATTCGTACCATGGAAGTGAGGAGCATTGTGATCCGAAAGCTGACCTTTCGGATTTCTCAACTCTTTAGGTTCCATTAACTTATGAATGAATCAAAATAATAATCGAACATCTATTTTACTCCAACGTTTAAGAGCAAGGATTTTGAACAATAAATGAATCGTTGATTTTAAGATACTTTAAATTCCAAAATACAACAGCCCATTATCCCTGTAAGAAGGACACTGAGAAATTTTCAGAAATATCAAAAAATAAAAAAAGTCTTTTATTTGTCACAAGTTGACAAAGGCTGGTGTAAAATATATATATATATATATATATATATATATATATATATATATATATATATATATATATATATATATATATATATATATATATATATATATAATTTTCAGTTTAAAGAAGGTTAAGTTTAACAATTGCATAGGAAAACAAATTACACTTAAAACTTTGTTTTAAAAAATGTTTAATGAAACTGAATGTTGATTTCAGGACTAAAATGTACATTTCTTTATCACGGCAAATTTCTATAGCAGGTTGGAACGCAAGAGAAATATTTTGATTCTCCTAGCGTAATACACTTGTTGTGACAAAGTGTGACTCTACAAGCGAATGTTACACATTTACATCTATCACATTAACATCTAATAACTTCAGGATAAAGTCCACGTTCACACACACTGGCATGATATTTGGCTCTCACATTTTTTCCTTGACATTGGGTGGGGTTCTTTCTTACCCAGTCATTTATGTGACTGTTGCAGTCATCTCTACATCCCCGGAGTCTTCTGCAGCTTACGTGTAGCCAGTGTGAATGCGTTCTAATTGATCCCCAGTCGTGTAATGTCTCAGATGTAGTAGCATCAACGGCTTGGCAAAAGCAACTAAAACAAAAGGAATTGTTTTGAAAATAAGTATTTCTAATCGGCGATCTTAATATGTGTCAATATTAACATTTGGCTTACTTTTTATCGAATTATTAACCTGATACCAGGGTAAAGTGACCGATGTAGTTGTATACTTGTCTGCAGAATACCGACTCGGTAAGCTACAACTCACACTATACTACTCAACAGGTCGCCCTGATTGCGCGACATATCATTAGATATTGCCCTCAAGATCTTAAGAGAAAAGAGAATTTAGAAACTTTGATGCTGTTAATAATGCTGTAAATGTTTGTATTTTTTGGCAACAATGTCTATTTAAAAATACTTAAATATTGAACAGATACTTACCAACAATGAAAAACGCAAGCTTTATGCATTTGCAATAAAGCATTTTAAATTTTTAAAAAAATGTTTTACTCATTTATTTTTTTACTTTTTAATTTTTTTTATCGGCATCGACAATAAACCTACGGATATTGCAGTTGCATGTTTCATGAATTGTATTGGCTTACATAAATCACATGTTTATCATGACGTCACAGTATAGTCTGGAAGCAACACATTGAAACAATCTCTTAATTGATCAGTGAAAAGTCTAATGACATTCTATTGAAAATCCTTGATATTCCGTATTCAAGTGATTATGTCTGGATGAGTTGTAAATACTGCCCGTCTCCACCCAACCCCTGCCCCCGTAGCGAAAGACCAGGTACACCCAATTTACAACAATGACCGGTCAGTTTATAACACCATGATCTACAATTGGTTAATATATACAACGGTGGCATTTGTAATAATAATAATAATTTTTTAAAAAAAGTTTTTTTTATTTACTTACTTTTTCCGATCACGTGCGCGTACGCAACCAATCACAAAACATAAACACATTATTACTATTCTTACAAACATGTTCTCTAAATCTCTGAGTGTTTTGTAGCTATATCCTGTTTCTTATTGAATATTTCTCCCAATCTAAAAAAAATAAAATATTTACTGTTGAAGCAACAAAAGAAAAACGATTTTATGGTTGTAATGTTGTCAAGCAGTTTTCCAGCTAATCGCGATAAATAGACTCAATCTAAGAGTAAGTTCGTGCAGCGACATTTAAATGTCAGATACGCGAGTGTGTAAATATGATTCTGCTTTGTACCAGAACACACTGAGCACTTTTGAAAGGCGATTTTTGTGGAGGGGTAATAAAGAATACTGCACTTACGGCGATTTTTGTGAAGGGGTAATAAACACTACTGCACTCGGGGCGATTTGTTTGCGAAGGGGTAATGGGGACTGTTACATTCGGGGCGATTTGTTTTTAAAAAGGTAATGAAATCTGCTGCACTCGGGGTGGTTTTTGTGAAGAGGTAATGAAGACTGCTGCCCTCAGGTGGATATTTTGTAAAGGGGTTATGAAGACTTCTGCACTAAGGGTTATTTTTTGTGAAGGAATAATGAAAACTGCTTGCACTCAGGGCGATTTTTTAAAGGAATAATGAAGACTGCACAACTCAGGGCGATTTTTGTGGAGGAATAATGAAGGCGTCTGTATTCAGGGCGATTTTTTTTAAGGAATAATGAAGACTGCTCCACCCAGGGCGATTTTTGTGAAGGGGAAATTTAGCCTGCTGCACTCAGGATGATTTTTTGTGGAGGGGTAATAAAGACTTCGGCACTAAGGGCGATTTTTGTGAAGGGGTTATAAAGACTTCTGCTCTAAGGGTGATTTTTTGTGAAGGGTTATAAAGACTTCTGCACTCAGGGCAATTTTTGTGAAGGGGTAATGAAGACTTCTGCATTCAGTGCGATTTTTTGTAAGGGTGCAATGGAAAAATTCTGCTCACAGGGCGATTTTTTGTGAAGGGGTAATGAAGATTGCTGCAATCCGGGCAATTTTGTGAATGGGTGATGAAGACTGATGCATTCAAGGCAATTTTCTGTGAAGGGATAATGAAGACTGCTGCGCTCAAGGCAATTTTCTGTGAAGGGGTAATGAAGATTGCTGCACTTGGGGCGATTTTTTGTGAAGGGGTAATAAAGACTGCTGCACTCAGTGCGATGTTTTTGTGAAGGAAGTTCTGCAGCTGAGATTCTGCTGTTATATAAAGTACATATATTTGTTATTACGGAATACACATCAAGGCAAAAATGTGCATCGAGTGAAAACTTTTCTCTTTTTGTCGGTTTCAACACACAGTTGAATGGAACTCGCCAGTGTACCACGTGATCAATACCTCTTAACGTTTGTGCGGAATGAAATGGACAAAGGTTACGTCAAATATTCCCGAAAAACGTCGTTTTTACCGGAAAACGTCACTTTATGCGATTCCATTGCCTACAGAATTAATTGTCCCGCACAAAAGGTATAAGGTATCACGTGGAGCTCTGGGGAATTCCATTGTTTTGTGCTACTTTTGACTTTTTTATGAAATAATGCATTCAGAAGATGCGCATATTACTTTTAAATGCATTGTTTCATAAAAATTCAAAAAATAGCACGTAACAGAATAGTTTAATTTGTTAAGGAATAATTTGAGTCTTATTGAATTTTTTATGTTCGACAGACACATTTGCACAACGATCCGTTAATTTACATAATTTTTCAGTTATTTTGAATTTCTTATTTTTAATAAAAACTTTTTAACTAACTTTGCTGATTTTCAACTCATTTCATTGCTTTCGTGTAATATTGTGTCATTTTATAGTATTTCCATGTGTGTCATAAAACAATACAATTCAAAATAAACATTATTACTAATAATAATAATAATAATAATAATAATAATAATTATTATAATAATAATAATAATAATAATAATAATAATAATAATAATAATAATAATAATAATAATACACGTTATTATAATAATAATAATAGTAACAGTAGTATTACCTTATGTTATCCTTTGTAGCTGGTTAATGTAATGAGCCTTAAGAAGCATAACGTAATTTATACAAAAACGATCCCATTTTGAAACTCATGTACGAAACCAAGTCATTTATATATAAACCAATCAAAGCTAAAAAATCCCCAATAAAGAGTTTCAATTGGTTGTAAATAGATCCTGCAATTCCGAGAAAAAAAATTTTAATACGCTGAATAATATCCGTTTCTTGGTACTTCGCATTATTTTAAGCAGAATAACATAATGGTTTCTTGAAAATTGATAAAAAAAAATACTTGTATGTTTATTCTTATGTTGTTGAGAAATTCTTTTTATCATTGCGTCGTGTTTTCTTTAAAAAAATCCTGGTTTTAAAATCGTCTGTTTATAGATATACTTTGCAGAAAAATACTTGTATAAAATGGCACTAACACGCTTTCGTATATACGTCACTAGATGAGGATGTAAGTATATATGTAGGTCATGAAATTATGAGAAGAGAATTATAAAAACTCAAATACTTAGACACATGATGGATTGCACGTCTACCACTTTTGAAATCGCATTAGTTGATCGTGCATCTCCGACGTACACATTTCTTCCACATTTTGTTTAAGTTTGTAAGAAACAGAACACTTAAGAGAAATGGTTAGAATTCTACAAAATAACAGTAAAACCTGTACATATAAATACCGACCTTATGGTTTTTGATAAATAGACTTTTATATAGATGAAAAAAACTAAATGCATGAACAGTTGCTAGAGTGCTCGCTGTGTATGTGAGAGGTCGGGGTTCAAATCCCGAGCGTGTCTGAATTGTTAGTGACTGTTCTTTTGCCAAGCACTCGGCATTTAGAAATGAAAGTCACGAAGTCACGGAGTCCTCCGGAGCAGACCTTTAAAAAACAATTGCAATCTTCCGTGTCAATACAGGCATGGCACGTTAAATAACCTCCCTGCACATGCCCTAAGCGCACTGCAAAGGCTGAAATTTCTGCCACTTCACCTATAGCTGGGTACGTCTCGATATAAGTTAAATGATATTGACTGGGACCCAACACCCAAATTAAGCAATTTTTAGTTAAAATATGGAGTATATAGATATTCAAAAAGTTGTTTATATGTTTTTGTATAGTGGCGGTCGCTTTCGTGTAAGTTATCTATTATTATTATAATTATTATTATTATTATTATTATTATTATTATTATTATAATATATATATATATATATATATATATATATATATATATATATATATATATATATATATATATATATATATATATATATATATATATATATATATATATAACACAAATACCAGTTGAATTTTGATGTGCCAGATGTGCACATTTCGGAAATTCATTCCTCATCAGTGACACTAAAAATAGTTGTAATCCTGTTTTATTCAACCTTTCACAAATGTATGTATTTATATAATATTATTATGTATTTTTCCACCTAAATGTATATGTTTATTTTTGTAATATGTAACAATATTCCGTAAGTTATTCGATTTATTAAAGAATAGATTAGAATAGAATATAACAGATTTTCTGTATTATCAAAACTTTTCATTATGTTAGGCACTCGTATTACGATAATGATTCTTAACTTGTACCAGAACAAATTAACAAACAACACATTGATTCAATAACCTTAAAATCTATACCACATTCGGCTTTATTGGAGATGTTCAACTCGTGGCTACTTGACCAAGGTTATAAGCTTATAGCTTATAGTTTGTCTTAATATGATTCCAGCTGATTATCGATGAATAAATAAGCATTTTACAACAAAAGATCTTTATAGGAGACGTCAGCAATGTAGAAAAATATCTCTTGGAGCGAACTATGTCAAGATAATGTAGGTGTATGATTGATTTATTAGTAAATACAAGCTTGAAGCGGGGGTGCCCGAAAATGAGTTAGGTACCTTGTAGTAAATATAGGTAGGGGGACCCCGTATACGAAACAAGTGCCTGTGACTCAAAGTAATGAAGTAGAAGTAAAGAAAAGTTATGTTTTTAACCTGAGATATACCTATTTTATCATTTTTGTGTTTAACAAAAGATATTTGAGGTGAATAAATCTTTTTTTCCATTTCATCAACGTGCCCTTATTCAGCGTTTGGCATAAATTCTTTCAAAAAAATTATTTTATGTTTTTACATTCCATTTACATATTACATTCTAAATTGTCTTAAATTATCTATTTTAAGTCTATGTATAAATTTCAATCTAATTTTTAGGTTGTTCTTCATACAGCATCAGAGAAAACTTGAAGTATTTGAAAATTTTTGTGTAAAATTTAGGATTACAATACAGATTTATCTCCCCTTTTCTATAGAAAATGCTATTTGTAACTTCAATTGGCAAAAAAAGAAAAAAAAAACAAACAAACAAATTCCACTGGATTGAAATTGGTATATTTTTTATGGTGAATAAAAACACATTCCTAAAATCAATCGCATAAAAATATTTTCTGTTGCAATTACTTTGAGGTTTGACCCTATTTTTCATAGATTGACTAGGCTAATCGGAAAATTTTGAGTCTTTGATACGGAAATAGTTCTAACCCTACACACAGCCGCAAGACATAAAGTGTGTTATAATCAAAGGAAATTTTGACTGCTGGCTGTTATCATGAAATGCGCGGGAAAATTATCAGTTCGACTTATTCAAAATCAAAAAAGTGAACTGCAATTAAAATAAAATAGTGCAGGTACCATGGTAATCATGGTTTTACATCAAATGCATTTGTAATTTAATGCATGGTTTCCTTTATTTACTCAAGTTCTGTAATTTCAAAATATTTTTCTTTCATGACGGTATTTTCGGCAGACAAATCATTCCGCTTTTTTCCCATACATACCAAACTTTGGATATCACTCCTAGATTCCGGGTTTGAGCATGACGTACCGGTTGCAGAAACCCGGAAGTATTTGTAGGATGATTTATGCCTTCTTATGTGGTAAAGGATATGTTCAAGTGAGTATGAGTTATCGAACTTGACAATCAATATTACGCGGGAAAACTTTGTCATTGTAAAGTAGAAAATTACTTAACAACTAATTTATGTAAAACAAAGTAAAACAATTTATTGCAAATAAGTACATCCTAAAGTACATGAATTTGGCTATAACAATGACGAAACATCAACTTGCTGAATAAAAAAAATGGGTCACTTGATAACAGTATCACAAAGCAGGAAGCCAATTACAATTTCCTGGAGAAAAACTTTCTGTACTTGTATTCTGGAAATGAGAGTATTGCTCGGTCCTGTGACTGCTGTCCACAGGGGAGGTAAATCCGTCCCTAGATTTCAAACACACTTCTCCGTTTTTTATATCGTCTGCTGTCAGTTCTATATTTGGCGGTATACAGTCTGGAGACAACGTGTCTAAAAACTGAATCCATTGGCTAATACGTCCACAAGATGGCGTTTTATTTTGGTTATGGAAGATCGACTGTCCTGTCTGATTATTTCCTCTTTCGGGATTAGCTACTGTAAAAATATGAAAATGTTTTTTAATAAATAAATAATTATTGCTCAGTATTAGACAAATGTAATTTCTTACTTTAAATGGCTATTTTTAAACTTTTTTTAATGAATTTTTCTTTATTTATTTTGTTAAATAGTTATCTTAGAGTATCAATTATTATAAATAAAAAGTACATTAAAGGGCGTGTGGTGTGTAAATGCAAGTTAATTTATTTTTCTCATTTGTCGATACGGTTAGTGGCAGAATGGTGGAGAATTCGCACACGAAATGCCAAAATAAAAACAGTCGAAAAAAAGACAGTTAGAGGTGATGTTACGATTCCGTAGTCACTACCCATTCTTGTAAACAACAAACGATATTTCCAAACTAAGTTTGTTTTATACATCTTGTTATTTCTTTATAAATAAAACGATAGATGAAAAACTTTTGGAAATAAACAAAGCAACCAGAAAGACGAGAGATATGAAACAAAAATGCCAAAGTCATATACTAGTATTACTGATCAAACAAAAAATACACTTATCAATTTGGAATTATACTGGGTATGGTAAAAAGAAGTAATTTCATAGTACCAAACTTTTAATGTATCTCAAAAACAACGTTTTTTTAAACAACCTCGTATATCCACACTTACTATTAAATCTACAGCTTTCAGTTCCGGTAAAAGATTCATTTGAGTCCTCTTCGTCGATGTCCATTACGTCGTGACCTTGACCTACTTGATAGTTGGACACTTGAAAAGTTTTCTTCGCCTTAGCTCTTTTGTTTTGAAACCAAACTCGGACAACACGTGTATCTAGACCAGTTTCCTGTACGAGTTGTCTAAGTGCATGACGGGAAGGTTTGTTATTGTGGTTATATGCTTGGGACAGGATGTTGGCTTGTTGTACTGATATGTTCGTTCGCAGACGTTTTCCGCTTCCGTTTGACTCTGAATCACTGTCTGTTCCACAAAATCCTTCAAAATAAAATAGATTGTAAAAAAAAAGAAAATAATCAAGAGTAATTTGATTTTTACGCCAAAGAGAGGTTAATTTTACTTTAGTCGAGACATTAAGTTTTGTTATGATAGAGAAAACTGGAGTGACCAAAAAATAACATTTGAGCATCGGTAAGCTAACTTTCACACTGTCTCACGCGAGTATCTGTTTGAGTGTGTTTTAAATATGGGCGTTGAGATATGTTTTGATCGATGAATCGGCGTTTATGACAACTCGGCAGCAGAGATCAGACATATGACAGCTGTTGTTTGTCGTATTCTTCCGATGTCTATAAAACGAAATACTAAATGTCCTGGGGAAAACAATCAGCAATATCTAGCTTAATTTGCTTCCATCAATCAACAAGTCCGAATTATTACAGCCGAATACGGTATATTAATTTTACAAAGGAGTTTGTATGAAAACAATATAAACCACTCAAAACTTCAATCGGTATTTTTTCGTCTGGCGGAACTATATTCCGAATGTCATTACGGAATTTACCGAGTTGTAACGACTTACTTGGCTGACTTTGTTCTTTCATTCTGTGATAATCGTCTTCACATACAAGTTTGTTGTCATCTCGTAGGTAGATCTTGTCACCTGTCTGTAAATCCCTCTGACAGTATTCACATACAAAACACGTCATGTGGTAAATATTGTGATGTATCTTTCTGACAATCTCTGTCGGACTCATCTGCATACAGCAACCTGCACATTTCCATCCAAAATATCTGGAAAAATGTATAAAAAGAAATATTTCAAAAGATCTTCTATTATGATAATGTCTTATGGTACCATAAAAATTTAAATTTGAGTTTTGGTTATAAGTCTTAAAGCGCCTTTATAGACAGCGAAGTAGAATAATGGTATTTTAAGCCCGTCAAGATGCCTTTACTTGATTATACCAAGGCTATCAGATCTGGGTCTGGTTGTTCCGAACAACTTCGAAAGTTTCGTTATTTTAACTACAAGAAAATTAAAAAACATATATATTCAATTGAATAGATCTATGTTTATTATTGAGATAATATTTTGATGTAAACTGTTTTTGTTGGATAATAAGAATAGCATGCTTTTACTATTGAACAGAATTGGGGCTCGGTAGCCGAATGGTCTAGAGCGCGCGCTTGTGGATCACGCGCCTCACCGCCTGAGTTCGAATTCTACTCGGGACAGATCCTAGTGTGAGAAAGTTTGTCGGTTCGCTTGCCGAAGGTCGATGGTTTTCTCCGGGCACTCCGGTTACTTCCACCATCCCAGAACTGTCCGCCTCGAAATAAGTGAAAGAATCTTGACTGGGGCGTAAAACACCATTACTCCACTGACTGATAAACAAGATTATAATTTGCATTTAGCAAATGGTTAAGCTAATGAATATTTAAACAACTGTGCCTCTAGACAATAGAGAAGACCAGAGAACCCGGTGGTGATGAAAGCTGTCACACGTAAGTGCGCGTTTTCGATCAATCGGGCACATAGCCCTCCTCAATTGCAAGTAAATATAGGAATATCTCTCTCTCTCTCTCTCTCTCTCTCTCTCTCTCTCTCTCTCTCTCTCTCTCTCTCTCTCTCTCTCTCTCTCTCTCTCCTACTTACGACATATAATCCTCCTCGCAGTAAAGATCCTTTCCATCACTAAAACAAAACTGTCTCAATGATTGTCGACAACAGGCGCATCTTAAACAGCCGCTATGCCACAATTTACCGTTTACTTTTTGAATCATTTCCTCGTAAATAATATTTCCACATCCAGCGCAACATGGTGAACCTGAATTATACAAGAAATTTTTTTATCTAAAAATTTAAAAACAAAATTATTCCTGTTACATATAAAACATTACAACATACAACATCATAACATAAAATAAACAAATGAAATAAAAAAGTATGAGTTCATAAAATATGAATTAAAATGGAAATGAAAACAAAAGCAAACCAACAAAAGTAAATCTCTGGTTTATAGGGTAAATGTAATATATATATATATGATCATGATCATTTATGAAAACATTTTTTGTGAAAAACAATAGCATATGAAAAATAAAATTTGCAGTAATATACTGTATTTATTACCAATAAATAAATGAATAAATAAATAAATAAATAATTAAATAAATATTTTTTAAATGTCTTTGTAGAATCCAACAGATTTTAAGTTTAACTTTATAAAGGTGACACATGCTTTGTTTATTATTTTAGTTTAAACAATATTCTATTTAGAAAACAATCAAAATATGAGTGTAACAGTACTAGTAGCATGTACATGTATATATATATATATATATAATGTTAAATCGATCCAAGAACAAGACTTTATCATTTTATGTCTTTATTTGTCGGTCTTGAACGTCACATTACGGTCCATTCCGTCTGTTTTTTGGTTTTTTTTTCTCTCACTATTTTCATTTAAAAAGCATACTATTTATTTAAAATTGTAAAATCTGATATGTTCAATTTTCATCAGAAAAATTATTTTTGTTTGAGTAATCGATTCATCTGTGATTGTAATTAATTAATTTTCTTTTGTCTCGTAAGTCAATAAGTCAATTTTAATTTCGGCCGTATGTCGACATTTTTAAATTTTATTTACATTGATGCGACATTTTTAAATATAAGTTTTATATTATTATTATTATTATTATTATTATTATTATTATTATTATTATTATTATTATTAACAACTATTTATTATTATTATTATTATTATTATTACTTCAACACATTTTTTCTTTGAAAAAACTATTTTGTACTTTTTTTTGTTATTATTATTGTTATTGTTGTTATTGTTATTGTTATTATTATTATTATTATTATTACTTCAACAATTTTTTTCTTTGCAAAACTATTTTGTACTTAATTCTAATTACACTTATTGTTATTATTATTATTATTATTATTATTATTATTAAACATTTTTTCTTTAAAAACATTACTTTGTGGTAATTTTAATTACAATTAAAAAATTGACAAGAATAATTAAACAAATTAGTGTTTGCAGTAATTTAAAAATTCATTAGTGTAATGTGATAAGTTAATTTTGTTTTTTTAAATTGCTATTTTTTGAAATTTAAAAAATTGAAATAAACAAAATAAAAAATGCACAAATAAGCCAAAACAAAATTACATGTTGTGTATAAATACCTTCTCCCCAGGGATCATCCGGTGTTGATGAAGTTACTGGTACAATTTTACTATTGTCGTGTCCCGTCTCTCTATAAGATGGGGGCGTCATCATACTTTAACACTTTCGTTAATTTTTTATTTTTTTTTTTATTCGCCCTTACGATATGATACCACGCTTTATCCTTGCTAGCCGAAGCAGATATGGGACAAAAACATTTATGTGTGTTGGTTTTTATATCCGTACCCGCAATATGTCGGAAGTTATAGTATACTTCCAAACATTGCAATTAAAAGTCGGACCCTGTAACTCAATTTATCAGGTCTCCTTTGTCGGGTCTGTCTGCATATCGGTCAGTCTCAGTTTGTAATCAAAACAATTGCCACTTTAAAAGTCTAGCTCGTCCTCGTCAGGACATTGATAGGTCCGTACCTGGAAATTTCTCACCTGTCCATTACCCCGATTTTCTCCAGGTAAACACTGCCATCTAATCTAATTTCGCCGAAAAGACTTCTACTCTTAATTACTCATGATTGATAATTAATGAGCTCTATCAGTAATACTTTTGTTTGTTAAGTCATAAGTTGGTATCCTACCAGGTATGGTATTTATTGTCAGGTGTAAAACCCAGTGGGTGGGACTTAAACTCAGACAAGCTAATTGCGATTTTTTGAGTAGTTCATTCGTCTGGACATTGGATTGAGTAAGTGATATATACACGAAGATAAATAAACAATGGTATTTAGTGGTTTTTAAGTATCTTATTTAATTTTTTTTTTCGGAATATATATATTCTGTTTTGAAACTTATCTATTCGACGCAACATTGATCAATAAGTTTTTTCAAGAAATTATATGACATTGTATTCTCTTGAAATTTTAAATGGCTAACATTGATAGAATATATTCTTATCAAGGTATTTATTCAAACCTGTTAAAACTTGGATACATAAGCTCAAAGTTAGAATTATTTGTTTTTTAAATTACTATTAAAAACTTTGATTTGAAATCGTGTAAGGTTACCCATCATTATTACGATTTACGGTTCAGTACTCTTTCTTTTTCTTTTCTTTTTTTTCTTCTTTTTTATTTATTTATTTATTTTTTTTTAGCTGTCTTTAATTTTCAGTTTATTTATCTTTTTATTTAAAAATTTATTTATTTATTTATTGAAATTTAAGCAATAAAGCGTGAATAATTCATAATATAGGGTACTCACATCAGTTATGCCCATATCCCTTTTGCAGATATCCGGAATAATGTAACTTTTTAGGATAAAATTGAACTTATGAAATGCCACATCAAAATGGAAATTAAAATTCTTCACAAGCGTTTTGTGTTTTTACGTGGAATGTTATTGAATTAATGTCCCCTGTTATATTTATAAATTTCTCATAATTAGTGATAGTGTCATATATCATTTTCTAATGCATTTAATGATAAAATTTTTTTAAAAATCATAATTGACAGTAGTATTGTCCACTGTGATTATATTAAAATTATATGAATATCCGTATGAAGAACTAAATGTCAATAAACCGTTTAATTGTATAAATTGGTATTTTTTAAAAACGCAATCATATTTCTAGATGTATTTTTTCGTTAAAAAATTATATGTAACCTTTGGTTAAAGGTCGAAATAAATGATAGAATGATAAACAACATAATTTATGACAAACATTTTAATATAAATTCTCACAGTGAATATTGATAGTCAAAAACATCCACGTCGAGCCGAAATAAAAACCCTATCCTGTAGAAATAATACTATACTTTCTGTTTCGCGTGTTTAAGTTTTCTCTATCTATTTCTCTTCTTTTTCCTCCTTTAGAGGGATATGGTCCGGTGTTCTATAGTGCACTTATTGACAATTGCCCCAAATTAAGCCCAGATAAATTTGACAACGGCTTCGAATTACGCCCAATCAGATTTAACAACGGCTCCAAATTACGCTCAGACAGATTTGACAACGGCTTCGAATTACGCCCAGACAGATTTGACAACGGCTCCAAATTACACTCAGACAGATTTGACAACGGCTCAAAATTACGATCAGACAGATTTGACAACGGTTCCAAATTACGCCTAGACAGATTTGACAACGGCTCTAAATTACGCACAGACGGATTTGACAACGGCTCCGAATTATGCCCAGACAGATTTGACAATGGCTCCGAATTACGCCCAGACAGTTTTGACAACGGCTCCAAATTATGCCCAAACAGATTTGACAACGGCTTCGAATTACGCCAAGACAGATTTGACAACGGTTCCAAATTACGCCAAGACAGATTTGACAACGGTCCCAAATTACGCTCAGACAGATTTGACAACGGCACCAAATTACGATGAGACAGATTTAACATCGGTTTCGAATTACGCCCAGACAGATTTGGCAACCACTCCCAATGGAACTCGCCAGTGTACCACGTGATCAATACCTCTTAACGTTTGTTCGGAATGAAATGGATAACGATTACGTCAAATATTCCCGAAAAACGTCGTTATTATGGGAAAACGTCACTTAATGCCATTCCATTGCCAATAGAAATAATTGTCCCGCACAAACGCTAAGAGGTATCACGTGGTACTCTGGCGAATTCCATTACGCCTAGATAAATTTTAATTTAAGAAAGTTTCACTTGTTGAAGTACTTGTAAGGTGATTTTCAATGAACACTTCGGCACATATCGCCACCCCCCCCCCCCCCCCCCCCCCCCGCACATCAGCCGAAAAGGAAATGCCTATTATAATTCCATTCCACTCTACTTTTTTTTTTTTGCAAATGCTAAAACAATTAAGTATTTCAATTCACATTTTAAATGCAAAATTGACATAAAATAATAATAATAAATGAATGAATAAATAAATAAATAAATAAATATTTTTTTTAAAAAGTTTCTCATTTCGAAAGCAATTTTGAACGCCATTTCGGATTTTACGTAGTCTGTAATTGCAGAATTGTAAAGTTACAGAATAATGCAACACGATGCTGTTTTGATTAAGGCATTACTTAGTAATCGTAAATGCATATCGCTTTCTATTTTTCTATCTTCAGCTCTATATGCAGAATTTTATTACTTTGAGTATTCTGTAAAAGAAAATAAAAGTATAAAAGTGGTGTAAAGCTAGTCCGCTATTCTAGTCCGCAGTTTTATATAAAAAATGCGCTTATGAGATTATGTAGATACTTGTTAAAAAGCTCTGATAAAGCATTTTAACTAAAGCTAGGTTTTACTAAACATAACTGGACGTTGCAGACCAATATTTGGACCCTCTGGCCAGTTTATGATTAACAATTGTCATGTCGGACAGAAATATCTGTTATTAATAACAGATGGTCAAAAATTAATAGCTGAATTGTTTACAATTTTTATTTATTTTATGATTATATATTTAATTTCATTATCACGATGATGGCATATGCTATTACTATAAAATATTTCTGCCCTTAGTAAAAATCATACATATATTTAGTTTCAATGTCCAAAAGCACCTGTTGTGTCAGTCGCACCCTTCCTATATAAACCGTACACATTTATCTAAAAACCATTTGTAACAGGAACAGATTGATATTTTCACATAAATGGTAAGTAATAGTTACTGCATGTAAATATACATGTATATGTAAACATACGATAAACTTGTACCGTATATATTATAAAAATCATATTGTGGCTATCATGTAAAATAGCCGTATGGTAGTTTTTAAAGACCATTTGTGTTTCCATATATGGCCGTGGAGCGCCTCAGTGGTTCAGTTGTAGGGCATACGCCTTGGGAGCGGGAGATCGTGTGTTCAAATCCCGATTGTGTCTTACATATATTGTATTTGTTTTTGCATATTATATTGTCAGTTTGCATATAAAACTATTGTATATTATATGCCTCATGTTCCACTGTTGGAGTGGCCGAGCGTAATAAACTGAACTGTACATTCGTCTGGCGCAGGGCATTAGGAGAACAAAGTTTTGACTGGTTCACCCGATACCAGGATAGTTGACCGAGTGGCGGTATTCTTGTCCGACGCAAAAACACAATAACTTGTTCTTAGATTAATAAAAAGAGATTTATAACTTTGATCTCGTCACTAATAGCTGAAAAATTGTTGAGGCGACATATAGAACCACTACAATCAACCAACCAACACCAACCAACTTACCAACTAACAAACCAACCTATACACATATATTGTTATTATTTACTAGTTTTTACATGCAAATATACAAGACGTTTAATTTTTTAAAAATGTTTTTATTTTTTTGGTAAATTGATTCCTCATTGTTTAAAGATGATTTAAATACTTTGTTTTCTTCATGCTTTTTTATTTATTTATTTATTTATTTATTTATTATATATTTATTTATTTATGATCATCATCATCATCATCATCATCATTATTATTATTATATTCAGACCTTACAAACACGTGTATTTTCATTTATTCTTTCTGTGGATTTATTTTTCATTTAATTTTAAAGTGTAGCACGCTAAAGAACCCTCCTCTGCACATTGCCCTAAGCGCATTGCAAAGGTCAAAATTTCAACCACTTCACATATAGCTGCTGACGTCTCGATATAAGTGAAATATTCTCGACTTGGACGTTAAACCCTATTAAATCAATCAATCAATCCTAGAATGTAGGGTTGTCACATTAAAAAAAATTAAAACTAAACAGAAAATTTATATCTAAATAACTAAATAAAGATAATTAGATATATACACATGTATATATACCGACAGCTGCCAGATGACATTTCTTCTTTCCGCTGACAATTGACTGTTTTGTAAAGAAGGCTAGGGGCGTATAGCAGTTTTCTATGAAATACATTTATGTGTGGAAATATATATACTTTTATAGACTTTAGATAAGCTGTATTAGCTTTATATTGTTTGTTGTGTACGTGGTTTTAAAATGTTGTGCATTAAAGTTTTTTCAGAGTTTTTTTTTTATTGATATTATACATTTTCATTTCAGATGTTTAAACTCGGAGTATCTCTCACCTTTTCATTAGTTATAATGATTATGGTTGCTAATGCCGTTCCACCCCCGCTTCCAAATGCAGTGTGTCATAGTTTGTTCGGGGAAGGAGACGAAACCATTGCGGTGGGGGAAACGAGGCAATACGGCCCCTGCCAAAAATGTGAGTGTATCTCACCTCCGTATCCTTCGTGTATTATCATAGATTGTCCAGAGCATTTTGGAGTTAAATGCTTGACGGGATACAAACCACCAAATCCTGGGGAATGTTGTAACAAATGCGATCAGTACGACCAGACACGCAAGTGTTAGTTTTATTTATTTATTTATTCATTTATTTATTTATTGAAATGTAATTATTAAACCCTATACCCACTGCAGTAAATACAGAAGACTGTCATTAATGCTGTATAGCAAATGTCGTTGTTTGCGAAACCCTCAGAATCGAAGGTGTTTGCAAAGAAATAAAGTTCTACTGTGGTGCTATCACGCCATTTACTACTATAGCTCAATTGGTAGAGTGTTGGCTTCTTATGTGGGAGGTCAGAATTCGAACCCCGACCGGGTCTGGTCAAGACTTGAATATTAGTAGTGACTTTTTTTCGACAAAAAAGCGGCATTTAGAAATTAAATTCACTGGTTCGATCGGAGGAGACCTAAAAACCGGTGTCAGGGCAGTCGTCGCACGTTAAAAAACCCTCTTACACATTGCTCTAAGCGCACTGCAAATTATATTTAAAGACCAAAAAACAAAAACTACATATTTGCCTCGTAAATCAACATGTTAGAATTTCTGGAAGTTGTTTTTCTTTTATTGGTCTTTTTCTTACCCCATACACGAAATTAAGGTAGATGATAAGGGATCTCCTGTCTGACAGTTCGTCTATCCTACGTTGTCCAAATATCGTGTCAGCTCAAATTACTTCCATGTCTTTGTTTTAATTAACTAGTCACAAATGCAAACTTACGATACATAGTATATAACAAATATAAAGGTCAAAGGTCAATGTCATCGCGATGCCAAATATTAGTGCAATGCAGATCAAAACTACTTTTAAACTCAAGCATCACATAAACTTGTGTTAAGATTTTTTTAGCGTTGATAAAAAAGTCTTGTCACAAAGTCTTGTTGAAAACGTAAATCTCCATGTAACCAACCACTATGAAACCTTCAATACACATACGTTTGTTTCCTGTAGAATAACTAGACGTCCCATAGTCTTACATGTTAAGTTTTACTGTAAGCGATAAAATAAAAATAATTATAATGTTTTAAACTCTACACGAAGAAAACTTAGATGTCTTAAAGTCGCAAGATGCATAAAATGGTTTTTGGTTATAAAAATATTACACAGTACATAGTATTTTATCATTATATTTTTTTTTTGTAGATTCTTGAAAAGGAAATTACTTGTAAATATTTTTTTCCGTTTGTAGAAAGACGAGCCAAATATGTGTCCGGTTGATGAAGAAGGATTTATGCAGATCGTTGACCACGGATTCCTTGTTAAGAAAAGGGCATATTGTAGTTTTCAATACTTGTCTTATAAAGTCATTTTGAATCAAAATTTAGCATCTGTTATATTGTATATATGTTATATATATGTGTGTATTATATAATAAAGCACTATAATTAAAAAGGGTTTAAATATATAACATGCGATCGGACAACTATGGAATGATCATTTTCCATAGTTGCCCCACCCCAAGGAGACTTCTGATAAAGAAAATTTTTATGTAATATTAACGTACCTTTCTTAAATAAAAACTTTCACAAAAAATTAAAATTTTTGGGGTAGTTTTTGTAATATTTAATTTTTTTTTAAAATCCAATTGGAATTCTAATTAGAAAAAAATATTCCAATTTGAATTCCAATTGGAAAAATGAAAAATTCCAATTGGAAAAAATTCCAACAAAATTTAGTGGGGAAAAAATTCCATAGGGCTGATTTTGCTTGGAAAAATATTCCAATTGGAAAAAAATTCCCAAAAGACATTCGTTTTTGGAAAATATTATATATATAATGATAATAAAGTACTCTATATAAAAAGTATTTTTTACTTAACATTCAGTATATACTAACAACTACTATCAGTCCATAAATGTTTATCATATGCATATTTGGAGAACAAAACACCAAATTAAAAGAAAATCATTTGAAATTATCAAAAGTTTATTTCAAATTTACTGACCTAATTGGGAAAACATAACCCGACTTTTTTAAGAAGTTTCTTTAATTCTGTGCATATAACAATCATTGTTTAATGTTTTCAACAAGGTAACAAATTCACTAAGTCCAAAATATCCCTTATGTACCTTCCTAGTTTACCATACAGGATATGATGTCGTGATGTGAATATTCATGATAATCACCCCTTGAAACATCCGAACAAGAATGAAATCCCTTTCATTAACCTATTGCTCTTTCCTAATTTTTCTAATTATTCCTTTTTATTGCATCTTTGGACATCAATTCCTTTTTCATATTTCTTTTAAATCAAACATTATGTAATAAGGAAACATGATTTGCATATTAATTAATTTGACCTTTATAAACCTTGAATTACCCTAAATTTAAAAATAGAATTTGGTAAGGTCAATGTTTTTTTAATTCAATCTTAATGCTATTTTTATTAGGAGAGTTTTGAATACGAGAAATATTTACAAAAAACCATGTGACAAACAATTATGGACCAATAGTGCATTGTTATATTGGTACTTATAACTACATGACTGTATTAATTTTCTTGTACATATCGATTAGATATTGGCAAGAAAATATACATTCCCATTAGATATGGGGACCACTGCTGTAGCTCAGTTGGTAGAGTGCTTGCTCTATAAGAGTGAGGTCGTGTGTTCAAACCCGGATCTGACCCAAGACTTAAAAGTGGGTAGTGAATGTGACTCAGTTGTGTGAAATCTATATATTAATAACCGTGTGACCAAACTTAATGTCATTAAACCGTATAACTCTATCAATTGGGTTTTGTTTAAAACGCAGTCATATTTCTAGATGTATTTTTTCGTTAAAAATTATATGTAACCTTTGGTTAAAGGTCAAAATAAATGATAGAATAATAAACAAAATAATTAATGACAAATATTTTAATATAAATTCACACAGAGAATATTGATAGTCAAAAACATCCACGTCGAGTCGAAATAACAAACCTTTTCTGTAGTAATAAGAAGAAAAAGGATGGTAAGTTTTTTTTATTATACTTTCTGTCTTACGTTTTTAAGTTTTCTATCTCTATTTCTCTTCTTTTTCTCTGCTTTAGAGGGGTATGGTCCAGTGTTCTATAGTGCGCTTGTTGACAAAGGTTCCGAATTACGCCCAGACAGATTTGACAACGGCTTTTAATTACGCCCAGACAGATTTGACAACGGCCCCGAATTACGCCCAGGCAGATTTTTCAACGGTTCCGAATTACTATCAGACAGATTTGACAACGAATCCGAATTACGTCCGGATAAATTTTAGTTTAAGAAATTTCACTTGTTGAAGTACTCGTACGATGATTCTCTGTAAGACTTCGCCGCCCCCTCCGACATCAACCAAGAACGAACTGCCTTTTATGATCCCATTCCGCTTCACTCTTTTTGCAAATGCTAAAAAAAATTCAATGCACATTTTAAATGCAAAATTTACAAAAAATAATAATAATAATAAAGAATAAATAAAAATACATTTTGTTAAAAAGTTTCTCATTTTGACACAATTTTTTAACGCCATTTCGGATTCTACGTAGTCTGTAATTGAAGAATTGTCAAGCTACAGAACATTATATGCTGTCTCTGTTTAAGGCTTAATAATTGCTAATGCCTATTCTGTAACTGTCGTGAAGCTAGCTGCAGTTTTATATGAGATTATTTAGACACTTATTAAAAAAAGCTTGATAAAGCATCCTAATAATAGCTAAATATATAACAAATAACTAAACATAACTAGAAGGTGAAGACCCATATTTTGGGGCTTGGTTCCCCACAGAAGTAATGAAGTGATTAACATGTCAGTTATCACCAAAGACAAAATGCTCCAATTTGATGTACCGGTGTTGGTATCGTTGCCATGAAATCGATATTTAAAATATATTATATTATAATCGATATAATGTTCAATGTTTCGAAGAACATAAAACAATACGAACGAAATATATAAACGGACGACATGAATCATCATCACCATCATCATCATATCGATATTGCGCGTGCATAAGCTAATGTTGAATGTTTCTCTATAAACAGAAATAAAAATTAAGCACATGGCACATGATTCACGACCCTCTGGTCAGTTTATGATTAAAACTTGTCATGTCGGACAGAAATATTATAGGAATGAAATTAAGTTTTCTCTTTGTTATGAAAAAATGAAAGAATTGGACATTTTGCACACTGCATAATTCGCCTAGCGAATTATGTTACGTGTGCAAAATGTCCAATTCTTTCATTTTTCCATAACAAAAAGAAAAATTAATTTCATTTCTTATAATTCAATTCATAGAATAATAAAAAATAGTAATAAATAAAAACTTTTACAACTTAAATTAATAATAAGTAAAGAAAATTACATCACCAATGTGCAAGAAAAATTACAGAAAAGTTGTTCCGGTAACAGAGCCAATTCTTTCATGCAAAAATAACAGAAAAGATCTGACCAATCAAAATGCTTGAAACAAAAGAGAATTGAATTATCTGTAAGTAACAGATGGTCATAACTAAACAGTTGAATTGTTTACCGATTTTTATTTTTTATTTTATGATTTTATATTTCTTTATGAATATGATGGTAGATGTTATTAATATAAAATCTTTATGCCCATAGTAAAAATCATACATATATATTTAAGTTTTATTTTCCAAAAGCACATGTTGTGTCAATCGCACCCTACCTGTTTAAACGGTACACATTTATCCAAACACCAGATAATTTATATGTAACGGAAACAGATTGGTATTTTCACATAAATGGTAAGTAGTAGTTACTGCATGTAAATACGGTAAACTTGTACCGTATACCAGTATATCAAAGAACATGCGGGTGAAATGTGAAAATAACCGGATGATGGTTTTTGGATTATCATTATTGTTTCTATATATGGTCATTGACCGCCTCGGTTGCTCAGTTGTATTGCGTCCGCCTCAAGAGCGGGATGCCGTGGGCTTAGAAATTGCATCAACGCCTGGCGTTTGGTATTAGGAGAACAGATTATTGACTTGTTCACCCTGTGTCAGGATGATTGAATGAGGGGCGGTATTCTTGTCTTTCGCAAACTCACTCAGTTAGCTAGCATCTTACCAAATACTCGCTTTAGTGCGCCCTAATACACGACATTGTTCTTAGATTTATGCATAAAGGTTATTAACCATGCTCCCGTCGCGAATAGCCGCAGAATTGTTGATGCGATGTATAACAACATTACAATCACCCAACCAACAAACAAATCAACCAATATATATATTGTTATTATATATTTACATGCAAATATACAAGACGTTTTTTAAATGATGTTTTTTATTTCCATACGTACATTTATTACTCATTGTTCAACGGACGGTTAACATACTTTTCTCTTATTGTTATAATTTTTATTATAATTATTATTATTATTATTCAGACTTAACCAACACGTTTCCAAATTTTGAATATGTTCTGTGTAATCGTTTATTTTTCATTTAATCTTCAAACACAAACTGCTCTGACCAAGACTTGAAAATTAGAAGTGGCTGTTCTCTCGCCAAGCATTAAGAAAAAAGAAATGAAAGTCACGCGGTTCTTCGGAGGAAATCTTCAAAACCGATGTCCCGTGTCACGGCAGGCGTGGCACGCTTAAGAACCATACCGGTACTTGTGCATTGCCCCAACCGCACTACAAAGGTCATAATCTGTCACTTCACCTTTAGTTGGTGACATCTCGTTATAAGTGAAATATTCTTGACTGGGAAGTAAAACCCTAGTACTAGGTTTATTTAAGAATTGAATTTCACTTTTTACGTTGTTATTGGGGTGTAACAACGTGAAAATTATCACAAATTGTGTAAAACTGCGTAGCCTAGCGAAGCGGTTTTACGCATAATTTGTAATAATTGTCACGCTGTTACACACCGATAACAACATAAAAAAGTGAAATTCAATTCTTATAATTACAAACCCGAAATTAAACAGTTTTTATGCTGACCTACATTTCTGAACTGATGAGCTGAATTTCCGAAAATCGGTGTTACAACGTCGTGGCGTAATAATACATAAAATGTCACCTTTAAAGACGATAAAATGTCTTGTAAAAAACTGAATAGGTTTGAAATTGATATCTTTTTATTCATTTTCTTGTTAATTTCAGTCAACATATAAATAATATTACAATTAAATCCTTTGAAAAAAAGGTACTATATTATGTCTCGTGACAACACATTTACCAACAACAACGTGCGACTATAATACGTTTGTAGGACGCGTGTCAACTTACAGGTTGACGTTTCCCATAACAAAAGAAAACTGAATGAGCAGTGTTTAAAAAACCTTGTAACCAAGTAATGAAATGGAATTGATGTTTTCTTGGTTGAAAGCGATTTTTTGCCAACTATGGGAAGGGAGCGAGACAAAGGGATTTCATTTAAATGATGACACCGGTGGTGGCTGTAATCTGGTAATGGCTGATCAGAGACGTGGGGGTAGAACAAGCGGTAGGGGATGCATTATACTGGACGTTACCCGAGAGGGTATCACTGATATTTTTCTTCTGTGAACAGAACCGTGAGTCCCTTCTATAGCTATAAACTGAGGCCTCTTTTCTGTGGCCTGACATAAGCATGATGTGGCGTAACTGAAATTTAGCATCACTCAGCATAGATATGGCTGTGGCTCTCGGGCGATGTGCAGTGTATACCTGGCTTCAATTATAATTTTTTTGATATTTTTTGCATGAATTCGGAAAACACGCGTTTAGAAATTGTTGAGGTGTGTTACAAAATTTATTTGACTTTGGGTTTTTAAGGGGTGTAGAAAATGGATTCTCCGCGACTGGATTACAAACAGATAAAAATATTTCATAAATAAATATTTAATAGTCTTGAATATTTTGGTGAAAAAATATCAGAACATGTCAAGTTGAATAATTTTTTGCAAAAATTTTAATCTAAAAAAACTGAAGCATTTTAATGTTTCTAGGTGGAATATTTGCCGATCTCCAAGACATTCCCATTTGTTTACAATTTAAAAAAAACTGTAACTTCTATTAATAGAACTCAAAGTTGGGTAATCCCCGAAACTGGTCGAAAGTAGTTCCGGTAGAACACGTTGTTATAGGAAAATATCAACGTCATTTGACAGGAAAACGACCAAAGAAATTGCTCTAAATAGTGTAACAACGTTTGTAATGATTACAATATGTAAATAATAAAAGTAACAGTTTTTATTTTATTTGGGTTTGCTTTACTCGTTTTATTTTCAAGCCGTGACGAAAGATATTAAAATTAATACAGAAAAACGCGGCTATGGCTGTATAGCATTTTTCTATGAAATATATTTATATTTTTGTTAATGATAAATGTGACAAACTTTGGAAAAGCTGTTTTAGGTTTATATCGTTTGAAGTGCACGTTGTTTTAAAATTTTATTGTATTAGCTCTTTTTATTGATATACTATAGATTTTTACTTTTCAGATGTTTAAACTCGGAGTACCTCTTACCTTTTCATTGGTTATAATGATTACGGTTGCAAACGCCGTGCCAACTCCGCTTCCTAATGCAGTGTGTCAGAGTATGTTCGGGGACGATACCATTCCGGTAGGGGAAAGCAGGAATTATGGCCCCTGCCAAAAATGTGCGTGTATCTCACCTCCGTATCCTTCGTGTATTATCATAGATTGTGCAGAGAATTTTGGAGTTAAATGCTTGACGGGATACAAACCACCAATTCCTGGGGAATGTTGTAGGGAATGCGATCAGTACGACTTGAAACGCAAGTGTTAGTTTTATTATTTATTTATTTATTTTTTTTTTTATTTTTTTATTTATTTATATATTTATTTATATATTTATTTATTTATTTATTTACCTGTATGTTTCTTTGTTTATTTGTTTGTTTGTTTGTTTTAAATAAATAAACGAATAAAAATAATCTGCGGTAGTTATTTACGATATTGCGGGTGAGTGTACTAGAGTTCTAAAGGTCACCTCAAGTTCGCACTAGCACAATGCAGACCAGAAACACTTTCAAACTCAAGCACCAAATGAACTTGTGTTAAGATTGTTGTAACATTAAAAAAAAAGTCTTGTCAAAAAGTCTTGCTGAGAAATTACTAATGTGACGTAAATCACCATCCAAGCAACCACTATGAAACCTTTAATACACATACTTTGTTTCGTAGAACAGACTAGACTCCACATAGCCTTACATGTTAAATTTTATTGTAAGCGAAAAAATAAAAATAATAAATAAATGTATTTAACTCTTAACCAAGAAATATTAGGATTTCTTAATGCCCCAAGCTGCATAAAATGACTTTTGGTTATAAAAATATTACACAGAGTACATAGTATTTTATCATTATATTTTAATGTGGATTCTTAAAAAGGAATTACATATAAATATTTTTCTCTATTTGTAGAAAGATGAGCCAAATATGTGTCCGGTTGATTGAGAGGGATTTATGCAGATCGTTGACCACGGATTCCTAGTTATGATTAGCGCATATTATAGTTTTCAATACTTGTCTTATAAAGTCATTTTTTCATTGAAAATTTAGCATCTGTTATATTGTATATATGTTATATATTTTCATTTGCCTTGTGAAATTCCCATAGCTGCAAGCTTGAGAGCCGTTGTAATTATTACTGACAATGAATGCCAAAAATTTTGTCACTCCGTGTATGAATACATATAAAATGCAATACACAATCCGGAACTACATTATCGTAGGTAAACAAACATGACTGTTACGTCACATTTGTTTACATTCGAGAGGAGACTAAAAAACACATTTACGAGATATTACAAGCATGATGAATTGTTAAAAATAAAATCAATGTAATTATTCAAATAAAATTTTAATGATTAAAAACACAAAAAAGTAAATTATAGTTTTTTTGAAAAAAAAAATCCCGTTGATCTGTTTCTTTTATAAATTGCCGTCTGCTTCAAATTTATCAGAATGGAAGACAGAAATCACGTCGATTTTGGCAATTTCACTCTTTATCCTCCAGACCTTTGGGAGATGAATTCCAGTGATGATGAATTTTTGTCAACAATTAATTATGATGGATTATTAGACAGCATACAAATAAGTTCCATTGAGTGCGACACACAAAAACTGGACGAATGTTTGAAACAACCAGCACTGGACATACCACCACCTGAACTGCCACCAACAGTATCTACATCTGAACCTGTTCAGAAAAGATTTAAAACTGTGTCAAAACAGGAACAGGAAAGGCTATTTGAAGCCAGACAGGCCCCTACCACCAAGAAAAACACTTTATGGGGAATGAAAATTTTTCAAGGTAAAAAAAAAATAAAAAACGAGGATAAATGTATTTGATATTTTGATACATAATGAGTTAAAAAGAGCCACAAATGTTTGCAGAAATTAACCAAATTAAACCAAATTATTATTATTATTATTAGTTTGAATTTATACACAAAGACGATGTTTTCAATCATTCGATCCGAGATGAAAAAAAAAATTCAAGAGCTAAAGAAAAATGCAGACAATTGGAAGTTGAAATAATTATAATTACAATGAAAAAAAAACATGGATTTTAGAGAAGTAATTAATCCGAGATATACAACCCAAAATGTTTGTTTTTTGATTTTTTGTTTGTTTGTTTTGTTTTTTTTTTATAGATTGGAATAAGGAAAAGACCGGAAATACTATTGACATGATCAAAATTTCAGCCGAGGAGCTCGATGAAACTCTGTCGCAATTTTATTGTGAAGTGAGGCCAAATCCTTCGTCTTCAAAGTCGGAAGACTCGGGAGTATATCACAGAAACACCATGATTAATTTACGAGCCGCTATAAATAGACACATTGCCGATATTCATCGTAATATTGACATTGTGAGAGACAAACAGTTCAAAAAGTCAAATGGTATTTTAGATGGCCTTTTAAAAGAACGAACAAGAACCGGACTATCTAAACCAACAAACCACAAAAAAATTCTTGAAAAATCTGAACTAATAAAAATTTCTTCCTACCTTGGTAAAGCCGCTACTTCCCCTATTATTTTGAGACAATGTGTCTGGTACAATTTGTCAATTAATTTTGTGTCTCGCGGGAATGAATTTCACCATCAATTGAAATTAGATTCTTTTGAATTCCACAGTGATGATTCCGGAGAATATGTCACAATTAAACATGATACACAGCAGAAAAATCACCAGGGGGGTTTGGCACCCATCCAAGATACATCCCAGAAACGTATGTATGCCACATCCAGTGAAAATTGTCCGGTTCGCATGCTTCGTATGTTGATCGCAAAAACTGACAAATCGGCTACATCTCTTTTCAATCATTACAATAAGGACGCATTAGCAACTCCTCAACACTATGATACATGGTTTACTACAAAACCCCTTGCTAAAAGATCATTTTATAATTTTTTGAGAGATATTTGCACCGCATCAGGCGTAGACAATAATTATACTCCTCACTGCTTAAGAGCCACTGCTATCCAACATTTGAACGATACTGGTTATGAAGCTCGGCACATAATGTTTATGTCCAGCCACAAAAATGAATCTTCACTGAGATCATACAACCGAACAATGTCGACATTCCAGAAAAAATCTCTCAGTGAATCCTTGTCTACGCTCACACATCCCGGCGGAGATTCGAAACCCACATACTTGACCATTGAAAATCACCCCGCTGCTACAGTTTCTTCCGTTTCAGATGCACAAATTGAAGTTCCAACATATAATCAGCAATCTTTCAGTGCAAATAACACTTTTACACCGAACTTCTTTGCAAATTCTCACTTCAGTTCTTGCACGTTTAACTTCCAAAATTGAAAATGGCGCTACTCAGGTGTACCGGCAGACGGATTACACACAACGGTTATTGATCCGCACATTCTTTTGCTGTGGGGTAACCACGGGGGTTTTAATTTGAACTATAATATTATTTTCGGGTATATTGATGGTATTTATTATTATTGTTGTTGTTATTTTTCATAAGCATAATGTATTCATGATAGTATAAGTTATGAAATAATAATAATTTTAATATCAGCAAAATAAATGTGTTGTTATTTGTGCACTATATTTCAGTCCAAAATCACGTTCTTGCTCCAAAACGCACGTGCACGTGCGTGTTCTTCGTGGCTGTTGCGTCTACTGGACTCCTACCGATGTGCATGTGTCATAGAAGGGAATTTTTCAGTCTTGTAATCAATGAATAATTTTTTAAAGAAATATTTAACGAAAATATAACAATTGAACTGTTTTAAAATGGTATTCATTGTCAGTATGAAGGCAACAACTTTGCAAGCAAACTTGTCATAACGCGCTAACGCGCGTTATTCCGTTTGCTTGCAAAGTTGTTGCCTTCATACTGACAATGAATACCATTTTAAAACAGTTCAATTGTTAAATATATGTTATATATATGTGTGTTATATAATAAAGCACTTTATTTAAAAAAGGTTTTTTTTTACTTAACATGCAGTAAATACTAACAGCTAGTGCATTGTTATATTGGTACTGAAAACTACATGTATTAATTTTTTGTACATATCCATTAGATATGGGAACCACTGCGGTAGCTCAGTTGGTAGAGTGCTTGCTCTGTAAGTGGGAGGTCGTGGGTTCGAACGGGATCTGACCCAAGACTTGGAAGTGGATAGTGTCTGTTTTTTCGCCAAGCACTCGGCATTACGAATTGAAAGTCACGGTTCTTTCGGATGGGAACTTAAAGTAAACGAGGTCCCGTGTCACGGTAGGCATGGCACGATAAAGAACCCTGCTGTATAATGCCATCATCGCAAAGCACCGGCAAAATTTCTGCACTTTCGCCTATAGCTGGCAACGTCTCGATATAAGTGAAATATTCTTAACTGAATGTGAGTGAGTAATGGTGTTTAACGTCCATATGGGGGAATTTTTTGCTCTAGTCTGAGAAATGATTTGTTAGATAGAAAATGCATTTTACAGTTGTTTCAAGAGTGAACACACCTATGAAAATATACTTTAACCTATATATGATTCTACGATGCCAGTTACTGTTACGCGTTTACGGATCCCAGTGCCTCTCTTCGCCTGGGTTCGAATCCCACTCGGGACAGATCCTAGTGTGAGAAAGTTTGTCAGTTCGCCTGCCAAAGGTCGATGGTTTTCTCCGGGCACTCCGGTTTCCTCCACCATCCAAGAACTGACCGACTCGAAATAAGTATAAGATTCTGGACTGGGGCGTAAAACACCATTACTCTACTCCACTCCAGTTACTGTTAAATAACAAAGTAAATGGTTTGATTCAAACATTGATGTAATGAATGGTTTAAACCTTGTTTTACCATGTATTCAAGATTATTTCATTTATATCGAGGTAGTCGACAAGCGAAGTTATGGTAGAGCAAACGGATGATTTCGGAAGAAAAGAACAGAATTTCAGCAAGATTGAGATCTGTAAGGGAAATATTCGACATTGTGTTCAAGTGTTTATCAACGCATAAAATTACACGGGGTTCACGGGGTTCCTGCATGGGTGGCTCATTTCGGTTGGACTTATGCTTCACAATAGAAATGAATTTCACATATCACACTATTAACGGATCCGGAAAAGAAAGTCTTCGATATAATTCCGAAAAAGACGTATATGTAGCGTCATAATACCGCAAACCTTAATAATTTGGTAATAATTTAAACAAATGTCCTTCTGATCATTTTTTTATTTTTGGATGCCACAAAATGGTTAGGTAGATACTAACTAAAATTTCTTTATCGAAAGCAAATGTTTTTAAGCGGTTAACAAATATGGACAGCATGTTTGAAAATCCATATTTCATACAAGAAATAAAAAAAATGAAATTTTTGTTACAGAAAAAGTACACAAGCAAAAAGAACGAAGACACGGTGTTATACATTTGTCTGTCATGGAACTTACCCGTCCCGTGATCGTTTGTCTAAACCACTGGGCTCAAAATATTGAAATGCAAACCTTATCTCAACTAAAAATTTATTGTACAGCTAATTTTTTTGTGACTACAAAATTTGTTAATTCAAGAGCTTTCTAAAATATAGTAATACGAGTGCAATATTAATTGTAGATGCTAGCTACAAAGTGCTGATAATGTCAAGTTAACGAAAGGACACGTAGCCGAAGTTGATCGGTCGAAAGAGCCAACAAAGTGTCTGGTAGCAGAAGAGCTAAATAGACGAGCTGTCGACTCGATACTTATTCGTGTCTTTAGTATTATTTGTTTGATATGTCTGTACTGTATATTATTATTATTATTATTATTATTATTATAACTTAATATTTCGCTTCAATTTACTTAAACGAAGCGTTAATTGTTTAATCAGAGTACACCGAAAAATGGATAGAAGAAAACTTCAATGAACATTTCCAATAAAGTTGGAGATTATTTGTCGTTAATAATGCCTTTTTACCTAAATTTAGTCAATCAAAACTTTTTCTGATAAATGTCATCCAGGTCTTGAAAGTTTGCTAACATTATTACATTTGTAATTTATATTCCGCTGAAGTTCAACGCAGTGTTCAGAAGAAAAACATTAGCACATGTGCATGTGTAAAAAATATTTTTTCTTCTTGCATTTGTTTCGGTGACTACACTATAGCTGAATCCAAAATAATTTCAAAAAAAAAAAAAAAAAAAAAATTAAAGCTCAAATCTGTACCTTATTTGCCAAATTGGGTTGCACATTGTACTTGACTCAAAATAGCCTTACAATGTACTATTTTTGTAAGAAAGTTCTGTCTCGCCTCCAGTTTATTATAAGGACTTTAAAAAAAATGCAAGACCAAGAAAGAATAGAATGGACAGAGACCATACAGTTAGAAAATTGTACGTTGTAATGTTAACTTTGTGCCAACAATTTAAAAACAAAAATTCCAATTTTATTTTTATTTTCATGATCAAAATTGGCATACATAAGATTATAAAAAATGCATACATGAATATATTTATTTATTTATGTTATTACAACAGAATCACGAATAAGATTCCCATGCTAAAATGTCAAATTTGACTATTGAAATATATATATATATATATATATATATATATATATATATATATATATATATATATATATATATATATATATATATATATATCACATAATTTCTTTATGATTATTATCATTAAAGACAATCATCAAAATTCTAAAATGTCAATTTAACTATTGTTATCAAATACCGTACCGTTATATAAAAGGGTTTTTGGGAAAAACAATTTTGTTTTTCAACAGAGGATAAAGGGTTCTTTGTTAACGCGTTGAAGATTTATAAACAATGGTGAGTATTTTTTACACATTTTGATAGTTAGGTGTATAATAATTATTAATCTTTTTAACTACAAGAAACAAAGGAATAAACTTAAATTTGTCTATGTAAGATGCAAGTTTTGTTTTTATATCGTTTTTTTATTTTTTTATTTTTTATTCATTTTATTTATTTATTTTTTATTATTATTTATTTATTTATTTATTTATCTATTTTTATTTATTTATTTATCTATTTTTTATTATTTATTTATTTATTTATTTTTTATTATTTATTTATTTAATTTTTATTATTCATTTATTTATTTTTTTATTATTTATTTTTTATTATTTTTTTTATTATTTATTTATTTATTTTTTATTATTTATTTATTTATTTATCTATTTTTTATTATTTATTTATTTAATTTTTATTATTCATTTATTTATTTTTTTATTATTTATTTATTTAATTTTTATTATTCATTTATTTATTTTTTTATTATTTATTTTTTATTATTTTTTTATTATTTATTTATTTATTTTTATTTATTTATTTATTTATTTTAATATTTATTTTGTCTTTTTGTCTTTTTTTAAAAATAATTTTATTAGCTTAAACATATTTTATTTCGCCATAAGAAACATATAATTACAATATCTTGAAACAAATGGCAAGTACAAATCACAAAAAAAGGGATTCAGTAACAAGTGCGTAACCACTTAAGTAAAATGTTTCCTAAAGATAGAGATAAGTTACATTGATAATGCACCATTTACAAAATATATGATATAAGGAAATTAAATTCCACAGATAAACAAAAATACATGCATATATATAATTGTATTTTTTAAATTCAAGCAATAGTATAAAAATAATTTTACTGTTTATGAATATATCTGGGCAAAATAGGAGTTTTGATTTACTTTAAAGGAACATAAGGAACCATTTTAAGCGTTTATATATATTCTGTTATTAAGTTAAAGACTTACAAACAGCAAAATGTCAGTATGCAAGTGTCACCAAGCATTATTTTTTTTTTTATTATCGTTTTTTAAATTATCGTGAAATGAATTTTTAAAAAATGCTTTATTGTCTTATAAATGTATTTCACGATAAATTTTTAAAATGCTTAACGAAAAAACCATTAAATACTGTTAAAAATAGACTTTTTTCTATTTATTTATTTATTTATTTATTTATTTTTATTTATTTATTTTTTTTTTTTGATCGAGTCGTTATTAAATGATTTTTTTTTACCTTTTTTATCGTTAATAAAACAGTACGTACGATGGCGATTGTAAAAACCAATTATAATTTATATTATATTGATTGTTTGTTGTTTTTTCCTCACACAAACATTTGGGATTCTGATTATTTGTTCACTTTTAGAAGGTACAAAGACAGTTTTGCTTCATATTTTTGGATTATCAAGTATTTGAGCATGTTTAAATATTCAATTTTAACTTAACGTTGTGTGTAAAATTTTGAAAAAAGAATATATATATATATATATATATATATAATGTTAATGCACTTGCCATATGCTATGTTTGAATTTATTCAAAAGTAGCATATAGTATCGAATGTAATATTTTGTTAACATTATATTAAGTTTAAAAGTGTGTGTGTGGGGGGGTGTGTGTGTGTGTGTGTGTGTGTGTGTGTGTTGAAATAAAAATGTCACGCATCTTGCATAAAGATTACATTACACCTTTTAACGATTCGTAATTATGGAGATTACAACTGCCCGAAATAATAAAAAAAATAATAATAATACTGCAATACTACTTATAATTTTTTATTTAAAATACATTTTTCTAAAAAAAAAAAAAAAGAAAAGCGTACTGATGATTAAAATAATAAACAAAATTATTTATCGTTTAAAATCGGTTAAAATATTAATAAATTTTTAACTGTATTGATGTTCTTACTTCTCGAACGATGGAAGAAAAAAGTATACCAGATGACACAATTTACATTTGCTCTGATACAGTTTTTGAGTGAGTTGAGTATAGGTGTTTAACGTCCCAGTCAAAATTATTTCAATTATATCGAGACGTCGCCAGCTATAGGCATAAGTGCAGAAATTTTGCCTGTGCGTTGCGCTAATGACATTATACAGCAGGTTTCTTTATCGTGCCATGCCTACAGTGGCACGGGACCACGTTTATTGTAAGTTCCTATCCGAAAGAACCGTGACTTTAATTTTTTAACGGCGAGTGCTTGGCTTTCCACTTTCGAACCCGGGACCTCAGACTTACTGAGCTACTGCAGTGGTACGAGCTAAAAATTCCATTCGTCTCTTGCATTTAGTACACGATTGGCATAATTTATTTTGTTTGTTCTGGTGAAAAGATATACATACCCCATATACCGGTATTTTAAATTTTCCTAAGGATTATAAATTTTAAAAAGTAACACAATACATGTGTATTACGGATAAATCACGAAATGTTGCACATGACAAAATAAATTTTCAATAATTATTGACTCAAATATGACAAACATAACAGCCTGAAAAACTGTTGTACTAATATAATTATTGGTTTACAATATAAATATTATCGGTGTAAATTAAGACATAAAAGTTTATTCCACTTAAGCTGGAACATTTTATTCCACATGTTAAAGCTGCATTAAGTTTTTCAATTTTCTGAATTTTTTTTGATTTTCTAAAAAAATATATTGTTTTGTTCAGATATATATATATATTCAGATGAGCTATTGCGATGGTTCACCGTCCGTCGTCTGTCGTGTGTCGTTCGTCGTGCGTCGTCCGTCGTGCGTTAACTTTTTACATTTAAAACTTCTCCTCCAAAACTACTGGGCCAAATTTTGCACAAATGGTAGCCATGGGGCTCAAAATGGGGAAATTGTAAGGCACTGAGTGGGGAAATTGCTAAAAATTATATATTTGTTACTATATCTTGAAAACTATTAACTATTTGTATAGGCATGTATATTGGAATATTGTAGGTATTGACATGATGATCATTTTGATATATGGTTCAAGGTCATATGTTGAAAGGTCAAGGTCACAGCTGCAGATAAAGACATAAATTGCTTATTATCTTGAAAACTATTAACTTTTTGTATAGGCAGGTATATTAGAATATTGTAGATATTGCGACATTGATCATTTTGATATATGGTTCAAGGTCATTTGTTGAAAAGTCAAGGTCACAGCTGCAAAAAAGGCTTAAATTGCTAATTATCTTGAAAACTATTAACTTATTGTATAGGCATGTATATTAGAATATTGTAGGTATTGACATGACAATCATTTTGATATATGGTCCAAGGTCATAAGTTTAAAGGTCACGGTCACAGCTGCAAAAGAAGACTTAAATTGCTAATTATCTTGAAAACTAATAATTTTTTGAATAGGCATGTATATTTGAATATTGTAGGTATTGAGGCAATGATCATTATGATATATGGTACAAGGTCATATGTTTAAAGGTCAAGATCAAAGCTGCAAAAGAAGACTTAAATTGCTAATTATTTTGAAAACTAATAACTTTTTGAATAGGCATGTATATTAGAATATTGTAGGCATTGCGACAATGATCATTTTGATATATGGTTCAAGGTCATTAGTTGAAAGATCAAGATCAAAGCTTCAAAAGAAGACATATATCACTAATTATCTTCAAAACTAATAACTTTTAGTATAGGCATGTATATTAGAATATTGTAGGTATTACGACAAAGATCATTTTGATATATGGTTCAAAGTTATATGTTCAAAGGTCAAGGTCATATCAACATAGGAATACTAAGATTATTAATTATCTTGAAAGCTTTTAATTTCATGCATAGGCATGTATATCAGAATATGATAGGTATTGACATGACAATCATATATGGTTCAAGGTCATATATGTTCAAAGGTCAAGGACATAGCTGTATAAATATGCTGAAATTGATTAATGATTTGGAAATTATTCATTGCACTACAGTTACTTCATGCATATTATATAAGCTACTTACTCGGGTGTTCAAGTGGCGCAGTGGTTAGCGCTCCCGCCTATCACCAGTGCGACCGGGGTTCGATTCCCAGCGTCGTATGTGATAAGGTATGAGGTCACCTTCTTGAGCACGTGGGTTTTTCTCCGGGTTCTCCGGTTTTCCTCCCACAATAAGACCTCACGCGCGCTACATTTTGGCCAACGAGCTAGATTAATATAAGTCGCACAGCTTGTTTCTAAATCGTTGTAAAAGAATTAAAGTTTAAATTTAAGCTACTTATGAATGAAATGTGAGTGGATATATTTCTGATTAAGTTTTGTGGAAGTTCTTAACTTGAGAAAACTTTTAAAGTTTCTGTACGTAAAATATAGTCTATTCCACTCTGCAAACAATATTGCACATATCTTCAGGTGGGCGTTAAGGCCCATGGGCCTCTTATTTTAAATAGATATCTTCTAACCACGATCCGTGACATTCATTTTCTAAAATTTCATTTCTTTTAGCTGTAAATAAACGGAATCCTCTGACCGGTTGATCAGTGTTTTACGATGTTAATTATGAGCTTGGAGCATGCACACTGATGTACGGAAAACCCTAGAATCGTAGGTGAAACATGACAGATTGCATTAATTGTCTTTCATTAATATCCAGATGTATTTGAAATGGTGTTATGTATCCCTTACTATTTCACAAATGACAAATTCAACGAAGTTCTATGTTTAATTTTTCGTATTTCACCGTTTTGAAAGTTGTGTTTAAATGACCCGGATTTTGATGACGTAACCATGTTCTAATATTAGATCCCAAATGCTGCATCTCGCTGGGTAAATACTGTAATTTCTGTATTTGTTCGAGCTTTTATCGTTGAACCAAATGTAACATTGTTCATTAGGAAATCATTAATAAGATTAGCACCGTTTTAATTTTTTCTTTGGAAAACTTAATGCAGCTTTAAATGCTAGGTTTTTTTCAATATTATTTCCGATATTATATAAAGCCTAAAATATGGTTTTGTTGTAGATGTTGAAATTTGTTGGAATTGTCGTCTTATCGTGTATTATTTTTCCAACGATGGCAAGTATAATACCAACCGCCGTCCCCGAAGGGGTTTGCCGTAGTCCGTATGAAGGCGAGGACGAAATTATGGTTGTAGGGGAAAGGAGGGAAATAGATCTATGTCATGTATGTGAATGTTTTTCACCCCCGTTTTTTGATTGTGTATTTATCGAGTGTCCAGAGCATTTCGGAGTAATATGCCAAACTGGATGGAAGGATGTTGAAGGGCAATGTTGCAGGAGCTGCAATCGCACTATGCCCGGACGTAAGTCTTATATATATATATATATATATATATATATATATATATATATATATATATATATATATATATATATATATATATATATATATATAATGTAAAACGGCGCATTTTTACCTATTTCTCTATTTCTCTTATAAAATGTATTACTTGGTTCCTTGATAAAATCTTTACTGACGTTGAAATTCCAAGAGAAACGTACTACAAGTTTGATCTACCAGAATTGTTGGTTTAGTGGTTAGGAACACTAATCATGTGATTCTTAATTGTAAACGAGACAACGTGATAATTAAAATAATAATAAATAAATAAATAAATAAATAAATAAAATCTACACAACAAAGAAGCATGATTTATGACAAAGGAAGCAACTATACGGTAAATAATCTCACAAGTTGAATATGTTTATCGTTTATGACTGCATGAAGAGATAAGTAACATTATTATAAATGAATATTGTTATTTTTGTAGGACACAATTCAGCAATGTCGTTCTCGCCATTCTGTATTGACTTTGCCCGTGACGGGTGTGGTTGGCTGGACGGGAGTTGTTTGCCCTTATGGGGAACCCTGCCTCATTTTCTTTACGTGTTTACGTGTATAATTCAATTAGCTATTTTTTAATTTTTTATTTAAGGATTGGTGGGGGGAGGTGGTTTGGGCGTAAGTTTGTGATTTATTTTTATTACATGTAAGACTTCCGCGCATGCTCTAGGATTTCCACTTATAGTGAATTTTTTTAAAAGAAAAATGAATCAAACAGATCGCAATAACAACCACTTTATTTTGATAAAAATGAAAATATCTTTAGAAAAAAGTCTTTTGTCTTTTTTCAAAAATAATAAACTTAATTTTTTTTTTTTTTTTTTTTTTTTTTTTTTTTTTTTTTTTTTGTACTCTTATTTATGATGAAGAAAAACTCATCGAGATATTTTTAATAACTTGTTTCTTATCTATCGGTAAATAAAAATTAATTTTTACTGACGTCATCTTTCAATTTCAACAGTTCGACGATCTTTACAACTTAAAGTCCTCATCAAAATCCCACCCTTAAATCAAACCTGTATTTAAATCTGAAACATAGGAGATTTTGATTTTCTAATACTGCATATTGCTGATATAAAGGATAATAACCATAATCCACTTGTTAACTTGCATCAAAATGTTTTATTCTGAATTTCTTATAAGTAATGATCGATTTCTGTTTCTGTTACAGCAATTCGACCCAACAGACCCAACATTGTCACTGGTAAATAAGGAACGTGTTACAATGATCGCTGTCCACTGATATTTTCCAACATTTATTTATATTATAGAAGATACACGGTTGCAAAAGATATATAATAAAACTGAATTATTATTTCATAGTTTAGTGTCTGTATTTGTAGAAAAAATGGTATATGTCTTAAACTTGAAGGCTTTTCCCATATAGCCTCATTTCGCCAAAAATTCATGGTACTAACAGCTTGTTGCTAAATGTAATGGTCAATCGTAAAAAATTAACAAAACAAATTTTAAAAAATTCATCTTATTCTACCGGATCAAGAGATTATTCTTGGTAAGGGTCTCCCAAACTGATTGTTTCAAAAATTATAATTTCAATAGCCTTCTGTAGATTAACAACGGTAAATTTCATAACTCAAAAGTAATTACAAGAACTGAAAGCCATTATGCATATCCGGTATGACATGTGAAATTCATTTCATTTTACATCACATTGTATAATGAAAAAAATTTAATTTTACGATATACAGCATAAGAGACACGTGATTTTGATGAAAATTAAATTTTGTTTTACTTTGACAAATAGTTTCAGATGAGGATCGGGCAAACAAGTTAGACACTGTATATGCAGACGACATTAACATCGTTATTTATTTTACATGTGATAAAAAAAAAAATAGATAACTCGAGAAAAAGAAAATCTGTCAAAAATTTAAAGTTTTGAATTTTTTAAAACAAATTCTTACCAGTTTATAATATTTTTTAAACAAAATCAAAGCAAGTGTAAAAGGTTAAGCCATTGGAGCGCGTATTTGATTTTAAATGTGTGCATTGGTCTACTTCCTATTTAGATAAAATCCGATGTAAATAAACCGTCACGAACTTGATTCTACTAAGAAGTTTGGCGCCTTAAGGATACATGAAGTATATTTTTGCAGTCAGTACGTACATTTTTGATTGAGGTGCCATAAAACTTGAAAATTGAGGGAAAATAATGTTCACTTGTACATATCATGTAGATGGAAAACATTAATACTATTGCGGCAGTTTGAAGAAATATTTCTCAGTACATTAAATATTTTTGAAATTTTGTTTAAAGTTAACAGATTATATTTCGGTCTTTTTTTTTATTATTGAATTATTGATTGAATATATTTTCGCAGAAAATTAAATAATTTTATTCATATTTAGGGGGCGAAGTCAGTAAATAGATAGGTTTTATGAACAATGCATTGTTCACAACTTGACAGCATTTAGGTTAAATCGCACGGCTTTTCTATCCATTGTTGTCAGTTGAACCTTAATTAATTTCCCATTCTATTCACTTAAAGAAGCAGAAGGAAATGTTTGAAGAATGTTTTGTTACAAGTAGATGTTCATTTCCGATATGATAAAGCCCAAGATAAAGAGAGTATTTAAGAATGGCTCCAATAGAAGACACAATTTTCCTCGCTAACTTTCTGAGAAAAAACCTAAAAATGTTCTAGCAAAGAGCACTTTACTATATAGATGATTTAAAGGGAGCTCTCTTTGTAAAATTTGCCTGTTAAGGTTTGTCTAAACCAAACTTATGCATATTTATTTAGCAATTGAAATGTTTTGAAATAATGTTCATGTCAATATAAATGCCAAAACGAACCGAATATGGCGCAGCGCGTTAAGATTGGTATGTCTTGCAGCGTTTTTGCATTTATTTTGACAATGAACGTCACTTTAAAACAGTTCAATTTATATTTTATCGTTAAATATTTTTTTTAAAAAAAATATTAATTTCAAAGCTAAAATGTACCCTTCTTCAACACATGGCAGGGCTTTCATGCATTAAAACAAGAAAATGCGGATGAGAAGAAAAATTTCTTTTGGTCAGTTACAGTACATTTTCTGGCTAGACAATAATGACAAACAAAAACTACTTAAAGCAATTTTTCTGTTATATGTTTTAAGTTTTTAACATGTGAACAAGACCTTCAAGTTTCCTCAGTATATTGATTAATTTGAAATTTACATATTTTGAATGCAATGATAATATTAATAAGACAATATTATTATTGATAAATATCTAAATCATATAACTAGAACATAAACTATCGGGTTACAAAATTATTTAATAAACAAGAATGTTATTTAATTGGATTTAAAAAATTCTTTTAAACTTTGATATTTAGGTAAAAATTTATATTTGTAATAAAATATGAAAATTGGGGAATTCGAAAACAGTAATCGGTATAAATTGTTGCTATCGTTTCTAATATCAAAAAATGTAAGTATGATAATAGTGTATAATTTATCAAAATACTCTATTATAGGAAAAATAATTTGAAGCTTATTACCAGTATAAACCAAGTCAAAGGGATTTTACAAATTATTTTAAAGTATAATTATTGTTTTAATATCAGAAAAAATGAAAATAGTTTATAATTAATTTAACCAATTTTGTTTAATAATGAAAAAATTAGATAAATCTTGTATAAAAAGTCAACAAGGTTTTACGAATCATTTCAAATCTTAGCTAAGTAACACAGGACAAAGTAAAAAGTAAGTGTAAAAAATTTCAACATACGACTTTAACTTTGTAATATTTTTGATTATATCTATCAAATGAATAATTTTTTTTATTGATATATTTATACCACGTAAGACTTTACCTACCTTTGAAATATATTTTATTATATCTATCTAATGAATAAAATTAAATATGTTTTAATTGATATAATTATTATTTTCATTTTTTATGTATTCATTTATTTAGTTTTTTGAAAACTTAATTCAAAGTTGACATTCTATAATTCATCATTTCAGATGATCCGTTTTGCTTTTGTTTTGTCTTTTATGTTTGTGATAAGTTCGGCACAGGGTCCCCCGAGTATACCAAGTGGTCCAGAATGTCAAGGACTTTGCCCAGAGCATTATGGTGTGCAATGTGAAAGCGGATACGTAAATATCGGGCAGTGTTGTATGTGGTGTCCAGATAATGGTCCAGCTCCTCTTCCTGACAGTCGTGGACCGGCTTACCCACCTGATATCAATCCATAAATTCAAAGATAATCAGAATCGTAACTACACTTTAGTATATTTTTACATTGTATCTAAAAAAATTCAAACATGAAGGTTGTTGTCGTTTTCTTTGAACAAGAGTAGCATATTAATAATTTGCAAAAGGTTTGCATGTATGCAATATAATTAAAATTTGCAATTTTTTATAAACAAAGCTTAATTTTTAATTAAAAATAAACAAATGCTGACTTGACAATGGAAAACAAGAAAATACAAGCGGACCGGTGATTAAAACGTCAGATGTGGGCTTTAATAAAATGTGCATAACGTTTTTTCTTTGTTGCTATTTTTTATATAAGTATATATATTATAGAATATTATGTTTTGTCAAAGATATTTAATTCGGAGAGAGGCATAAACGTGTAGAAATTTATATTATTCGTTCATATCATGTGGCATGAGCTATAATAATAATAATTATTATTATTATTATTATTATTATTATTATTACAAATGTATTATTATTATAATGTGATGTAATATGAGAAATAGTCTCTTGTCTACCGTGGAAGTAGTTAATATCTCAACTAAGGATATTTACAGATATTCTTCTCCGGAATTTTAAACTTCTCAGAAACATTGATAAAAACAAATAGCAATAAGATTAGGTCAGTTTTCCAACTTTGCTTTATAATGATTAATTTTTTTATTTATAGTTGGTTATGGCTGAAACATTCAGTTGGATGACAGGAAAGACACACCAAAAATATATTTATTTCAAATTCTAAAATAAAGCATTTTGATGAAGCCATAAATGTGTTTTTTTTTCTGTTTTGTCTCTGTTTTAAAACAAACAAATAGTCAGCACGAAGATCAATTTTACTAGAAAATATCAATACAAAATTGCCTGTTTATCCTCCATCACTTAAAATTAAGACCATGTTTCTTTACTATAAAAATTATCGGGTATGATTTTTTTCTGTGAAATAGAAACTTGCACTATACAGTAAACAGTGCAATCAAAATTCAAAACACTTCTAGTAAAAACATATCTAGCCCAAAAAGATCGTTATTTATTAAACCTCTGAATTCAGATAGCCCAGTTACAAAAAAAAGTCCCAAAAATATCTCCTTCAAATCAAAAAATTTTTTTGTCAATATGCACATTTAAAACTAAGCCTTTCTTTAAAGAAAGAACAAACAACAACATTTTTGTGATAGACACAAAATAGATGAGATATTATTTGTAATTTGGATTCATAAAATTTTGGAACTGTGAATTATTTGGCTTGTTTTTATCAATCAAACTTTTTGGTCCCTTAAAGTCAACGATGAGGAATAATAGTAAAATAAATTAAACAGGTGTTTTTAATACATTTATTGCTGTACAAAATACTTGAAAATCAACAATCAATTTTACCATTAGGTATTTCATTATCTACGGTAATGATAATAAAATATCATATATAAAATATTAAACCAAAAAATCCTTGAATACAGTTTCAGCTAACGTTTTTATCCCTAACGATGAAAATGATGAAAACATTAACTGAAATTCCTAGAATTTTTTTTTTTTTTTTTTTTTTTTTTTTTGGGGGGGGGGGGGTTATTTTATAAACTTTGCAATTTGTAAGATGTGTAAGATATTTTGAATTTTTGCATGCATATATTCACCTCACTTGAGTGGATGACTTGATACTACTGTGTCATTATATCCAGTTGCCGTTTAACGTTAAAAATTTAAAAAACAAATAGCCTCTTTGAAAAATACATTTGATTTTAGCGTGTGTGTGTGTGTGTGTGTGTGTGTGTGTGTGTGTGTTCGTTCTCGTACTCCGTTTATATTTTTGAAAGTAAGTGTAACATCGGTCAACGAAATTTAAAAAAGTTCCGTCTATTTTCGCAAGTCATAATATAAAAAAACTAACATTTTGTATAATGTCGTTTACTCAAATAGACTGACTCCATGCGAGAAAGCATGGGCGTGATCGATCCTTTCTACATTAAAAAGCGTAATGCTTAACACTTAATTACATTACAGTAGACAAAAACCTACTACTTATAAATCTTATTCAACAGTTTCTGTCTTTTCGCCATAAAATCCGATATCTGTCTGTCTAAAATTTAACTCGTATAAAATTATTACCTAAAGATATGTTGGAAAAATTTCTGCAGGAGTATAACGGACAATTAAATTAATAAAAGACACTCTCAAAATTTCTTCCAATTTGGAAATTACTGCCAAAGAATTTCCTATTTAGATATTTCATTGCCTCAGGTACTTATTTAAATCTTCATACAAAAACAGTACTACCACATGTTAACATAACAGATTCGAAAAAGCATTAACAAAAGCATAATAGTGAAAGAAGATATCTTAAATTATATTGATGTTTCTGAGATTGTTGTAATTATATAAAGCAAGCTTAAAACAATGAGGTGCTAAATATATAACACAAATACCAGTTGAATTTTGATGTGCCAGATGTGCACATTTAGGAGATTCATTCCTCATCAGTGACACTAAGACCTAAAAGTTTGATAGTTAAAAACATAAGCCAAACATTTGGAAATTAATGAATCTAAAGTTCCAAAATTATATAAATCCAAATCCAGCCAAGGAATGCTTTGCTTGAGGGAACAAACCTTAGTTTTAAACAAATTTTACAGTTTTAGGCAGCTAACAATTTTGCTAAATGGTACATTTTCTGACAGCACAAATAACTGCCTACTGAGTTATGGATACCCTCGGGGAGTTTTACTCCACCAGCAGCGGTACCCGCTCAGGGAGTAATAATATATAACACAAATACCAGTTGAATTTTGATGTGTCAGATGTGCACATTTCGGAAATGCATTCCTCATCAGTGACACTAAGACCGAAAAGTTTGATAATAAAAAACATAGACCAAACAGTTAGAAATTTATGAATCTAAAGTTCCAAAATTATATAAATCCAAATCCAGCTAAGGAATGCTTTGCATGAGGGAACAAACCTTAGTTTTAAACAAATTTTACAATTTGCTAATTCATTCATTCATTGATCATACTCTGTTTGAATGTTAACCACTGTACAGTAAGCGTCAGAGTTTAACCTCCTATTCGCGAAATAATTTGAGTTCTAACAGAATGTCCATTTGTATAAAACTTTACAAACATTATCTGTTAAAATTCCTTTTAATCTTATATATTTACAGACATGTAGAGAATTTTTAACGTTTACCAAGAAACAATTATACAAACGGCATTATATTTAAAAATCTATTGCCTTTAATAAAGACTTATGTTTAAGCTTCTGTTATCCTTACTAGAATTACAATTTTGATATTCACAAATGAAATTAGATTAAATTCAAGTACTTAATTGCAATTCCAATTTTTTGATTATTTATTATCCAGATATTATACAACAAAAACTATCTAATTACACGATTATCATCGCTATTATCGTTGACAAACAAGTTGAAGTCGTTATATATAGATACATGTATAATATATCAGATTATGTAATTTGATAGGTTTCTATGTAATTGTTATGTGTTGTTGTGTCTGTGTTATTGTTTGTTTTGTGAGTTTCTATTTCAATACAGGTATTGAACAACAAACTCTTCTTTCATTCATACCTCTTCAATCTATAAACAGGCATCATCAACTTAAATATTTTCTTGACGTTTGAAAATCATTTTAAGATAAATATTCCAATTATCCATAATTGTTTGCAAAAACTATTTCTGATAAGTGGGAAGCACTCAGCAAAATGACACTTTCAATTCCAGTATATCGTAAAAACGAACAAATTAAAAGGATTTTCAAATTTACTATATTTAGGCCAAAATAATGTTAGTCAAGAATTGATTTATATAGCAAAAAAAATAATAGGGTCGTCGACAAGTTTTATCATTTTTACATATTTTAGATACTTTCCTAACTAAAATAACACCACAGTAACCTTAAATGCCACCCTAAAGAATGATTATTGTTTGAATAAATCCGACAGTAACAAAGAGGAGGTAGTAAACAGAAGCCAGCTACTATCAGTCCAAATTTGTTTATTATAAAAATATTTAGAGAACAAAACAAAACTCCACATATTAACAAAATTTTGTATAGAATATAGATAAATATATAACAAATACCTGCTGAATTTTGATGTGCCATATGTGCACATTTCGGAAAAATCATTCCTCATCAGTGACACTAAGGGGCCGAAAAGTTTTATAGATAAAAACATAGCCAAACAGTTGAAAACAATAAATCCAAATTTCCAAAATTATGTGAATCCAAATCCAGCTAAGGAATGCTTTGCATGAGGGAACAGACCTTAGTTTCAAACAAATTTCAAAATTTAGAACGGCTGAAAATTTTGCTAAATGGTATACTTTCTGACAGCACAAAGTACTGCCTACTGAGTTAAATAAAATAATAAAAACATTTTACTGACCGAATAAGGAAAAATAACCAGACTTCTTTAATGCTGTACAAATAACCTTTTTTACAAGATAAGAAATTTACTTTGTGTAAAATACCCCTTATGCACCTTTATAGTTTACATTATAAATATGTTGTCATGATTTTGAATATTCATGATGATCAACCCTTGAAAAACCCGAACAACAATGAACACCCGTAAATCAACATATTGCTCTTTCCTACATTTTTCTAATTGAAAACAAACTGTTTTAACTATATCTGTTGTATTCTAGAACATCAATTTTATTTTCACATTCCTTTAAAATTTAACAAGTAGTACGAGTATTGCTATTTTCTTTGACCTTTATGAACGTTTAAATACCAAGATGTAATCTTTTGTGAGGCCCCCTTTAGGATAAGTGAAGTCATTAGATTTCAACTTTTTATATAAAAATCTGTTCTATGTAGAAGAGAACTCTGAGATGTTTTTTTATTTTAAAACAGACATTGGTTAGGTCAATAATCTTTAGTTCAATCTTACTGTTATTTTTGTGAGGGAAGTTTTGAATAAGCGGAATATTTAGAATTAAAACCATGTGAAAAACAGTTATTGAACAATGGTAACTCCGTAAAACTTTAGTATGTACAGTTTTATGGATTACTTCAGCGTACTTTGCAAGGCAAGAAGCTATATGAATTGAGGTAAGCGCCTTTAAAGATCTGTAAAATATATGAAATTGTTAACGTTTAAAAAAACAGAATCTTTTATATACCATAACAAAGTTAGAAGTATATTATTTATTCTGTTCACTAAGCTTATCTGAAACTTATCATTTTTATCTCAATATCATTTAAAATTAATGCTTTTAATCTATTAAATAGGATATTTTCTTTTTTATACTTTGTGGACAAATCGTTCTATTTACAATAAAAGAAAAATAAGTGATACCACAGAAAACCTTATTGACTTATAGGTTTTGTTGATAAATTTGACAAAAATTTTGACATTTAAAACTAAGGCCAGAAGAGGAACTGCAAAATTCTTCTCAAACCCAGAATTTGTGACTGTGTAGGACACTGATGTAAAAACAAAATACTAAACATGAATGACAAAAAAACTGCACTCTTAGTTTTAATGTTTCTAGGGTAATTTGATTATGTGTGAAAGTGGTGAAAATGTATTTAAGTAAAATAGTATAGTTAACAAGATTCAATCAATTTTAAAGTTTGCGGTCGTCATCACAATATTATTAATTAGTATGAAGTCACTCTATACTGGATATATTTTACTTCCCATAGTTCCATGTTCCTTTTATTCTAAAACTTTAATTTTGCCTTTGACGTGTGCACCTAGGAGGACAGAGGTGCTTACCCTTCCGGAGCCCCCGTACTCCCTTTCTTGATGGAAGATCACGTGTATCACTGAATTGGCCAGTTTTTTAAGTTTTTTTTTGGGTGGGGGTGATATTTTCACATGGACTGGTATGTTGTCTTGTTTCTTTAGTGGTAACAAACTATTTCAAGAGGCCTTTTCAATAGCAGTTATTTAACCATTCATTGAAAAAATATCGTTATATTTGTTGGGAAAATGAATTTGTATTTATTTACCTTTCATTTGACAAATCATTTGCTTTCATGCATTCAAACAAGTAAATGCGGAAGAGAAAAGAGATTTTTATGGGTCAATTACATTCCGCTTTCTTACCAGACATTACTGACAAACAAAAATTACTTAAAGCTATTTTTCTTTTCTTATTGTTTTAAGTTTTTAACAAAAAGACCATATCTGTTTATTATAAATAAGAAACTGTCTTCCAGTTTTCTAGGTACAGTGATTAATTCAAAATGTACATATTTTGAATTTAATGAAAATGTTAATTTAATGATAGTAGTAGTAGTATTAATAGTTTTAACCATACTATCTGATTTCAAAATTATTTACTAAACCAAATTATTATCCAACTGACATTTAAAAAATTCTTTTAAACTTTGATATTTCAGAATACATTTAGAAAAATTCTTATATGTAATAAAATTATAAAAATTGAGGAAATTAAAAACATAAATCGTTATAAATTGTTGTTATCGTTTCTAATATCAGAAAAATACGTCAGATAATAGTTTATACTCTATCCAAATGCTCCTATTTGTGATAGGAAAAACTTTTATGCTTGTTATTAATATATAGATAGTCAACGAATTTTTTACGTATTTCAAAGTATAGTTATCGTTTCTAATATCAGAAAATTGTTTATGAAAATAGTTTATAATTTATTAAAACATTTTTGTTTATTAACACAAAAAGATAGATCTTGCTTCTAGCGTATAAAATGACAAATGAGATTTTACGACTCATTTAAAATCTTAGCTTCGTACCACAAACCCACGGGGAAAGGTAAGTTTGATTTCTTTTAGTGATTTTAAGAAATATGAAAACATAATGCTTCACCTTTGTTATATATTTATTATATCTATCTCAAAGACTAACAACTGAAAAAAATTACTCGTGATTCAAATTTATATATTTTCTTAATTATTATTTTTTTTTTAATTTTATCTTAAGTTGACATTTTTATAAAATCAATCTTTTTAGATGTTCCGTTTTGCTGTAGTTTTGTCTGTGATGTTTGTAATAATTTCGGCACAAGGTCCGCCAAGTATACCAGGTCAAGAATGTCGACGTCTTTGTCCAGAGCATGTTGGTGTGCAATGTGAAAGTGGATACGTAAACATAGGTCAGTGTTGCATGTGGTGTCCAGATTATGGCCCGCGTCCTCCTGATAGCCGTGGACCGCCTAACTCACCGGATATTAATCCATAAATTCAAAGATGATTCGAATCGTAAGTACGCTTTATTCTATATTTACTTTTTATTTGAAATTGTTTTCAAACATGGAGGTTGTTGTCGTTGTCTTTGAACAACTGCAACAAATTAATAATTTGAAAAACGCTGGTATGTATGTTTTTAAAATCTATATAATTAAAAAAGGGAAAAGTTTATACAAAAAGTTAATTTGTAACTGAAAAAATGTACTTATGCTGACTTATGGTGACTTGACAACGGAAAACAAGAAACTACTAGCTGAGTTGTTGACTAAAAATTTCGGATGTGCGCTTAAATAAAATGTGCATAACGTTTTTTTATTTGCTAATTTTTAAATAAGCGATTAAAGAATATTATGTTTTATAAAAGTTATTTAATTCAGAAGCCACAGAATGACCTTTATGTGCAGAAATTTAAACAGAAATTTAAATTTTTCGTTCATATCATTGTGGAGCTGTAGTATAATAATAATAATAATAATAATAATATATATTATTATTATTATTATTATTATATATTATTTATATATGTGATATGAGTAGAAGTGTCCTTTCTACCGCGTAATTAGTTAAGGTCTGAACTAAGGACTAAAATGCTGATATGTTATCTATAATTTTAACTTCACAGAAACCATGATAAAGACAGCAAAACCTATATCAATCAGTTAGTTCGTCCAACTTTGCCTTGTAGTGATTATTTATTTTTTTATTTATAGTTGGTATGGCTGAATCATTCAGTTGGATGGCAGGGATAATACGCCAAATATATTTGTAGTTCGAATTTGAAAAATAAAGTGTTTAACAGACAATAAATGCTTTTTTTGTTTTGTCTTAATCTTAGCTTAAAGAAAACTAGTCAGCATGACAATTTAAATATATAAAATAAACAAATTCAATGCATAACGTCACAAATGTTACTGCCTGCTCATCTTTCCGTCATTTTGGATTAAGACATATATCTTTACCATAAGAATTAGCGAGTGTGATTTGATTGTATGTAAAGAGAAAACTTGCTTTATACAATAAATAGGTGCAATCAAAATTTGGAATACTTCTACTAAAAAAAATTTCACAGCCAAAAAAAAAAGACAAACGGCTGTGACGGTTATTGATGAAACCACCCGATTCCATTACAAAATATCTCATTGGAATATTTAAAAGTCCAAAAACATCTCCTTTTAATTAAAGCAAATTTGTTGTCAATATGCTCTTTTATTTCATCAAACGATAAACAAACAACAATTTTTTGTGATCAATGTAAATAAACTCATAAAACAGGAGGCTAATAAGTTCAAACTCTCACCTAAAGGTATGTTGGAAAATTACTACAGGAGTACAACGGACAATAACAATAATTATAAAAAACTCTAAAAATTTCTTCCCAGTTTAGACATTATTTAAAAAACATTTCTAATTTAGATATCACTTGGCATCAGCAGGCTATATCAGAAATATCAAATTTTTTTTTACATTCATGCCAAAAACAGTGCTACGTATTATCAAAAAGTAGCAGCAAAAGCATAGTGGTCAAAGAAGATATCTTAAATTATATTGATGTTTCTTAGATTGTTTTAATTTTTTATATCAAGCTTGAAACTTTGGGGTGCTAATTCATTCATTGACCATGCATTGAAAATTTTGAATGCTTTTTGTAAACCATGGTACAATTAGCGTTGGAGTACAACCCCCTCTCCCAACAAATAATTTGAGTTCTAACAGAACGTCCAATAATAAATATTTAACATTTTTTTCTGTTAAAACTCCCTTCAATCTTATATATTCAGAGTCTTGTACAAAAATTTGATGGTTCACCAAAGGATAATTTTGCACATGACAATATTATTTAACACTAAAATACCTTTGATACAGTCTTATTTATATGATAAAGCGTATGCTATCCTTACTAAAGTTATTGTCAGCGTGTTTCCTGGAAACTACAGATTATGTTGCTATATAAACATTGTGCAATATGAAGTTTAAGCCTGTTATATGGAAATGTCCATACCCTTGACGAGAGTTCGATATAGATGGCCTTAAATCGACAAAAGTCTTGATCAGTGTCTATAAGATCAGCGTTGTAACCTCCATTCTGTTAATTTTGTATGTATTGTAGATTTAAAAAAGTGATTTCACTGGGATGTCTCGAAATAAAGGCTATTTTAAGCATAAATATTAAAATGGTTTACCAGAGAATACTTTTTTATAACATGGTTAATAGCTGAAATGAATCCTATATGTTTCGCGGAATTTCTTGCAATTAATTTGTGAATGCGTTTCAAAAGTAGTAGCTTAAAAACATGGTCGTCTTTAGATAATACAGTTTGTTAAAAAATGTTTACGCTTATCGATTTCGGCTAATAAATTGTAAAATCACAAAATACTTTCCACTATGTCCGGTCTTGTTTTGGTGGGGAAAACTTGAATGTTGTTTTAATATGAATCGTTCGAGGTTGTTTAGAGAGTCTCTTTCATGAGCTGTTAAGATATTCCGAAGCTCTGTTCTAAAAAGTAACTTTCTGGTATAGATTTACCGATGTTAGCAGATTAATGTCTTTAGAAAAGACAATTTTACATGCCTGCTGTGATCTGATTTTGATTTTAGTTTGATAGATTGTATAATGATTAGATAGTTGTGCGAGTCTCTAATTGACAATTAGTTTTGGATCATTTTCCAGCTTTTAAAAATATCAGAGCCTTTTCTCTTTCACTGAGAAAATATAAGAACACAAGTTTTACTGTAGTTAAAATTACACCGTCAATTTCTCGAGTAACCATACGCAGCATTTTCTGTAGTCCGTTAGGTGTTAAACATAGGCAAACATTATCCCATATTCCGGATTACCACACATTATATCAGAAATCTATTACTTTTTTTCCTCCGAGTGATACAATAAATCATTTATGTAAACAAAATAAAGAAATGTCGATATTACGCCTCCTTTCTTATGACTTGTTTCAATTCAAACCAATCCGGCTGTACATTTTTACAATAATTGCACTTACAGCATCTGTATAGATATATATCTGATTAATCTGATTAATCTGCCTGAAGGACGACTATTGATAAACTTTTAGAAGCAACCAATGAACCGGACAATATTATATCTTGGTGAAAGTGCATTGGAACAGTTAGATCATGATAACAAGGATAGAGAGAAAAACTTTTACAGTGTATACGGAAATTGGTCAAACACGTAAAGATGACCTGAATTTCTACATTGGTTTTTCTGAAATTATCACTGGTTCTTACTGTGTTTATCTTATAACTCATCTTAATTCGGACAAAAAAACTACCGATATAATCTCCTCAAGATACAGGAAAGGAAGGAATTGCAATTAACGGTTTCGACAGTTTCCAACCATGACTCTCTTTAGTTTGGAGAATATGTGAATGCCATCTTTCCAAGTGAACATGAAGTAAAAGACAACGGTGCTTCATATTTGGATGTATACCTAAATTATGGCATACACAAAGGTTACATCTGAAGCTATACGGACAAACTTGATTTTCTATTGTCACCTTTCATGTTTCTTTGCGGTAATATTCCTGCTTCTCCTGCGTATGAGGTATATGTTTCACAGTTAATACGTTGTCCTCACTAAGGGGACTTTCTACAACAAAGCAAATTGTTTACAATTAAATCGTTAACTCAAGGGCATTACAAGCCTAGGATAATTAAGGCCCTTAAAAGTTGTATGGCCGTCATCACAATATTGTTGGTAAGTTTGAAGTAACTGTATCCAGACTTATACTGGATTTATTTGACTTACCATAGTTCCTTGTTCCTTTCATTCTCAAATTGACGTTGCATGTGACGGGTGTAGCTTACTAGACAGGAGGTGCTTACCCCTTCGGAGAACACGGCCTCACTTCCTTGAACGACGTTCACATGTATAACTAAATTTGCCAGTTTACAAAGTTTTTACTTTTTTTGGAGGGGGGTAATGACTTGGACTGATAGGTTCGTGTTTTATTTATATAACAAAGTGGTTATACCTTCTGCCTTGTATAGATTTGAAGTAAGGTCTGTTGTAACAAAGCAGATATATTGAAATTTAATTGGGTTCAGCACTTTTTTGTGAAACAAATACGAGATTTTCACACAATAACTAGAAGTGATATGGCCAAAAGTTTGCGCGGTGTAACCCTTTATCTATCAAATTGGAACAAATGCAGTTTTTATTCTTTGGGAAAATGTGTTATTTAGATCAGAAATAAACTACAAAAGTTCTAAAGACTTTACGACTACTTTCTTCAAATATCTTGTCATAAACTTGGTTTTATACCTATAATTCTCAATTTACTGTACAAATACGATCTGTATAACTGTCTGATCATATATATGCAAACTGGTACCTTTACTAATCGTACATCATGGAAAAAATTGTAAACAATAATGTTTTTGTTACAACAAAGAATTTCTGGCTTGAAAGAATTCATAACGACAGATTACTAAGTTTTACATTACTTTAATCATCAATAGAAATATGCAGTCTATCGAAACTGCCTACTAATAGTTATCAAATAAATTTGACATTCTTCATACCTAAACTTTGAACTCTTCCATCTACTACAGACAAATGTGATTTTTGTAGAAATAAGTGTTCTGATTTAATTTTCCATGCACTGACACTATGCTCTGGAACAGAAAATATCAGTTATTCGTTCCTATCTCCATTAAAGCAGTTTAACAAGACGTTCCAAGACCATCATATCATTATTGTATAAATGTTTTACCGTTAATTATCTTGTTTGTAGTGTTTCTAATTATCTACATATTCTGTACAAATATATAATGTTTAAGTATTTGTATTTATTCTATAAATCTGTTACGTAGAGGAGTTAAAGAATGACCACATCCATTTTACACAGTGTTCTATATTTTCCGACACTGGGATAATATATGGCTTTATTTCCCAGATAAAAACGACGTTTCCTTCTTTGTCGGGTCTGACAACCAATTTGTATTTGCTACCTGAATGAAGAGTTATGTAGTTGGGATTTTGCTGGTAAATCATAATCTGAACCTCAGAAGAACCAACAAAAGATTCGACTAAGTTGGGCTGTGAAGGTAGTTCTGTTCTTAAAGCTCCATAAAATATTCTTTCGGTTTCATTCAAGTTATGATATAATTCCTTGTAAATATCATTTATCAGTCTACTATCAATTCTTCCTCTATACTGTACCTGCAAGAACAAGTGGAATGAAATACTAAATTAATTAAATATATACGAATATGCATAAGTTTCTTCTTTAGATATATAAAGAGTATTAAATTAAAAGTCGACGTTATAAAAACTTACTAAATTGTTTACGGCGGTATGTTTATCCTATAAACAAAATATATGTGTAATATTAAAAAAAAAACGTCTAAAGTTGATATAAGTGTGTACAATACAGATAAGAACACTTGTATACTCACGTTACCACATAAATTTGTGTAAGGTTTATCCTCGAGATCAGTCAGATTGCCACATTCACCCAACCAATCAAACAAGTTACTAAATGTCAATAAAGGTTCACAATACTGGTATAATACACAAAGACCTTCACAAAATGCAATTCTAACAAGCTAGGCTGTTTTGTGGGTATATAAGAGTATGGGGTTTTCCATTGTTTAAATATGCAGTGAGCTTAGCAATATATCATAATTTTTTCTTCATTCATTAACTCTTCTGGTACTACCAACCTAAAACTTTAACAGGTATATGGAGTGAAGTAAATTGATAGATAAATACAATACTGGTAAATGTTGTTGTAAATTATTCTTGCATTGACTCGAAATTGTTTTGCATTGCAAATACATAAAAATTATCTTAATTTTATGAAAGTCATGTGCAAATTGAACTTTGATAAACTTGAATATACATTTTTTTCGTATGCAATTTTTTATAAGAATTAAAAATAACAATTTTAATGAAGCATACTGCAAAGGTTAATGGATAAAATATATAACACAAATACCAGTTGAATTTTGATGTGCCAGATGTGCACATTTCGGAAATTCATTCCTCATCAGTGACACTTAAATCAAAAAGTTTGATAATAAAAAACATAAGCCAAACAGTTGGAAATTAATGAATCTAAAGTTCCAAAATTATATAAATCAAAATCCAGCTAAGGAATGCTTTGCATGAGGGAACAAACCTTAGTTTTTAACAAATTTCACAATTTAAGGCAGCTGAAAATTTGGTTAAATGGTACATTTTCTGACAGCACAAAGTACTGCCTACTGAGTTATGGATACCCTCGGGGAGTTTTACTCCACCAGCAGCGGCACCCGCTCAGGAGTAGTAAATATATAACACAAATACCAGTTGAATTTTGATGTGCCAGATGTGCACATTTCGGAAATTCATTCCTCATCAGTGACACTAAAATCAAAAAGTTTGATAATAAAAAACATAAGCCAAACAGTTGGACATTAATGAATCTAAAGTTCCAAAATTATATTAATCCAAATCCAGCTAAGGAATGCTTTGCATGAGGGAACAAACCTTAGTTTTTAACAAATTTCACAATTTAAGGCAGCTGAAAATTTGGTTAAATGGTACATTTTCTGACAGCACAAAGTACTGCCTACTAAGTTATGGATACCCTCGGGGAGTTTTACTTCACCAGCAGCGGCATCCGCTCAGGAGTAGTAAATATATAACACAAATACCAGTTGAATTTTTATGTGCCAGATGTGCACATTTCGGAAATTCATTCCTCATCAGTGACACTAAAATCAAAATGAAATATTTCTTTCATTAAAATACATGTACGACAAGCTGTGGCTTAAATGATTTAAACTTACCATTTTGATGTTATTTATCTGAAATATAATAAACATGTATTACAATTTATTTTAAAATAATAGATTAACAATTTACAAACCTTTCTGCAAAATGCAGTCTATTGATCGTTGACTTTCGCATAATTGTTTTAGTCTTTGTATTAACGATCAAACTCACTTTTTATTGATTTGCCTTACTATCATACAACACATTTTATGAATACATTAGTCATAGATAGTCAAAAACATGTTTAAAAGTATTTTTCAATAGATAGTTATTTGACAATTCTTGTATGACAAGACATATTGCAATGTAAAAAGGACTTAAAAGTTAAAATCCATTAATATAACGCAATTATATTTTAGATATTCGGAGTGGTGGTAGGTTATTTATGTGTCACGTGTTAAAAACAATTCAATTACATATACATTTTAAATACAAATCATTTAGAATAATAACATCCAGTGTAAGAAGCTTAAGAGACACTTAATACCTTTAAAACATTAACATTTGCACAAAACTTTACAAAAATTATTTTTTTTAAAATATATTAAGAATTTAAGTAATAAAAATGTTATTATGTCAAAATATTCTATACTTGTACACAAGTAATTTTAATTTGAAACAGACTGATGTTTTCCTATAATTTACTTCTATTGTTCTTTCGGTGGTCAACAAAGATCCAAAAGTTTACTTAGCGTACATGAAAAAAAATAAGCAAATGTGTGCAATATAAGACGTCATATTTCAATGTATTGGTGCTATTTAAGATACTTGATTAAAATATATATGATAAATGTTAATTACGACTTCTTCAAAGTTTTTTCTTCATTTAATACTTATATTAATAGACTTTAAAATGAATGACTAATGACAATTAAAAATCAAGTTAGATAAAGCATTTGAAATTAATTTTCTGACAGAAACATAATGGAGGCGGCTTTATACTTATTTTTAATACAAATATTCTCGTCAAGGTTAAGCCCTATTATTACATTTTTATAAATACAAACCTTCTCCAAAAGTGAGGAGTGTCTTCAAAGCCTTAACATGAAGAGCTGTGTGAAAACTACTATTGTAAATCACGTGGCGTAACCTGTGTCTACAACTTTATCTTGTATTTTCAAAAACTTACCTGGGATTTCCATTTACTATAACACATATCCATGATTTTAATTATTAATTTAAAAACAAATTTGTTATTTTAAAGCACAATTGAAACTTCTTATGCATGGAAATAAAAGCAGTTGCTCTACTATTAAATACCTTGTAACAATAAAAAAAATACTATCAGACCAAAATTATCACATTATTTTCAGTCGTTAAATGGTGCTATTAAGGTCGAAAGGTGCAGATATGTAAATTACTTTACGTTTTCAAAGTTGTTTTTTTTTAAATATTAATATTTTTTCATAATTCATCAGACTTCATGATAAGTAGAAACATCTCAATATTTTAATTGTGATTCTTTCTCGATATGTCAGGAGAATCTTCAAAACCTTAAATGAAGAGCTGTGTAAAAGTTACTACGGTAAATCACATGACCATGACGTATTCTGGATATACAACTTAATCTTGCAGTTTTAAAAACAAATTTACCTGGGCTTTCCATTTTCTCTTTTTAAACACATATCTGTTTTTTTCAGTTGCTATTTTAGCACAATTTGAAATTTAATGCAAGGAAAATAGAAGCACTTATCTCTGGAACAATACCTTGTAACAGTTTTTAAAAAATTATAACTGAAACTTTTAATTTTGTTCTAATATTGGCTATGGATATATTTAAATCGAAAAAGAGATTTAAAAACTTACCCGGGATTTCCAATTTTTTAAAACATACCCATGTTTCAGTTCGCTATTTTAATACGCAATTTGAAATTCTTTTGCATACTTTGTAACAAATTTATTTACAGTCGTTGAATAGTGCTGTTAAGGTCGGAAGGTGCAGATAGGCACATCGTATGTGAATTACTTTACGTCATCAAAGTTGATATTTTTCTAATTATAATATTTTTTCTTAACTCATCACACTCCATGACTTCAAATAATCTTAAAATGAAAATTAAAACTTCAGCTTACATAGGATAAGCAGAAATATCCTAATAATATTTTACTTACATTTCTTTTATCAATAGAAACGTTCTCGATATGTCAGGAGAATCTTCAAAGCCTTAAATTGAGAGCTGTCTGAAAGTTACTGTGGTAAATCACATGACTATGACGTATTCTCGATATACAACTTTATCTTGCATTTCAAAAAACTAATCTGAACTTAACTGAACCTTAAATTTTTTTATATTGACTATGGATATATTTTAAGTCATAAAAGAGTGCTGTTTAAGTCAAATGGTTAAAAAAGACACGATGTATGTGAACCACTTTACTTTTTCAAAGTTACAGTCATATTTTCTCTTAATTCATCAGCCTGCATGAATTAAACCTGATCAAAAAATGGAAATTAAAATTTTAGCTTACATAGCGAAGTTGAAAGTGGAATTATTATTATTATTATTATTATTATTATTATTATTATTATTATCAAAGTACTGAAAGTACTGAACGGTCATGGACATCAAATGTATGTAGGTCTGGTATCTGGAGGAAGTGCATACAAAGGACGTTTTGTCAAAACAACAGCAACATTTTAACCACATTATAAATAAAATTTGTATGACAAAAGACCATCTACGGATGTCAGAGTGTCCAAATAGTCTTAATTGACCGATTAAGGACAATCACACTGTCAAGAGGGTCAACAAAAAATAAAATTCATGTTTAAAATCAAACAAGAAACTCTCTCTCTCTTTCTCTCTCTCTCTTATTCTCTCTCAGTCTCTCTCTCTCTCTCTCTCTCTCTCTCTCTCTCTCTCTCTCTCTCTCTCTCTCCTTTTGTTTGCAAATTTTAATTTGCAAGTATATACTAAACTGAAGAGTATGTATTACCATTGTACAACAATATATTACCATTGCAAATGTCTGAAACCAACAAAGAGCATGTGTATCAGTTTGCCATATGTAGAATTGCACTGTTTTGTTGCATTGAGGCTATTTATAAGACCATTAGCACTGAAAAAAAGATTGTTTGCAAAAAATAGCGATTTTTTGTCACCAACGAGGAAGCAGGGCATGATAGACTGGAAATATTTTAATGTTACATAGTATTTGCAATATACTAGTATGCGAAAACTGTCGATTCAAATTCATCAGAGGATTAAATTGAGAATTTTTAGTTTCTTAGTAATTAGGGTACTCTAATTATTAAAATGTTACTATGTTTATTTACTAACAATCACCTACGAAGTGTGTAATAATTAGCGTGTATTAATTGTTGCAAATCTTACAAGAAAAATTTATAATTCTGTTTTTTCCAAATTATTTTACAGATATATCCATTTATTTGCGCAGTTTAAAATAAGAAAATGCTGAAAACCATACTAGTTTAAAACACCTAAGAAAGACTGACTGTCTTGATGTATGTAAATGAACGGGGCATAAAACATCAATTCCCCCTTCTATTATTTACTAGTCTTTTTCATTGTCAATGTAAATCAAAGACATAAAATGTATCTGCAAAAAGTACCCTGTTTCATTAAGGACAATCAGTCTTTTTCCTGGGGACTCTTGTTTTCTCATCTGTTCCAAGGACAATAAAATGCACCAGCCGGGACCCGAGAAAACGTCGTCTGAATCGTTATAACCCCAGACATCTTATTTCCCAAGTTTGGTCCATTTTTGGATATTATAATGTACATGTGGACAGATTACATTTAAAGGGTACCTGTAACCAAATTTTTTTTATCGGACTTGTTTTATATATTTTTTTAAATTAACAATGATGAAAACCACATCAAAATAGGTGACAAAATAAAAAAGTTATAGCGCTTTGAAATCCACATTTTGTAACTTTCTCTTTATGGCAAAATAAAACGCCTTGTTTTGAGTTAAAAATGTGTGACGTCATTGAAGTATTAGAAGTAGTACCTAACATAATAGAAAGTAGTAACAATGGTGATAAATTGACGTATGTAGAAGAAAGTAACGACTCTGATATATATCTATTTTTTGTCAAATAATTCATTATTTGGGGAAGCAGCAGACAATCGTATAAGTGATGAATTTGGAGTATAGCCGTTATTTATTCGAACCAGAAAGGACAAATCTGATGAACATATTGAGTCGAGTCCCGACCTACTAAAGAATTGTGAATGCATCTGGTTGCATAGCTTTTGAAGAATATGTGACGAGTGTTAACTTGCTAATAACACGGAAATTAATTATGTCTTTGACTTTTTAAAAAAAATTAATTATTTTATTAAGTCGGACTGGACAGACTCGAGAATTACGATAAGTTGCATAGCTATAACAAAAAATACGCGATTAGTTTTAACTTGTCAAATACACAAAAAATTAATTTTATCGTCGACATTTTAAAACGAATTAAATATCAAGTAGGACTTGACAGACTACCGGATGAATATTATGGAACCTACCGTGGAGTCATGTGCTGATTTTGAATTTCTATTAAAATAATGCATTCAAATTCAGCACATAACAACCTGTCATGTGCTAATTTTGAATGCATTATTTTAATAGAAATTCAAAATCAGCACGTTACAGTGGCACCTGCTAAAAATCAATAAATAAAAATCCAATCGCCTATGCTCTTTTGTGCAATATTTATTAGCAGTAAAAATTAAATGGCCGTGATGTAGAAAACTTTTAAGTATTCTGGCGGCATTACATTTCCTCGAAAAATGTTCGCACAATTCAAGTTTGTAACATAGTTATTTTCAACTGTCCGATGGTTAATTAATGCTAGGGTAATTCAAGAGAAAAAAAAGGGATTATAATAATTATAATAACAATAATGATAATGTTATTGATTTGTATATATAGAATAAATTCGGGCGTTCTATATAAATGTATGCCAAAGGAAAAGTGAAAACTAAAATCTCATAAAATCAAATGCTGTAAGTAGATCAATTAACATGTTTTGAATACACTACTCTGGTTGTCAATTCTTAATTTTGCCTAAAACTTATACTTTATTATTATTATTATTATTATTATTATTATTATTATTATTATAAAATTTACATTATTATTATTATTATTATTGCCATAAAAACTAAGGAAAAATTTTCTTACTTTTTAAAATTTAAAAATGTATTATGTATTTTTTTTTCCGGAGTGAAATCGTTATACTGTATATGTCAAATAACGTTTACCAAATAAAATTATTTCATTGCACTCGAACTGTAAATTATATTCTTGTAAATTACAGGTCTTAAGATACTTTGTCAATCTGCAAATCAATTTTGCAAATTATAAGTTAGGAATTTCCGAAATGTGCACATCTGGCACATCAAAATTTAACTGGTATTTGTATTATATATTTACATCAAGTTAATTACAGGTGTGGTCTAAATCTAAGGAATGTGTCTAATAAACAAAAGGATTATTAATAATAATCTTAATTATCGGTACATGTCAATCGGATGTTAATTCCACTTTGTTAAATAGTTTTCCCGTAAAAAAAAATCATAGAAAGTTAAAGCTATATTAAGTTTTTCAATTTCTGAATATTTTGATTTTCTTAAAATATATTTTTTTTAAAATAGATATCTTCTAACCACGATCCGTGTCATTCATTTTCTAAACTTTCATTTCTTTTAGCTGTAAATAAACGGAATCCTCTGATCGGTTAGTCAGTGTTTTACGATGGTAATTATGAGCTTGGAGCATGCGCACGGATGTACGGAAAACCCTTGAATCGAAGGTGAAACATGACAGATTGTATTAATTGTCCTCAATTAATATCCAGATGTATTTGAAATGGTGTTATATATCCCTTACTAAGTCACAAATGACAAATTCAACGAATTTCTGTGTTTAATTTATCGTTTTATCGTATTTCACCGTTTTGAAAGTTGTGTTTAGATGACCCGGGTTTTGATGACGTAACCATGTTCTAATATTAGATCCCAAATGCTGCATCTCGCCGGGTAAATACTGTAATTTCTGTATTTATTCGAGCTTTTATCGTTGAACCAAATGTAACATTGTTCATTAGGAACATCATTAATTAGATTAGCACCGTTTTAATTTTTCTTTGGAAAACTTAATGCAGCTTTAAACTACGACTTTGGATTCGATTTTTTTTAGTAGTTGGTAAATAAAATTTTGTGGAGGTAAACTGGTATGACGTCACAACACGGGAGGCTCGACATCGACCTTTTTGATTTGGATTTCTAGAGATGTATTAGAAAATCACCGATATCTTCCTTATAATGAAATGGAATTTTATATACTTTTCGCTACAGCCATATTACGTACGACGAATAAAATATGTCAAAACTGAAAATCGTTACAGGTACCCTTTAAACAAAACAGAGTGGAATCACATCGATATTTTTAACAACAAAGCTGTAAATCGTTAAAACCACTCAAGGACAAGCCAAGGTAAGTTTCTTAGATAATACTCATTACGATTATAAACGGTATATTTATATCTGTAACTGAATAAAGTCGGAAAGAAAAAAGATCGTTCTCAGCACCTGGAGGCACACCACCAAAGTGACAAAATACATTTGTACTTAACAAATCAAAATAAATTGCCGTGGATGAAGAAATGTTATCGGGGAATAAATGAAGCGTACTGCACTGTATGCAATTTACAAATAAATATTAGACCGGGGCAAGAAACGATCTCATCAGACATCCTAGTACCGCCGCCCACATGAAACTTTGGGATGCAAAAAACGACCTCAAAAGTATTAGTGAATTTTTGTATCACTCGAAGATGCATTAATTAAAAATATAATAAGGACAGAAACTTTATTTTCTATTTTTTTTTTTTTTTTTTTTTTTTTTTTTTTTTTTTTTTTTTTTTTTTTTTTTTTGCCAGGACATATCTTGCCGATTTCCGTCGCTGACCATTTTAACAAACTTGTTTCTAAAATGTTTACAGATTTTGAAATTGGAAAAGGGTATTCTTGTGGGAAAACAAATAATTAAAAAAGATTATTCATTAAAAAACCAAAAACGGTAAAATAAAACAATTTTTTTCATTGCATACACTGGTGGAGAAGTTTAAGGATTATGTTGATGTACATAAATTGCAGGATGAATTAAATGAGCATTTTCTTGTGGAATAGTTGCCAACCTATGAGACTAACATTGCACAGTTAAGGGGGAAATGTCAACCTTTTGTGATGGATTTATATGCAAACCCAAATTTTCACAACTTTGAGAATTACAATTTTTTTTTTGTTTTGCCTAACAGTAATGGTGATAGTATAAGTGTTTTCTCAATTTATAACAAGAATATATCTGAATAAGACAATAGCACAATGTGTGCATAAATAAGCTGTAAAATAAATTCCATTGGCAATTGTTATGAATATCAGCCAAATGAAACAATGATGCTAAATGTAAAAAACAGTTCAGCATAGGGTTTTCAAAATAAACACAATTTCTTGAATTAGGGTTGTTTTATGTGTACATATATATTTATATGTTTATGTATCAATGATAAATACATGTATACGTATTGATGAACTTGTATAATATATAACTCTAAATTCGTCGCGCGTTTTAACGTGAAGTTTTGCAACTCATTGCAGGTCATGACCTGATATTTGACTTTCAGAACTTAACAGATATGAAAGAGATCTCATTGTCCGAGATTTAAACACATAGTTTCAAATCCTGCTCAGTAAATTTAAGTGTGTAAAAACGTTAATCGACTTGAAAATGTTTTTCGACTTTTTATGTACTCTGGTGTCCGTATCCACTTTCAGTTAAAAACACTGGCGAATACTTTTTGTGGGGGATGATTTAGACATGGACTAATATGTTTTTGTTTTTTATAGCATCGTCTTGTTAAAATGAAATAATCTTGGCTTGGGTGTAAAACACCTTTACTTCACTCCTCCATCTATGAACTGAAAGTCTTTCAGAATTAGAATTAAGGCTTGAATGGGGCATGAATATTAAAACTTCACTCTACTATTTGAAAGTTGACTGTCTCAATATACATTTACTAGTAAAATCTTGACTGGAGACACTGGAGTGCAAATCGTTATTACTTCACTGAAGCTTCCGAGTACTGACTATACGACATTTCTAGGTTTTGCAGACTATTGTCTGATATAAAAAATTACTTTTAAAATCATTGTAAATAAAACACAATTACTTAACTGCACTGTCTAAGAAATAAACATCTCTACCAAAGTACCAGTCTTGCTTTTCTGTTGAGTATTACTTAACTCAACAGTTTGGGAATCGACTGTCTTTTTACAATAGAAAATGTAAAACGCCATTACCCCATCCCACACGATCTTGATATAAGTCAATGAATCTTCATTGGGGCATAAAACATCATTCTTTCAATTCACTATCCAAGAACTGGCTGTCTTGATATAAATAAAATTTCTGTTTCAATTATTGCAGAAGTTCAATAATAGATTATATTAAATGAACATTTCAAAAGGTTTGGATGAAAATGACAAAAAACAAATGTATAGACAGGATTTATTATTGACCATTTTTAGTCAAAGTTTCCGGACACCTTCTTGAAATTTTGAATATTTGTTTTAATTTTCCACTTACAACTGGTATTCAAAATATTTCTTATGAAAAAGTACATGTACTGAAATTTTATTTTCACCACAAAAGCTTAAGATAAGACATTTAGTACTGATGACATAGTAATCACTACTAGTTTTACAGTTCTGCCGTATTGTTATAATAATAATAATTATTATTATAATTATAATTATTATTATTATTATTATTATTATTATTATTATTTCAATACTGGCTAAATATAAAATACAAATACCAGTTACATTTTGATGTGCTAGATGTGCACATTTCGGAAATTCATTCCTCATTAGTGACACTAGGACCGAAAAATTTGATAGATAAAAAACAGTTGAAAATTAATGTATTGGTGTTTTACACCTTGGTCAAAATTCTTTCACTTATATCAAGATGGTTGGCTCTGAGATTGTGGAGGAAACCAGAGTTCCCTGAATAAACTTTTGATAATTATCAAGCCGACAAACATCTTGATTTATATTTGTACCTAGTGAGATTCTAACCTAGATGGTGAGAGGTGCTTAAGACAATTTCTCCACCAAAGGCCTTAAACCTGGTCATTGCTAGATCCTTATATCACCATTTTTAACTAAAAACAAAACAAATATGTTACTGGATTTGGAAATGCAAACCCTACTGGCTGAACAATGAGTTATGTTATTTCTGTTTATAATACGATCTACATAGAACTAATGCCAAAGGCGTGGAGTGCAATAAGCTTTAGAGCACTAAAGCCCATCATAGTTATTAAAAGTTTAAAACACTGTCTTTTTGTTAATTATCTAATAAACCAAATTATTATTGAAGTGACATTTAAACAATTCTTTTAAACTTTGATAAAAACTTTGTATGAGTAGAAGTGTCCTTTTTACCGCGTAAGTAGTTAATATCTCAACTAAGTACTTAAATGCTGATATTTTATCTAGAATTTTAACTTCACAGACACCATGATAAAGATAAAGACGGCAATAGTAATGTCAATAGATCGGTTCGACTAACTTTGTCTTTTAATGATTACTTTTTTTATTATAGTTAATATTGCTGAAACATTCAGTTGGATGGCAAGAATGATACACCAAAGATATATTTATTTCGAATTCTAAAATAAAGCAATTTAACAAGCCAAAAATGAGTTTTTCTGTTTTGTCTCAATCTTAAATAGTCAGCAGGAAAAACAGACTAACAATAAAAAGACATTTTTAATATATAAAATAAACAAACTCAATCATTAGAGATTAAGACCATATATCTTTACCATAAAAATTGTCGGGTGTTATTTTATTGTATGTAAAGAAGAAAACTTGCTCTATACAATAAACAGTGCAATCAAAATCTGGAACACTTCTAGAAAAAAAACCTTAACAGCCTAGATAAGACATACAGCTCGGGCCGTTATTTATTAAAACCCCCGATTCCGTTACAAAAATCCAATTGGAATAGTTTAAAGTCCAAAAACATCTCCTTTAAACTAAAACAAATTTGTAGTCAATATGCTTCTCGGTTTTATGAAAATATAAACAAACAACATTTTTTTTTGTAATAAACGTAAACAGATTTTAAAAATGAGAAACAGTTCAATTTCAATCATTTTTAAACCTTTAAAAAAGTGAAAAAATGCGAATGCAATAAACTTAATAATAATAATTTCATTTATGCAAAACGAGAATCTATGCCCCTCTCATAGAAGCAGCAAGTGCGATGTTTTTTGTGAGATATTTTATCTTAGGATGTCAAATATTCTGATAATTTTAGGATGACTACCTATGAAATGAATGGGATTTTATTAGATATTGCTGTACAAAATACTTGAAAATCAACAATCAATTTAGCAGCAGGTATTTTGTCCATGCAAACTCTATGGTAATGGTAAACAAGCAAAACCAATTTACACATGTATATCAAAAGCTCCTAGGAAACTATTTAGCTAAAGTTTTCATCCCTAACGAAGAAAGTGATGAGAATATTTGCTGAAATTCCGAGGAATTTGTTGGGGATTTTTGATGTATACATTTTACTATGTGTAAGAGGTTAAAGACATTTTAAATTTTAGCATGCACAAATTCACTGCACTTGAATGGATTACACTTTGTCATTATATCCAATTGTCGTTAATCGTTAAAAATTCTAACAATAACCTCTGTGAAAAAAATATTCATTTATTTGTTTCTGTGTGTTTCTTTTCTTACTCCGTTCATATTTTTGTCGAATTTAAACTCCCCGAAGGTATCCATAACTCAGTAGGCAGTACTTTGTGCTGTCAGAAATTGACCATTTAGCAAAATTTTCGGCCATCTAAAATTTGAAATTTATTTAAAACTAAGGTTTGTTCCCTCGTGCAAAGCATTCCTTAGCTGGATTTGGATTTATATAATTTTGAAACTTTAGATTCATTATTTTCAACTGTTTGGCTTATGTTTTTTATCTTTCAAACTTTTTGGCCGTGGTGTCACAGATGAGGAATGAATTTCCGAAATGTGCACATCTGGCACATCAAAATTTAACAGGTATTTGTAATATTTATTAGACAAAAATTAAGAAAAGTTTATCAATGGTCATGATGTCTTTTACTTAAATTCACTGATACAATGTGAGAAATCATTTGGGTGGTCAATCCTTTCTAAATAAAAAAGATTAATTAGGTCTTAACACTTTTGATTAATAAGATTCCAGTAGACAAAAACCTACACTTTCTCAGTCTAATCAACAGGTTCTGTCTTTTCGCCATAAAATCCAATATCTGTCTAAAATTTAACTCATATAAACCGGGAGAATAATGAGTTCAAACTCTCACCTGAAGATATGTTAGAAAATCTCTGCAGGAGAACAACGGACAACTACATTAATTAAAGACACTATCATAATTTCTCCCTAGATTGGCAATAACTGCCTAATAATTTCCAATTTAGATATTTCATTGTCTCTGGAGCATTATTGGTTTATTTTTTCCTTCATACAAAAACAGAACTACAAAATTTGAACATAAAAGATTCCAAAAAGCATTATAGTGAAAAAAAGATATCTTAAATTATATTAATGTATTTTTAATTTTATAAATCAAGCTTAAAACATTAAGGTGCTGATTCATTCATTTATTGATCATACTTCGTAAATTTTGAATGCTTTTTGTTAACCACGGTACATTAAGCGTCAGCATAGCAACCCTCTCACTCGCCTAAAATACTAAGTTCAAACAGAATGTCCATTATTATAAAATTATAATAACACTGTTAAAATTTTTTTTAATGTTATACATTTGTAATCATGTAGAGAATTTTCATTGGTTACCAAGAAATAATTATACACATGACATTATATTTAAAACTTCATTGCCTTCAACATAGAAGTATGTTTAAGCTTATATTATCCATACTAAAGTTACATTTTTGTGAATCAATGTTGCAACTACAATTAAGTTCAAGTACTAAACTGCAATTCCAATTGGCTGATTAAATTTCACAATACCTCAAAAACTAACAAATAACACAATTATCCTCGCTATTATCGTTGACAAACACGTTGAAGTCGTTATATATAGATATAATTTATCAGATTATGTAATTTGATAGGTCACTGTGTAACAGTTAAGTGTTATTATGTATCTTCGTCTGTTTTCCGTGGTTTTTTTTTCAATGCAGTATTGTGTTCATCAAACCGCTCTTTTATTCATATCACTTCAATCTATAAACAGGCTGCATAAATTAAAATATTTTCTACACTTTTTTTAACTCCTTGAGACTTTCGAGTATAATGGGTTCATTTTGGGAAAAAAAAATTTCTTATAAGTAGGAAGTGCTCCTTTAAATGACATTTCAATCCCAGAATAATCTTTAAAACGAATGAAATTAAAAGGATTTTAAATTTACAATTTTTAGGCAAGAAAAGTATTAGTCAAGAATTGTTTTACTGGTACCAACACAAAATAATACTAGAGCTATCAACATGTATTATGGATACTTCCCTAACCAAAATAACTCCACAGCAACTTTAAATGCCGCCCGACAGAACCTCTGCCAAAATATTGAAGCAGCGGTGAGATGAATACATTAGGAATTCCCCCAATCAATTCTAAAACTACCGGCGAGCTTAGTAAAACATTTATCATGCCATCTATCCAACTTGCAAAGCTTTTAATCTTTTCCGAAATTGTAATTATAACTGGCTTTTTTTCCCAGTTGGAAACAATATTTCCTTCATTGTCGGGTCTGACCACCAATTTGTATTTGCTACCTGCATTTATAATCCTGAAATTCTTGGTTTAGTTGGTAAATCACAACCTCAACCTGAGAAGAATCAAGAAATAAATCTATCAAGGAAACCCGTGAAGGTAGTTCTGTTCTTAAAACTCCATAAAATATCCTTTCTGTTTCATTCAAGTTATGGTATAGTTCCTCATAAATATCATTTAGTAGTCTACTATCAATTCTTCCTCGATACTCTATCTGCAAGAAAATGTAGATAAGAACTATATTAATCAAATATATACGAATATACATGAGTTTCCTCGTCAGACATATAACGAGTATTACATTGAAAGTCGACGTTACAAATTTGAACTTATAAAAAACTTACTTACAACGGTTATGTCAAGTAAAACTAAACCTATGAAAAAACTTAAACAAAAAGCATAATTTACGCTTTACTAAAAGTACTTAATTAACTGTGGGACTATTGTTTCTTAGAAGTTAAGTCGTAAGCCTTCAATCTCAGGAAGTCTTACCGCTGTGAGTTTCTACCAAGTCGACCGAAATAAGAAATTTCTTTTATTGTCATAGGCCTTACTGGTTGGCTTGTAAGCATAATGGGCAGAGTGGTCTTCGATTTTTATGCGTGAAATGCCGGATGAAGAATGTAGGTTGTTTCATAAGAGAGAATTGGTTTTTGCAAACGCACGTACGCACATGCTAATGCGTTAATGTGCAATCAGCTTAGCAATAATTGATAATTTAATGTTACATATTCATTAACTCTACTGGTTCTGAATACTTTGTGTTCCAACCCAAATTTTTAACAGAAATATGAAGTATAGTAAAGTGATGGAAATTTACGTCCAAGAAAAAAATTCTGTCATTTTTATTGAGGCGGTCAGTGTTGGGATGGTGAAAGAAACAGGAGAAGTCGATTTGAGTAAGCAAACTATAAACTTTTTCACAATAGAATTTGCTCGGATGTGTTTCAAAAGTAGGCGCTTTGTTCCGTAAGATCGCGCTTTAGACCACTTGGCCACAAAAGCCGTTAACGGAAGTATCGAGTTGTTCCAATTATATCTTTTCACAGCAGAAGTAAACTTCTATATCAATGCTTCAGCAAACATTATTTAAAGAACTTTTTTTAAGACATTAATATTCTGCCTTCATTTTTATGCAATTAGAAGCATGCTCTTTTGCAGAGGCTTTAATAAACAATATTCTGAAGGGACATTTAAAAATTAGATTTAAAAAAATACCGGTAAATTTTGTTGTAAAAGTGCATTCAAACTGATCTAAATTTTATCAAACGTGCCATGTGCCGATTAAACTTTCATAAAATTAAATATACAATTTTTTCAAATGCAAACCTTTTATTAACAATAATAGTTTAAAAAGACATTCTTTAAAGCTTTATCGATATAAATGAAATACTTCAGTCATTAAAATATGACAAGCTTTAGCTTTAATAATTTAAACAAACTTACCATTTCGCTGGTATTCATCTGAAATATAATAAAAATAACACTACATGTTTTACGATTTATTAAAAAAATAGATTTACAAAACTCTCTCCAAAAATGCAGCGTATTGGCCATTGAACTTAAAAAAAAATAATAATAATAATATCCGATAATGGAAAATGGTAACATTTATCAAACCTGTCCAAATCTCATGATGCTTTCAATGACATTGTTCTATTTATGTCATTTTGTCAAAGTAAATATGATATACGTGATTCGCTTGACTTTTTCAAAATTTAAATTTCATTTTATTTTTAAAAATAATTTATCTTTTTTTTTTCAAAATAAGCTCTAACCACAGGCTACCATGGCTTTAAAGGGATTAGATATAAACAAACCTTCTCGACAAGGTATGTCTTATTTTAAATTCTGAAATGTAGAACTAAGAAGCTACTACGGTAATTGCTTAATTGCCAAGTGTGTCAATTTGGATAACAAAACTTTTATAGCAATTTTATTTTGCAAATTATAAGAAACCTACCGTGGCTTTACATCTGCTAAGGTACATAACGTTGGCAGGTTGTATTACTAGTATAAAATTTCAAAAACCTACCTGGGTTTTCCATTTACTATTTTTAAACATGTATATATTCGTGTTTTCCAGTTGCTATTTTAGACACGATTTAACGGAAATGGAAACAGGTGGTTTAATACCTTTAATACAAAAAACTAAAAGTTCAAAACTCTTCAAATATGGACTAGAGATATTTTTAATTTTAAATCGTAATAGACTGTTTATTTAGGAGAAATAGTTAAAAAAAAGATGCCGCATATGTAAATCACTAAACGTCATCAAAATTGATTTTTTAATTACACGTTGTTTTCTCATTTCAGCTGAATTTATCATGACTTAACATAATCTAAAAAAGGGAATTTAAATTTTGGTTTAGAATAAATGAGAAACCCTTATTTATACTTTTATAATGTGAATATATATATACAAACCTTCTCGACAAGTTATGTCTTATTTTAAATCCTGAAATGTAGAACTGAGAAAGCTAATTGTTAAATTGCCGGCTGTGTCAATTGGGGTAATAAAACTTTAATAGCAATTTAATAGCAAATTATAAGAAACCTACCTTGGCTTTCCATCTCCTATTTTTATATACTAGTATATACCATGTTATTATTTTTAAACACAATTTGAAATTCTGATACAGGATAAAAATGAAATATTTGTTCTTTGGTTAACTCCTCTTTATTATAATTATAATTATAAATACAAACCTTCTCGACAGCTAACGTCTTATCTTCAAACCTTTAAAGAGCAGTGTGAAAGCTACTATGGTAAATTATGTGACCGTGACGTCTTCCTGGAAGTATAAATATTAATTTTTCATTTTTTAAAAACCTACCTGGGCTTTCCATTCAATTTTTAAAAACGTGTTGAGAGCAGGTAGAAATAGACATTAATTCAGTACATTGATAAAATTTAAACGTTTAAAAATTAACAGATGTCCGAAAATTGAGTAGGAATAAAAATTACTAAAATAAACATTCCTGATACCTGCAAAGTCGATAGTTTTTAATCTACAGAGCGAAAATATGGTGTTCTACAAAAGTTTCTGATATACAGAAAATATTGATGTGATATTGCTACCAAGTTTTGAGAATTCTTAATAAAAACATACATATTAATTATGAAACCGAACGGGTATCTAGACATCACAAACGTACTGCTTCAGTATACATCTGTTTAAAATTACGGATAACTGCGTGGAACATGTTTGCCGTATTAATCAGACCAAAAGGCACCTTTATATTAAATATCGGACTGTTGTATACCATACCGAAAAATCAACTAATTTTTTGTGTAAATGCGTTTTTGTGAAAACGTGCAACAAAGTAGGTTATAAGTATTACTCTCTTTTAAAATATCCTTTTTAATTGAACTTTAATTAGATTAAACTTAATTGCAAAAATCCAAATAAGCATACTGGATTTTTTATGGATTGAAACATGGTTTGTCTAATTCAAGATTGATACGTCGGTGATAAAGTGGCATCAATAGTGCCCTTACGGATCACAGCGCATCTCACTGTCCACGTATGAATCTCTATACATGTATATAGACTGAGATTAAGATAAGAATGATTCTATTATTACGGGTAATTATGAACAATAAATAACAATACATAAAGAATGATTCTTTTTAAACCGAGACATCCGCCTGAAATGTAGGCACTGCATTAGTTAGCAGATAAAAAGGATTAGTCTAAATAAGCCGAAGGATCCGCCTATAGGGAAAAGGTGAAGAAACATCGACTCGAGGCCAAATACAAATTAAGCTATGCCTTATGTGATTTTTATTTGCGTTGCAAAAAATCAATTTTGCATTTTCAAATCAGCTCTTAGCTTGTCATATCATTTCGTGACCTAAGCTTGATGAAAAATAGCAATTTAGGTGCGGTAAAAGAATTTTTTTTCAAAAACCTTATGAAATCTTTAGTAGTAGTAGTGATAGTAACAGTAGAAATACAAACCTTCTCGACAAGTTACTCTATCTTCAATCCTTAAATTGAGGCCTATGAGAAAGCTACTATGGTACATTACGTGGGCGTGTTGTTTTCCTAGTATAAAATATTAAAAACTTACCTGGGTTTTCCATTTACTATTTTTAAACATGTATATATTCGTGTTTTCTAGTTGTTATTTTTAGGCACGATTTAAGGGAAAATAGAATCAGGTGATTTAATACCTTGAATTCAAAAACCTAAAAGTTCAAAACTCTTCAAATATGGATAAGAGATATTTTTTATTTAAAATCGTAATAAAGTGTTTATTTAGGAGAAAAAGTTAAAAAAAGATGCGGCATATATAAGTCACTAAACGTCATCAAAATTGTTTTTTTAATCTGAAAAAGGAAATTTAATTTTGGTTTAGAATAAATGGGAAACCCTTATTTATATTTTTATGATATGAATATATATTCAAACCTTCTCGACAAGTAATGCCTTATTTTAAATCCTGAAATGTAGAACTGAGAAAGCTACTAGGTTAAATGCTAAATTGCCGGCTGTGTCAATTATGTGTGATAAAACTTTAATAGCAATTTTATTTTGCAAATTATAAAAGACCTACCTTGGCTTTCCATTTGTTATTTTTATATATTAGTATATACCCAGTTAGAATTTTTTAACACAATTTAAAATTCTACTGCAGGATAACAATAAAATAGTTGTTCTCTGATTAACTACTCTTTATTATAATTATAAATATAAATACAAACCTTCTCGACAGGTAACATCTTATCTTCAATGCTTAAAAGAGCAGAATGAAAGCTACTATGGTACATCACGTGACCGTGACGTCTACTTTGACGTATGAATATTAATTTTTTATTTTTTGAAAACCTACCTGGGCTTTCCATTCTATTTTTAAAAACGTATTGAAAGCAAGTAAAAATAGACACTTATTCAGTACATTGATAAAATTTAAACGTTTAAAAGTTAACAGTTAATTAAGACCGAAAAGTTTGATACATTAAAAATATAAGCCAAACAGTTGAAAATAATAAATCTAATCACTAAACGTCATCAAAATTGATTTTTTTTATTACACGTTTGCTGCATGCTAGCTGCTGCAGTGAAGTCCATATAGAGCCGGTCCGATATTGCACAATATGATGCAATAGTTGCTATTACATAATATGATGCAATAGATGGTAGTCAATGGAGTGGGACGTCAGAGCTAAAAATAGAGATGATAACTACGGAGATTTAAAAGTGTATTGATGTTAAGTGAAGGGTAAACAAATCAATTATAAGATAAACAAAGAAATTAAGTATAATGTAAGAAAGTGCTTATCAGTAAAAAAAAGTATATTTTAATATTTCTGAATATGGTGTAATAGTAAGGAGGTTGTAACTTAATTAGTAATGTGTATATTTAGATTTGTCTGCAGCATGCAGCAGCTGCAGCACACATTGTTTCTCATTTCAGCTGAATTTATCGGACTTCATGACTTAACATGATCTAAAAAAGGAAATTTAAATTTTTGATTAAGAATATATAGGAAACCCTAATTTATATTTTGATGATCGTAAATATATATATATATATATATATATATATATATATATATATATATATATATATATACAAACCTTCTCCAAAAGTTATGCCTTATTTTAAATCCTGAAATGTTGAAATGTTGAACTGAGAAAGCTACTAGGATAAATGCTAAATTGCAGGCTGTGTCAATTTTGTGTAATAAAACTTTAATAGAAATATATTACAAATTATTAGAAACCTACTTTGGCTTACCATCTGCTATTTATAAAAACCTACCCTGTAAGTATCTTAAACACAATTTGAAATTCTGGTGCAGATAAAGGATAAAATGAAATAGTAGTTCTCTGATTCACTCCTCTTTATTATAATTATAATTATAAATACAAACCTTCTCGACAGGTAACGTCTTATCTTCAATCCTTTAAAGAGCAGTGTGAGAGCTACTATGGTAAATTATGTGACCGTGACGTCTTCGTGGAAGTATAAATATTAATTTTTCATTTTTTAAAAACCTACCTGGGCTTTCCATTCTATTGTTAAAAACGTGTTGAGAGCAGGTAGAAATAGACATTGATTCAGTACATTGATAAAATTTAAACGTTTAAAAATTAACAGTTGTCCGAAAATTGATTAGGAATAAAAATTACTAAAATAAACATTACATGATACCTGCAAAGTCGATAGTTTTTAATCTACAGAGCGAAAATATTGTGTTCTACAAAAGTTTCTGATATACAGAAAATATTCATGTGATATTGCTTCCAAGTTTTGAGAATTCTTAATAAAAAAATAAATATTAATAATGAAACTGGACGGGTATCTAGACATCACAAACGTACTGCTTCAGTATACATCTGTTTAAAATTACGGATGAACTGCGTGGACATGTTTGCCCTATTAATCATGCCGAACATATAAGGCATCTTTATATTAAATATCGGACTGTTGTATACCATACCGGAAAATCAATTTATTTTTTATGTAAATGCGTTTTTGTGAAAACGTGCAACGAAGTAGGTTATAATTATTAAGTATTATAAGCTCTCTTTTTAAATACCCTTTTTAATTGGACCTTAATTAGATTAAACTTAATTGCAAAAATCCAAATAAGCATACTGGATGCTAAAAAAAGCTCTAACCAAAGGCTCCCATGGCTTTAAAGGGATTAAATATGGCAATTAAAAGTTTAGGTGAGAAAAATACAAAAACATAAACATTATGAAATCCTATTATTATTATTATTATTATTATTATTATTAAAAACCTTCTCGATAGGTCATATCTAATGTTCAAACTCTTAAAATTGAGAGCTGTGTGAAAGCTTCTATGGTAAATCACGTGAACGGGACGTATTCCGGGTGTATAAACATATGGGAGTGGCTTTTATCTAGCAATTTTTAAACACTTAATTTAGCTTTTATTTACTGTTTTTAACACATATCTGTGTTTAAAATTTGCTTTTTAAACAGTTTAAAATGATAATGCAAGGGAATGTAAACTTTTTTCTGATTCAATACACTGCATTAATTCAAAATCAAATGTGAAGTTTAAATTTATATTAACCATAGATTATGTTAATATTTATACTTTATCAAACAATACGTCTTAATTTGATGAAGTTTTAAATTATCATGATGCTAATAGATTAAATAATTAAAGTAGATACTTCATCTTCCTTAAAATCTAAAAGTGTGTGTGTGTGTGTGTGTGTGTGTGTGTGTGTGTTTCAGACAAAATGTATTTCTGATTATAAAACTTAAAAAGATACATCCTAAATACACAATTGCAAATATCCGAATATGGATATTGGTTAAATTTTATCAAACGACCTGTCCAAATTTCAAAATGCTTTGAATGGCATTGTTCTGTGTTATGCCAATTTGTTTAGAGAAAGAATATGAGATTTACATGACTTTTTCAAAAATCAATTTTGCATTTTCAAATCAGCTCATATCATATGATTCCGTGACATAAACTTGATGAAAATAGCAATTAAAAATCTAAGTTAGGTGAAAAGAATTTTTTTGACAAAAACATTATGAAACCTTTAGTAGTAGTAGTGGTAATAACAGTAAAAATACAAACCTTCTCGACAAGTTACTCTATCTTCAATCCTTAAATTTAGGCCTATGAGAAAGCTTCTATGGTACATAACGTTGGCGGGTTGTATTCCTAGTATAAAATTTTAAAAACCTACCTGGGTTTTCCATTAACTATTTTTAAACATGTATATATTCGTGTTTTCCAGTTGCTATTTCAGGCACGATTTAACGGAAATGAAAACAGGTGGTTTAATACCTTTAATACAAAAAACTAAAAGTTCAAAACTCTTCAAATATGGACTAGAGATATTTTTTATTTTAAATCGTAATAGAGTGTTTATTTAGGAGAAATAGTTAAAAAAAGATGCGGCATATGTAAATCACTAAACGTCATCAAAATTGAATTTTTAATTACACGTTGTTTTCTCATTTCAGCTGAATTTATCGGACTTCATCACTTAACATAATCTAAAAAAGGGAATTTAAATTTTGGTTTAGAATAAATATGAAACCCTTATTTATATTTTTATAATGTGAATATATATATATATATACAAACCTTCTCGACAAGTTTGTCTTATTTTAAATTCTGAAATGTAGAACTGAGAAAGCTACTAGGGTAATTGTTGAATTGCCGGCTGTGTCAATTGGGGTAATAAAACTTTAATATCAATTTTATTTTGCAAATTATAAGAGACCTACCTTGGCTTTCCATCTGTTATTTTATATACTAGTATATACCCAGTTAGTATTTTTTTAACACAATTTAAAATTCTGCTGCAGGATAACAATATAATAGTTGTTCTCTGATTACCTATTCTTTATTATAATTATAATTATAAATACAAACCTTCTCGACAGGTTACGTCTTATCTTCAATGCTTAAAAGAGCAGAATGAAAGCTACTATGGTCCATCACGTGACCGTGACGTCTTCTTTGACGTATGAATATTAATTTTTTATTTTTTGAAAAACTACCTGGGCTTTCCATTCTATTTTTAAAAACGTATTGAAAGCAGGTAAAAATAGACATTGATTCAGTACATTGATAAAATTCAAACGTTTAAAAGTTAACAGTTAATTAAGACCGAAAAGTTTGATAAATAAAAAAAATAAGCCAAACAGTTGAAAATAATCTAATCACTAAACGTCATCAAAATTGATTTTTTTAATTACACGTTTCCTGCAGTGTAGTCCATATAGAGCCGGTCCGATATTGCACAATATGATGCAATAGTTGCTATTACATAATATGATGCAATAGATGGTAGTCAATGGAGTGTGACGTCAGAGCTAAAAATAGAGATGATTACTGCGGAGATTTAAAAGTGTATTGATGTTAAGTGAAGGGTAAACAAATCAATTATAAGATAAACAAAGAAATTAAGTATAATGTAAGAAAGTGCTTATCAGTAAAAAAAAAGTATATTTTAATATTTCTGAATATGGTGTAATAGTAAGGAGGTTGTAATTAAATAAGTAATGTGTATATTTAGATTTGTCTGCAGCATGCAGCAGCTGCAGCACACAGTTGTTTCTCATTTCAGCTTAATTTATCGGACTTCATGACTTAACATGATCTAAAAAAGGAAATTTAAATTTTTGATTAAGAATATATAGGAAACCCTAATTTATATTTTTATGATCGTGAATATATATATATAATATATATATATATATATATATATATATATATATATATATATATATATATATATATATATATATATACAAACCTTCTCCATAAGTCATGCCTTATTTTAAATCCTGAAATGTTGAACTGAGAAAGCTACTAGGATAAATGCTAAATTGCCGGCTGTGTCAATTTTGTGTAATAAAACTTTAATAGCAATTTTATTTTACAAATTATTAGAAACCTACTTTGGCTTACCATCTGCTATTTATAAATACCTACCCTCACCTGAGGATATGTCCAATATTGTTTGCAAAGTGCAATAGACAATTTATTAAGTACAGAAACTTGAAAAGTTTTCTCAAATTAAGAACTCCCATAAAACTTAATCAGAAATATATCCACTGATATTTCGTTCATAAGCAGCTTATATAATATGCATGAAGTAACTGTAGTGTAATCAATAATTTCTAAATCATTAATCAATTTCAGTATACTAATGCAGCTATGTCCTTGACCTTTGAACATATATGACCTCGAACCATATATGATTGTCATGTCAATACCTACAATATTCTAATATACATGCTTATACATGAAATTAATAGCTTTCAAGATAATTAATAATTTTAGTTTTCCTATGTTGATATGATCTTGACCTTTGAACATATAACCTTCAACTATATATAAAATGATCATCATGTCAATACCTACAATATTCTAATTTACATGCTTATACAAAAAGTAATATTTTTCAAAGACAATTAGCAATTTAAGTCTTCTTTTGCAGCTGTGACCTTGACCTTTCAACATATGACCTTGTACCATATATCAAAATGATCCTTATGTCAATACCTACAATATTCTAATATACATGCCTATACAAAATGTTAATAGTTTTTAAGATAATTAGCAATTTAGGTCTTCTTTTGCAACTGTGGCCTTGACCTTTTAACATATGACCTTGTACCATACATCAAAATGATCGTTGTCGCAATACCTACAATATTCTAATGTACATGCCTATACAAAAAGTTAAAGGTTTTCAAAGATAATTAGCAATTTAAGTCATCTTCTGCAGGTGTGACCTTGACCTTTCAACATATGACCTTGACCCATGTATCAAAATGATCGTCATGTCAATACCTAAAATATTTTGATATACATGCTTATACTAAAAGTTAAAAGTTTTCAAGATAATTAGCAATTGAAGTCTCCTCAGGTGAGCTAAAAATACTTATCAATAATGAAACCGGACGGTATCTAGACATCACAAACCTATGGTGTTCTGTTAGGGCCAAATTGGCATCATCTCTGCTTCGCTTCTTCGACCTGAACGCGAAGAAGCGAAGTTGCGAAGATACGATGGCGAAGGAGCGAAGATACGATGGCGAAGGAGCGAAGTTTTATCGCTCCTTCGCCATCGTATTTCGCTCCTTCGCCATCGTATCTTCGCTCCTTCGCCATCGTATCTTCGCAACTTCGCTTCTTCGCGTACAGGTCGAAGGAGCGAAGCAGCGATAATGCCAATTTGGCCCTAACAGAACACCATAGATTATAGCGCATCTCACTGTCCACTTTTGAATCTCTATATACATGTATAGACTGAGATTAGGATAAAGAATGATTCTATTATTACCGGTAATTATGAACAATAAATTACAATACATAAAGAATGATTCTTATTAAGCCGAGAGATCCGCCTGAAATGTAAGCACTCCATTAATAAGCCGATAAAAAGAATGAGTCTAAATAAGCCGAGCGATCCGCGATTCTCTCACTATTATTTTCGGTATTTGTGAATAATAAAAACAAATCACGGTTTTTCTGGGAACTAACGCAGCGCTTACACAGCAGTGATAATAGTTTCGTGTTTTATATGCTTTACACAGTTATTTTATATTCAAATGTATGGGAAATGCACGAGTATTGACCCGTGGCCTGATAACAGATCGTAACGTTGTAACATTATACAACAAGTTTCAGTAATGTATTCAGATGAGCAGTGCATAATTTATATGTGTTATTTGTTTAAAAAAATACAATGCTTTTAAATGAAAAAAGCATATCGTGAATATAAAGAAAGAATGCTATAAAATATATTAAAACAAATAAAAAAAAAACTACATATCAGATTCGAACCCGAAAATCTGGAGTTATAATCGCCTATGTCTTAACGAACAGCTAACGTACTCGATCGTGTTCGATGTCAAGATCATATGCTAGCTAATATAAAGTTTGTACAATGTAATATAATGTTATGCTTTATCAAAGTTTTAGTATAAATATTATTGCAATAATGAATTTCAATTTTTGAATCCTATAGGCGGATGGTTCCGCTTATTAAGAATCATCCTTCATGTGTTGTATTAACTCTTCACAATTACCGGTAAAATAATGACTAATGATTCATTTTTACATCTAGTTTGCAACGCAAGTACTTATAGAAAAATCAAACAGAAAATTATTTGTTTTTGGCCTCGAATTGATGTTGCGGATAGAGGTCTCCCAAAGGTTTAACATTGTTTCTTGACATTTTCCCTAAGGCGGATCACCATTTACGGTAGATCAGTTGGTAGATTGGTCGCTTCGTATGTGGTAGGTCGGATTTGAACCCCGGCTGTCTCTGACCAAGACTTGAAAGTTGGTAGTGACCGTTCTTTCGCCAAGCACTCGGCATTTAGGAATAAGAATCCAGGCTATTTTTGAGAAGTCTTTAAAAACCGATGCCCCGTGTCACGGCAGGCGTGGTACGTTAAAAACCCTCCCTGCATATTGCCTGTAGCGCACTGCAAATGTAAAAATTCCCGACACTTCCCTTACAGCTGGTGGCGTCTTGATATAATTGAAATATTCTTGACTTGGACGTGAAACCCAATTAAATCAATTCAAACCTATGGCGGATCGCTTAGCTTATTGAGACTCGTCCTTTTGGGGAGGCAATTTGCATGTAGAAGATCGGTAGTTATCTGGGGCATTCTGGATATCTTTCCTTTGGTACAACTAAAACATCTTGACGGGGGTATAAACCATATTGCTTCATTCAATTCTCTACAATATCACGGGGCCCAATATGTAGGTGGAATTGCAGAAAATACAAAAGGAAAATTAGGGATAATTTTCCCCAAGCCTTGAACGGCAAAGGATGTTGTTGTTGTAATATTGTATAACGTCGCATCAGCAATTGGTTAGCTTTTTGAGATGTGAAGGAGTTTATTAATCTCTGTGGATTAATCTAAGTATACGTGTGACGTACATGTGACCACAGGGGCTTGGTGTCAGGATTTCGGTATTTTTGTTTTAAAGATTAATCATTGGTGTTTTATTACATGCGAGGTTGGTACTAGTTCATACATATCGATAACTTTTTTTATTGTTATATATATATCGGAATTATTTTAAGTTTGTTAAAACTGGATTTCAGGAAAAGTTATCGATATGTATGAACTAGTACCAACCTCGCATGTAATAAAAACACCAATGAATAATCTTTAAAACAAAAATACCGAAATTCTGAGACCAAGCCCCTGTGCATGTGACACGCATATGACGTGCGAGTAATATGGCCTGTCGTGTACTAGCGCACACTCTGGGCGACTTTCTCGTAAGTCGCTACTCCACCTGTCGAAAGTCTTACGACCCGGTCAGGACTCGAACACACGACCTCCCGTTCTCGAGACAGACTATTGCGACAAAGAGAAAGGTTTTTTGGGTTTCTTACGTCAAAACAATTTATGTATTGATACCGTAACAGAAGACAAGTTGACTGATAAACATAATTTTAAAAAATAGAAATTACTTTAAAATAATGTTATTTTACATCACCAACACCTTAGAAATTCAGTTTAAAGTTCAAATTCACCATAACCGAGACTTTTTGAAGAAGGATTCTCGACTGCAACTTAATTCTCTGACGGAATGCATTACATACTTCACAGAGTATGGGAAACACCATGTTTGAGAATAGGACAGCTACAATATGTATTTTCATTCTTTCAAGTCCAAAGATTGTGTTTAAAACCTGTTTGAGATTCTTTTATCACCTGCTAATACTAGAGCTAAAATGTTAATTAGTAAATGTCTTTAAGATAAACTAAAATCTGTCCTGTTTCTCTAAAAGTATTTTAAAGACAACTAGACACGACTGCTTGTGTCGTGTCTGCTTCAGATCTTGTTTCACTATATCACAATACTGATTGAGAACAGTGAATAATTTACTGCAGTTGATAAAACGTGAACAACAAACCAGTTGAATTACCTCCCTTTGACTTTAAACTGAATCTAAATACAAAGAATTAAAACAAAACAGTTTGAATATCGGAACTATATTCAGTTTATTCATTGAATACTATGGATATCTTTCATCAAGCACACATACATTTAACAGTATTAAAAACATCAGAATCAACATTATTCAAAAAAAAAAAAAAAAAAAAAAAAAAAAAAAAAAAAAAAAAAATACAATAGCACACAATCACGGTCTTATACCAGACATTACTATCACTGATAAAATGAAATATGGATTTATCAATATATTTTTTCCTTCAATCAAAAAATATATTTTATCAATGATAGCTATAATTCTAGGACACATCAACACTTGGTCATCAAAACATTAGGGACCGAGACAAAAAGTTTGGGGTAAATGGTAGCAGGGCTATTATTTATCATACAAGATCAACAGAATTAAATGTCTCATCTGGTTAGTTTTTTACTTTAACATAAACTTTCACATTTTGACACCGACCACCAGCCGCCGCCGGAAAAGTAACACCTAAGTCTTGTCTTATGGCAGTGCCAGTCTCGACAAAAATTAAAAATATATTTGATTCAACTGATTTTTCCAATCATATTTTTACCATACTCTATTTGAGAAAAAATAACACATTCAATTGATTATATCATTACACATCACAATCTAATAGGAAAAAATCATATTACAGGAAAATACAAGATTTTTGTAAAAGAGTTCCTTTTGTACCTTCTAATAAAATTTCAATTTTAGCTGAAATGGCCTAAACGTGACAGAATCAAGCCATTTTGAATATTATGATAAAAAAATATATATATTTTTTTAATCATTTTACATTTTTCACGACCATGAGTACAAAAAGAAAGTCTTTCCCTTATTTTATCCCGTATTTAAACTTAATCATTTTATAAAACAAATTACAAAATAAATCTGAATACAAATAATTTCATCATTTTAAGTTAGACTTAGTTATATTCTTGAAGTATGGAGAAAAAACTAAAACTCATAGAAAAAGTTCCATTGCAAAGAAATTATCAATAAATAAAATTAAATCAATAAATAAATAAAAAATAATTGTATTCGTTTCATTAAGAAACCACAAAACTACAATGTGGCTTAAGAAAACCATGTATTACACTTATCCCAGTCATTCATCTAAAAATGAACAAACACATTATGATAGATCTGATGAGAACAAAAAGAGAAATAGTGACTGGTTTGAAATTTAGACAACTGTAACCTTGTATAATGGCCATACCTAGTGTGTGAAGGTGTGACGATTTGCTTGTCAAAGTTAGAAGTTTTATCCAGACATTCTGGTTTCCTCTACTTTACCAGAACAGACCGCTTCAATATTAATGAAAGAATTCCACTTCCATTTCAATGAAAAAATTTAAATTGGTGTAAAACCTTTTAAAAATACCAAAGTAAATAACATGCAAAGATTCCACTATTGTTAAGAAAATGTTTGATTGGCTGAATGTTATGTTATGTCATATCAGCAAATTAACAACTATACAACATAAGACAACTATTCTTGTTAATGATGAGAATAAATCGAGGCGAAAGACATAATGAGTTTAGTGCAGGTTATTTTAATTTGTACTTGCTCCTTCTGGAAGCTTTCTGGTGAAATCTATTAAATATTTCCTATTTTTCAGAAGGACCCTTTAACTAACTACAATACAGATAAACTAGACAAGGCTAGGGTAGGAACTAGGCAAAATAAAATAGTGGGAAAGATAAGGATGAAAATCAAGAATTAACCAATTTTGGCTTTTCTAAACATCAGAAAGAAAAATATTTAAATCATAACTTCTGCCCATAAAAAAAAAAAAAAAAAAAAAAAAAAAAAACAAAAAAAAACAAAAAAAAACAAAAAAAAACATTTGAGTTCAATTAAAAACAATAAGAAAAAAACAATAAAAACATTGTAGAGTAATTCTGTGATAACTATATGTTGACAGTTAAAATTAAGCTCTGTTTCTTGGATACAAGATTAAAATCAACAAACTGCATACATATTCATAAGTTACTATAAAAAACTTCACATATTAAAACCTGAAACAAAACAATAAAACTTCAACAACCATATAAAATTAAATAAAAACAAAACGCCCTGTATCTAAGTACCTTACATGCTTACCAAAACTATTTTACAATAAATTCAAAATAATAACTTTATGACATCAAACATTTGGTACTGATAGCAGATAAAAGCACAGAATTAAAAGATCTTTTACAGCTGGCACTTACATTTTAATAACATGTAAAATGTCACGTGAAATATATTTACTATTGGAGTCCATGTGTTTGTGACAGTGAATGATGCAAAATTTTCATAGAAAATTCAATTAACTTGAATTAAGCTTGGTATTTTTCACTTATTTGAGTCCGGAAGTTCTGAATGATTCGCCGTCACAAACACAATTATTCAAAAAGTAGGTCATAAATGATTCATAGAATAATACCAACTGTAAAAGGAATTTCGAATTATGTAATTTCATTTCATTCTGCAAAAAAAAAAAAAAAAAAAAAAATTAATTATTAAATAGTACTATCACCTTGTACACTTAAAAATTCAAACTGAAAAAGACTTTTATTACACCATTATGATTATGTTTTTTAACTCTTAAAAATTTATAAAATTCTTAACTCTTGAAAATAAAGGATCAAATGGTAGACTAAATTGACCTATGACCCTGAATACATTATATCATTATAATTTATATGTTGAGTATTTTTTGTTAATTTTACCCATAAGCTACAATCAACTAAATTTCAAATTTATTTTGTTTTAAGAACAAGAAGCAAATAGCTATTTTAATAACTTTTTGAGACCCAAATCCTAAATCGCATCTTGTGAGAAATTATCATGAATCAAGTCAGGGATTTTTTTTATTGGTCCATCCTAACAAACAAAATGCTTAAACATGATCTCAAGCTAGGTTTCCAAAAATTTAAAATTAGGAGTAGCCAAATTTCCAAAATCTGTGAAAATATAGTGCTTTTATAGTATTTTTTCACAATTTTACTAAAATACACGTATGTTTCCTTTTGAATGAATTTCTCAGAAATTAGTAGCCAATGGCGATTTTTGGCTACCAGGAAAGGTAACATTACCTCAAGGGGAAGAAACCTTCGTTTGACCCTGGCTTTGGTACCACAAACATCCATTAACAAATACCAGAACTTAATGATTAATCTAATCTTCTTGTTACAGTCAGGCAATGGGAATCATTTATACATAAATGGCATATAAACAGCTGAGCTAAAACAACATAACTATCAATGTATCAAGTGTCTTGTCATGTGATATAAGATTTAATTTTTTTTTTCTTTTGCACACCATAATAAGAAATAGATCTTATTTGTAAGTATAAGATTGTACCTAGGCAATTCTTACAAAACAAAATTCCATTGATTGGGTCTCCTTTTACTGTATACAAGTTTATCATACCGACAATAATGAAAATGAAGACAGTTTACAAAACAAAAATATATAATATCATCATAAATAAAACAATGAACAACACAAAATTAATTTTAAATTTCCTTATTGTGATATGTATATATGGTAAGCACTAAACAACTGGTCATCAAATGGGATATCAAATGAAACCCTGCTAGCACATATCTTTTTTTCTAATTCATTTGTATTTGTAGTTTTATGTATTGTAGGGGGGGGGGGTTAAAATCTGACTTGACATGTACCCTTTGATCTGTTCTAACTCTACTGTGTGGAAATTTTGAAATTTGGAAGAGAAAAAAAAAACAACTTTAATTTTAAAGTCTTTTGTATGTTTGCTATGTTAACTTTTTGATGTCATTTTGCCAGTCCCTGAAATACCTTGCCAAGTCAGTGTGGCAAAATATCATCAGAGGAATGTGGGTATTCATATGCTGCAACAAGGAAGATTATTTTTCTCAACATTTTAATAGAAAAATAAACAAAATTTGTGCACATGAGCACCAGTTTTTGTTCTCATAACCCAAAACTGAGAAATAAATTATGCAGATTGGAAATGTTAATTTCATCTAAAGAACAGGGACCAGTTTCACAATCATTCACTCAATTAAGTGTACACGCAACTCAAATTCTGGAATTTTTCAGTGTTAATCTTTAAGACATTACACAGTTAAAATTGAATATCTAATGTTATGCAGTAACTAAACTGTTTAGTGTAGTTTTGTTGAACAAAGTGTTATTCAAAATTTTTAAAATGTTGATGTGAGAAAAATGGAAATATTTGAGTTTAGTGTACACTAAGTTGAGTGAATGATTGTGAAACTGGGGCCTGTTCTCAAGAAAACAATCATCAGTATATACCTGGTATATGACTAAACTGATTGAATAGATACCCGAAGGATTTAATTAAATCAATCAATAAGCGATGTTTATAACCAACAGAAAACTTGTTATCAGTACAGAAAATACATTTTTTTTAAATATTGGCTTCATTTATACTTTCTTTTCATCTGCAATTCTGAATGTGCATTATCTATGGTATGAGGTAAACTGCATATAGTTTTACTGAATGGTAAAACAGGAGATTTGGAATTTCACTTGATCATGCTCTGACAGTAAAATTGTTAGATTTCTTGGACTATCAGATGAGAAAATTTTAAAACTGAAAATGAAAGTGTCAAAGAGAAGTTATCAAAGATGCTTGTGGAATCATCTGCTACCTAGCTGTAGCATTAACTCATAAACAAGAAATAAATCACTAACATTCAAAAATTACACCAGCTGACCCTTATATATTTCATTTTTTCAAAGTCAAAAATTAATTTCATATACACATTTATATGCTCATGGTGATAACCATGGGATATAGAATGCATTTAGCAGATCTGTGGTTTTAAACCAACCACTGTCATCTACACAGGCAGGGTCCCTCCACTCCACAGGGGTGTGATGTGTTTTTATGTTTTCCTTCAAAAATATATGCCCTTGTGAATCAAAAAGAAATGGATAAAATGCATCACACCCATGTACTCCATTAAAACAATTCAGTTTAGTGATGGAAGTTATCCCATATTAAGCAATTTTTCTATATTTTATGTAAATATATAAACAAATCAACAATATTTTAAAGTATTTAGTTTGTTTCCGTTTGTGAGGATGACCTCAAATGAACACTTTCTCTTCCTCCCACTTGAACTTCTGCATTCTGTATGGAGTTCTGTATAGATCTTCTAATCCTTGTAAGTTCATCTGCTTTAGTACTCGCATAATGATGATACATCATTTTAACCCCAGTCACAACAGATAGACGAAGTCTTAAATTGTAACGGAAAGAATTTTTCTTGTTCCGTACAGCTCTTTTGTAGCGCACTTCTAAATCTCTGATTTTCTGATCCAGCAATGCTATTTGCTGACATGCTTTCTCAAATTTCATTCGAGCATCAGTCTCCTTTTCTAACAAATGACCGTGGTCCATGGCAGTACCTCTATCAACTGTTGTAGACATGATTTCAATGTTAACCTTTCACTAGTTTCTCTTATATGATATTTAGATTCTTCTATCGACTCGAAGGAAAAACTCAAATTTCAGGTGTATTTACAATTCCTGATCATATTTTCCGCACTTTTTATTGTACCATTACATGTTACTCTAGTCAAATTCTGACAAAAGTTTTCATGAATGCCAAAACTTTATCGTCGTTATTTCAAACAAGAAAACTGAAAAATATGACTCGGAAGTGATCACATTTCATCATGGTTTTCCTCACTGTGTACTAAAAATCAAAACAATAATTTTCTACCTATATCTCAATTTACTGTTGATTACACTGTTATATTCCTCCTTCTCGCTGACTTTCATTTTCTAACCCTGTCTGATCATGTTTTCTCTTGCCAGTTTTGGCACCTTCCCGATTGTTCGACTTTCGTTATCACTATCCTTTCTAATTTCAATGTTCCAGTTTAACTTACTGGCGGATTATTAACTACTAATTTCATGTTATCCGTGATGGTTATTGTTTTAACTCTCTGGCCTGGGTTTGTCTAATTTAACAATAAACGATCTTTGTCGACGATCCAGCTGGTGTTATCGTTTCTTGTTTCCTTCATGAACCGGAAGTTCCTGCGAAATCGAGGTTGGTCGAAATTGTTAGAGTTGTCTCGCCTGACTCATGACCGCATCTTAGGCTCAGCTTTTGGTAGTCAGTTGTTTAATGCACACATTGCCAGAAATTATGATTTTATTTTCTTTATATTTTAAATAATTAGTTCATTTTCTTATTCAATTATACTGTCTAAAGATGTCAATGGATAATAAACGACAAAGTGCGGCAATGTAGTAATTGCAGCTTATTGAAATCTCCATTCAAATGTGGATTCGGTAGGTAACGGGAGTATACGGGAGTGTACGGAAGTAAACGGGAGAAATAAAAGAAAAGTTAATTTTGCCTACGGTAAGTTCATTAGATGCAGTTTTAAAAAATGAACAAATTTAAAAAATTGACTCTAGCATGATTTTTAACGATTTTACGGCGAAAATATTTATGGCATAACGTATGATACTGCGTTCACCTATACGTGTTAGACAGGAGTAAACGGGAGAAATTATAGAGAAGTTAATCAACATATTTTGTCTACGGTAGGTTCAGTAGATGCCGTTTCAAAAATAAACAAAATAAAAAAAGAATCATAGTTCTAGGTAAGATTTTAAGTATTTTACAGCTAAAATTGAGCGTAAATATGCATAAATATTTTTCACCGTAAAATCGTTAAAAATCCATGATGCTAGAGTCATATTTTTTTTAATTTGTTCATTTTTTTAAAACAGCATCTAATGAACCTACCGTAGGACAAAATATGTCGATTAACTTTTCTTTTATTTCTCCCGTTTAGTCCCGTATACTCCCGTTTACTCCCTTTTAATTTTTATACCTACCGTGTGGATTAGGCAGTTAATCCCCTGTTCAAAGAACTGTCGCACTGGCCAGGATCTGCAGTGGTAATATTCAAACTATGCTTGTTCAAGAGAGGCACTGTAATCCGTACTCACTGGGCCACTTATAAATATTTTCATTAAGATATCTTAAAATTGTAATTGAATAATTAAATGCCATAACAAAAATCCCCGTGTTAGCTGGAAAAGGTCACATAAGTCGTGGTTCATGATTGGAAGCATGTTCAGTATGGACATTAGGTGTACATGTAACGAATTCGTTAATAAGCAGGTGGTAACTATATTTCATTTGAGGCAAAATAATACTTTTGTAATCACCTATGGACATGTCTGGTATATTTGGCCCTGGGAACGGACAACCATGTCTGTAGGTAAACTTGAACCTCAACAGTGGAATGTTTTCTATCCCCGATTTTATCATTACATGTTCGGGGCACTATCTGATCATGCGTTTCCGAGGCTTAAGCTTTCAAGTGTTGGCGTCGTCATTTGCAAACTGCAAGTAACTAAAACAAAACTTGGAAGACTACTCTTTCAACTGGTCTTCTGTGTAAGGCATCGAACTGAGCTTTCTATATAGAAAGGAGAAATCAAATCTCTCTCTCTCTCTCTCTCTCTCTCTCTCTCTCTCTCTCTCTCTCTCTCTCTGAGGCTGATTTTGCAGTGCTATCTCATCGATTCAGTACTCCGCAGATAAGCATGTCACTCCCCTGACTGGGGTTTGAACCCACGACCTCCCGCTTTTCAGTTATGACTGAAGAGGTTTTTCTGTAAAAAGTCCGAAAAAATTGTTCATGTGACGTAAAACAACATTTCACAACAAATCAATAAAACTTATCTCCCCTGTTTAGGTCATTCAATTATTTTTTTAATTATTCCAAAACCAATTAGTAATTTGAAAAATAAATTTTAACTATATAGTGTTAATTATATAACACAAAAATATATATTTTACCATTAATTTTATTAGATAGTGAAAAATTTATTCTTTTCTTTTGCAAAAACTATAAAAATTACATCCAGCGCCGTAGTATTGTTGATATCATATTCTATTAGGTTGTAATCAAAAACAACATCCGATAAAGACTTTGAAACCTTTAGAACTTTATATCAAAATGGTAATTCTGAGTTGCTTGTTCCAAACGGAACAAACGTCATTATGTTGTAATAATAAAACACAAACATACCATTCCTAACCCAAATTGCATTCCAAAAAACGAAATAAAAACTTTGAAAGCTGGCAAATTTAGTTATACACGTAAACTTCCATCAAGGAAGTGAGGCCGGGTGCTCCGGAAGGGTAAGTACCTCCTGTCTAGCTAGCTACACCCGTCGCGTGCAAGTTAATTTTAAGAATGTTCAAAAGGAACAAAGAACTACATATATGGTAAGTCAAATGTATCCAGTATAAGTTGGAATACAGTGACTACATACTATCAACGATATTGTGATGATGGCCATGAAACTTTTTAAGGGCCTTTTTTAGCCTAGGCTTGCAATATTCTTGCGTCAACAATTTATTTATAAGCAATTACAGTATGTACCATCTTGTACATTTTTTAAATGTTCTCATTGTTGTCTTTTACTGAAAATTCATCTATGTGTGAACATTTAGTTGTAGAAAGTCCCCGTAACTAAATTAGTTTACTCTCTGAATTCCTATTTTGACTTAGTTTTCCGGAAATAGATTTGTTGTAGGTGGATTTATCGTTCCGTTTGTATATTCCGTTCGTATTTTTTATGATCGTGGATTCACTGTCATAATATTCATAATCTCTCTCTCTCTCTCTCTCTCTCTCTCTCTCTCTCTCTCTCTCTCTCTCTCTCTCTCCTTACGCAAGGTGGTTTTTGCGTGTTATCTCATCGATTTAGTACACCACATACAAGCATACTATTTCCCTGACTTTGGTTTGAAACCACGACATCCCGCTTTCATTTCTGTTATGAAAGAAATTTTTTTCTAAAAAAAAAATCCTGAAAATTTGCACATTTGACATAGAACAACATTGCACAACCAAATCAGTAAATTGTCTCCCCTGTTTAGATCATTTAATTATTTTCTATTATTATTTGCAAAGCAATTAGTAATTTGAAAATAAATTTTGACTATTTATTTTCAATTAAATAACTCAAAAATATATTTTACCATTCATTTTATTAGATAGTGAAATATTCATTCTTTTCTTTTGCAAAATCTCAAAAATATATCGAACGCCTTAGTATTATCAATATCATGTTTTATGAATTATGTTCAGTAATTACGTATCCTACTTTGAACCTTTAAATCTAAATATCAAAATGATAATTCTGAAGTGCCTGTTCCAAACGGAACAAACGGCATTATATTGTGAATTAAATAAGTAGTTACTAGGTCCTACTCTCCGGTTTTTCTTGTTTTCAGGAAATAGAAGTGATGTATGTGGATTTATCGTTGTCGTTTGTATTCTGTTCGTATTGTTTTATGTTCTTGAATTCAGATTCAAAGAACTACATGTATATCATTTAATAATCCCCCGTATCTATCTCTCTGGATGATTTTCATGAGCTAGCCCATCGACTCAGTACTGAACAGACAATCGAGTCACTCACTTGACTAGGCTTTGAACCCACGACCCCCGCTTATTTTTTTTAAAGCTGCATTAAGGTTATCAATTTTCTGAATTTTTTTTGATTTTCTAAAAATATATTTTTTTAAAAATAGGTTATCTTCTAACCACGATCCGTGACATTCATTTTCTAAAATTTAATTTCTTTTAGCTGTAGATAAACGGAATCCTCTGACCGGTTGGTCAGAGTTTTACGATGGTAATTATTAGCTTGGAGCATGCGCACGGATCATGTCGGATGTACGGAAAAACCCTAGAACCGAAAGTGAAACATAACAGATTACATTAATTGTCCTTCATTTATATCCGGATGTATTTGAAATGGTGTTTTGTATCCCTTCCTAAGTCACAAATGACAAATTCAACGAAGTTCTGTGTTTAATTTATCGTATTTCACCGTTTTGAAAGTTGTGTTTAAATTACCCGGGTTTTTGATGACGTAACCATGTTCTAATATTAGATCCTAAATGCTGCATCTCGCTGGGTAAATATTGTGATTTCTGCATTTATTCGAGCTTTTATCGTTGAACTAAATGTAACATTGTTCATTAGGAACATCATTAGTTAGATTTGCACCGTTTTAATTTTTTCTTTGGAAAACTCAATGCAGCTTTAAAAAAAGTCTGAAACGTAAAACAACCAATCAGTAAATTGTCTCCCCTGTTTAAATAAGTTAATTATTTTTTACAATTTCACGCAAAATTTAGTAAGAATTTGAAAAAAAAAAAATAACTAAACTTTGTTATTATTATTGTAATTTTAAAAAAAACCCATAAAATATTGCTTTTTATTATTTTTATTAAATAGAAAATCATTATTTCTTTTCTTTTGCAAAAACAAAATAAAACTACATTAAATACCTTAGTATTATCAATATTATGCTCTATAAGTCGAATTCAATAACAAAAACCTACATCGACTTTTGAACATTTAGAACTTTAAATCAAAATGATAATTCTTTATTGCCTGTTCCAAACGGAAAAACGGCACTTTATTGTAAATAAGATAGTTTCCCCTCTCTTCCTCTTTTGTCTTGGTTTTCCGTTCGTATTGTTTTATGTTCTTGGACTCTCTCTCTCTCTCTCTCTCTCTCTCTTAGCTCCCACTTATAAACCTCTCTCTTTCTTTCTCTTCATAGCCAGTGTGATTTTAAAGTGCTATCTCATCGACTCAGTATTCCGCAGAAATGCATGTCACTCTTTTGACTAGGATTTGAACCCATGACCTTCCGCTTTCATTTCTGTTATGACGGATGAGGTATTTCTTTAAAAAGTCTGGAAAATTGCTCATGTGACGTAAAACAACATTGCACAACCAATCAGTAAAATTATCTCCCCTGTTTAGGTCATTTATTTATTTTCTATAATTATATGCAAACCAATAGTAACTTGAAAAATAAATTTCAACTAACTCATATATCGTTAATTAAATAATACAAAAATATATTTTAGTATCAATTTTATTAGATAGTGAAATATTTGTTCTTTTCTTTTGCAAAAACTAAAAAATAAGATTTCAAATGCCTTAATATTATCAATATCATGTCCTGCAAGTTATATTCAATAACATTAATTATTATTGACTTTTGAATCTTTTAGAACTATACTAGCGGAAAAAAGTAACTGTGCATGACTGAAATGTGAGATTATAAAATAATTTGAAAATGAAAAGCAATGAATAATTTCGTATTTGTTTATTAGATATTTCTTTACAAATTCATGTCATTGAAAAGGTTACAGATACTGTTATTTCATACGCAGGGGACTCGAAACATAGCAGATAGTAAAAGTCAGTTCACAAGATCAGTATCGTGTGTGACCACCATTAGCATTGACACAGGACTGACAGCGACGCCTCATAGAGTTGATTAAATGCCTAAAGAATGCTTGAGGGTGTTTCATATCTGGTCTAACGCTTGGGCCAACCCTTGCAATGTAACAGGCTGATTGGGCAGATGATGTAATCGGCGTTCCATTTCATCCCATACGTGTTCAACTGGAGAAAGGTCGGGTGAAACGGCTGGCCACGGTAACACATTGACGTTATGCTGTGCCAGAAAATCAATTGCAACCCGTGCGACGTGTGGTCTTGCATTATCATGCTGAAAAGTGACGTTACGTTGCTGTCCTTGAATGAATGGGATGACATGGGTCTGTAGGATTTCATCATGGTACCGTACACCTGTCAAATTCCTGTCGATGACTACCAGAGGAGTTCTGTCATTCGCTGTGATGCCACCCCAAACCATTACACTGACCCCACCGAACGAACGTCGTTCCACCACACACGCGTCATGGAAACGTTCTCCAATGCGCCGATACACTCTGGAGCGTCCGTCACTGCTGTCCAAGTGAAATCTGGACTCATCGGTGAACATAATTTGTGCCCAGCCTCGTCGATTGAAGCGTAAATGTGTTCTGCACCATGCAAGACGAGCTGTGCGATGACGTCGTTGTAGAATTGGACGGATTGCCGGACGTCGTGGGCAAATATGTCTTTCCCGCAAACGATTCCGTACTGTTCTGGGGCTGATTGAGCGTAGTCCAGGAATGCTCCGGGCAGTAGTACTGGCAGTTTGGAAACGGTTCCGGAGGTGCACAAGCCGGATATGGTTGTCTTGCTGACGTGTCGTTACGCGTGGACGTCCTGAATGAGGGTGGTCTCTAGTGGTGCCAAACTGTTGGTATCGTCTCCAAAAAGCATAAACAGTGTTTCTGTGGACACCAAAATGTCTAGTGACAAAGCTTTGGGTCATACCAGCCTCAAGCATACCAATTGCGCGGAGGCGATCATTTTCATTTAGCCTAGGCATTACACTATGGAAGCGTTCAGCCGAAAAAACTTGCTTTTCTGGTTTTCTGGTGTCCAAACAAAAAAAAAGTAAATTATTCCTAAAATATTGTCACACTGAAATGCTGGGCGACAATTGCGTGAAAACCGACCCGTGCGCATGAAGCGTAAAAATCACGGACAATTGATGCAATGACCGAGCGATATGATAGAGGTATATACGCTTACCATTTGTGCAAATTTTAAGATTTATACATTCAGTAATAATAGCGAAATTATAAATTTTATTGATGCACAGTTACTTTTTTCCGCTAGTATATATATAAAAATGATAATTCTAAATTGCCTGTTCCAAACGGAAAAACGACATTATATTGTAAATAAGCAGGTTTTACATTCTTCCAATTGTTTCCTTGATTTTCAGAAACAGATATAACTTCTCTCTCTCTTTCTCACTTACGGTTCACATCGCCTTTCACTGCCTGGATTCGATTCCTACTGGGACAGATCCAATTGTAAGGAAGTTTTTCAGTTCGCTTGCCTGAGGTCGGTAGTTTTCTCCGGGCACTCCTGTTTCCTCTACCATCTAACCGCCCCAAAATAAGTGAAAAAATCTTTACTGGGGCATAAAACACCGTTACCCCCCCTCTCTCTCTCTCTCTCTCTCTCTCTCTCTCTCTCTCTCTCTCTCTCTCTCTCTCTCTCTCTCGTTAAGTTGAACTTTACAACAACAACAACAATATAATAACCAATATTTAATTAAATTGATAATTTATTTAATGTTCAAGGTTTTTACTGTACCAAAAGATGAAATATTATACATGAATAAAAAATTCGCACAATTGATAAAAATCTGGGAAGTATGGTGGCTTATTTCTGACATCGACATAATTTTAGTCGACAAAAAATTATCTCAACATGTCGACTTAATATCTCGACATGTCGACTTAATATCTTGACAAGTCAAGATATTATCATGGAAAGTTGTGATACCAAAATAAAAAGTTGAGATAATTAACACGACTTGCCGCGGTATAAAAAAGTCGAGATATCAAGATAATTATCACGACTGGTCAACATGAGTATCGCGGCAAGTCGTGTTACATATCTTAACTTTTATTTTGGTATCACAACTTTCCATGATAATATCTTGACTTGCCAAGATAATAAGTCGACATGTCGAGATAATTTTATGTCGACTAAAATTATGCCGATGTCAGAAATAAGCCACCATAGGTATCACAACTTTTCATGATATTTATGGTGGCTTATTTCTGACATCGACATAATTTTAGTCGACATAAAATTATCTCAACATGTCGACTTAATATCTTGGCAAGTCCAGATAATATCATGGAAAGTTGTGATAATATCATGAAAAGTTGTGATACCAAAATAAAAAGTTGAGATAATTAACACGACTTGCCGCGATAAAAATAAGTCGAGATATCAAGATAATTATCACGACTGGTCAACATAAGTATCGCGGCAAGTCGTGTTACATATCTCAACTTTTATTTTGGTATCACAACTTTTCATGATATTATCTCGACATGTCACGATATTAAGTCGACATGTTGAGATAATTTTATGTCGACTAAAATTATGTCGATGTCAGAAATAAGCCACCATAGATATTATCACAACTTTCCATGATATTATCTGGACTTGCCAAGATATTAAGTCGACATGTTGAGATAATTTTATGTCGACTAAAATTATGTCGATGTCAGAAATAAGCCACCATATTATCATAATTATATCATAAAATTAACATAATAATTTGATTGAAAGTTTTATGATGTTTTACTTTTGATTTTTGCAGTAGATTTTTAACTCGACTGAGTGCGTTATTATCCGAAATCCATAATTATATTACGTCTGCTGATCAGGGTTTTCTAAGTGTATGAAAACTTCCGGTTTTTCTCTTTGCGATATAGTTGTTCTGGTACGAAAGTCTTCATTCAACAAAGCCATACGTCGATAAAAATCTCAGATGTAATTTTTCGTCAAGAGGGACAATTTAGGAAATTAATGTGTTTTCAATATTTGAATATACCTGATCAATAATAATATGGTAGATGATAGTTCTAAAAGAATCACGCCTGTGAACGGTATTTTTATGTAAGATGAAGGTGAATAAAAATGCACAACACAGTCAGCGCACAGGTACTTGGGATCAGGTAATTATTTTTATATTTAAATCGTTTTTTATCATTGTACATCGAGAAAATTAGCGGAAGAATATTATAACAGGCGAAAAATAAGTTTCGCTCATTTTAAACTCAACTGGCAATAGCCAGCTGAGCTTGTGGCATGGTTAAGCGTGAGTGCATGCATAACTTAAATCTTCTCCTCTGAAACTACTGGACCTATTTGAACCAAATTTAGTGTGGAGGGTCCCTAGACGTAGATTAAAATTTAAGATGGATGTGATAATGGATAAGTGATAAATTTTTCAACCGATTAAGTTCAAAATTGATATCTAGAAAGCAGATGGTATAATATTATTATTATTGGTTAATTATAAATGGAATATTCAAATGCCTTGTTATATTTAGCTGATTATTTGAAAATCTTCTCCTTTGGAACTACTGGACCTATTTGAACCAAATTTAGTGTGGAGGGTCCCTAGGTAGTGCAGATTAAAGCTTGTACAAATCAACTTCCTGTGCCATCCAACGTGGCCACTGTTACTATAAATAGCAAAAAGTTATAAATGGCTGATACATGCTTATTTATCAACTGATTTAGTTCAAAATTGATAAATAGCAATCATAATTTGTGTTATAGGTCCCTAGTTGGAGCAGTTTAATGTTTGTACAAATCAATTTCTTGTAACATTCAAGGTGGTCACCATTCCTCTAAATAGCAAAAAGTGCTAAATGGCAATTACAGGTTTAATTATCAATGGATTTAGTTCAGATTTAAAACAAAGTTAAAAAGTCCATGTATATCTGTTGTCCTTATTTTATTATCCTATTATCCTTTATTTCTAAAAGTTTAAGAGCAGATTGTATCAAATAATTTTTGTTGGTTTATTCAATTCAAGCAGAGCGTCTTGGTGGACAAATGGTCCAAGGCGTGTGTGTCTCGTACTGCCTGTTTTAGGATCCTGCTCAGGCAGATGAGAAAGTTTGTCAGTTCACTTGCTGAAGATCAGTGGTTTCCTCAGGGTACTCCAGTTTTCTTCACAATCTCAGAACTGACTGCCTTGTAATAAGTGAAAGAATATTGTCTGGGTCATATTAAAACACCCTTCCAATCCTAGTTTAATTAGTTCAAGGACTTTAGTTGTGTGTTTTCTTGCAACAACCTTGAGCAATTTAACTCGCTCTGTGAGTGGAAGGTCATGGGTTCGAACCCCGGCCGGGTCTGACCCAAGACTTGAAAGTGGGTAGTGACTGTTTTTCAGCCAAGCACTCGGCATTACAAAATGAAAGTCATGGTTCTTTCAGATGGGTACTTAAAATAAACAAGGTCCCGTGTCACGGCATGGCACGATAAAGAACCCTGCTGTATAATGCCATCAGCGCAACGCACAGGCAAAATTTCTGCACTTTAGCCTGAAGCTGGCGACATCTCAATATTAAGTGAAATATCCTTGACTGGGACGTTAAATGCCATTACTCTACCCTCTCTCTTGAGCAATTTAATTTAAATGTCAAAAACAAAAAAAGAAAAGAAAAGAAAAGAAAGGACACAAATATTAATTAAAAATCAAAAAAAATTACAAAATTAAACAAAAAAAAAACAAAACTTTAATCAAACATCGTGATGCAATTGCTGTAACTAACTTATTTTCCATGATGCATGGACCATTGATTTAATCAATAACACAACTAAAGGTCTTTACATTAATATAATTCCCATAATAGTAAATGTCTTTCTTTCTTATTAATCAATATCTCATTACCTCAAAATGTTCCCAAAGTATTACAAAGACAATTTACATTCATGAGGACTCGCCTACACAGGCCAAAAAAATTTTGTGTTTTTAATGATTTTATTTTCTTATAATTACCACCTATAAGGACAGTTCATACTTTTTCCCAGTGAAATTAGACAAATATTTCATGAAAGTGAAGTAAATTTTTTTCCGAACTGAAAAAGTTATACTACTTGTAGCAATGCATTTAGAATCTTTGTAGAAAAGAAGAATTCAAATTTAATTTGCAGAATTCAACAAGTACAGTGGTCATTGAACATTAAAATCATATAAAGTCACTGTAAGGCTTCTTAAAAAACTTTTGAATTTGTACCAAGAAATGAAAATATTTTCCAAAATTTGACATAGTTAACAAACATTTACTAATTTATTATCATAATGGCCATTTTTGGTCCACTTTTAAAGTCCAGTGATTTTGCCTTGGATGTTGAAAATTATTCTTTACCTTTTATATTGGGAAAATTTGAACCATTTTTATATTCTTTGAATTTTGAAATTTCATTGCAAAGATTTTATCTTGTGACAATATCGACTTTTTTTTGTAATCCATGACAGTTTAAGACGTCTGGATTTAACTTAACCTATTTGATTGTGTGTCAGTGTTCGCTTCTGTGAATTTGAGTGGTCAAATTTGGAAATTTTAGTCATATGTCTCCAGGGTAAACTACCTTTGTTCGGCATTAATTTCAGGCAAACAGAACCACTGAATTCTGAATTAGTTTTTCGAAAGATTAACAAAATTGCTAGTTTTTGCAATCCTATATGATAGCAGTGTGCTCACAGATAGGAGTACTTTTGACAAAGTGGGATGGAATCCTACTCTGCCAGAACCTAGCATAAGAAAGATTTTGTTTCACTCACTAAAAATAATTGGTGTTATTTGGTTATAATTACCTCTTATATCCAAGAAATAACTGCCTGCATATAAGTGAAAATCTTTTACTGGGGTGTAAAAGCACCCTAATTCACTTCTATTTGAACAGTATAGTCATTGTTGGACAACTGTTTTAAGTCATGAACATTGGTCTATAAAACCTATTTTAAAAAAATGTTTATTAGAAAATCTCTACATGCCATGATTAATTTTTGAGTCGTGTTATCAGAAACACAAACTTTATTTTTTGGCCTGAATCTAATGTTCTCTTTATGTTTGTATGCATATAAACTTTGTTTAGAATTAATTGATGTAGGTTTATGCATTTTGTTTATACTGTAAACATCTTGATCATTCAGGCACTTCAAAATTGTCATATGTTGTTTGGTTCCTTGATTGGTTTGAATCAAAATCTTATATCCTTTATCCCGACAGCCAATGAGCTTTTGAATGGGAATATTAGAGAAAAAAAAACTGACAAAGATATTCACACTGGGAACTACAAGAGTTTGATCTTAACCTATGCAGTTAAGGGGACTCTTTTTCAGAGGCTGGAACTCCATACCTCTTTGTAAAGAACCTTTGACTGAAATTTTTAACTGGTCCTGGTGCTTAGTGAAAGAAAAATTGACTAAAAACTCAGAAACTGTAAAAAAAAAATACACATCATTTTGATGGTACAAAATTGTAGGCCAAAATTAAGTTCTGAGTCAATGTACACATGTTTCAAAAGATAAAAATACGAAAAATACCTAGAATCATAACTTTATGCAAATTATGCTTTTGATATATTTAAGAAAACTAGGAAAAATTGCCATTTATATGCTTTGCCATCAATAATATTTGATATTTCACTGTTGGAGTGCCACAAACAGTTTGACACATGAGTAGGCATTGCTAATTAACACACAAGTCATTGAAAAATTACCTAAATATGTTTTTACCATTCAGTCAATGAAAGTAAAATTTGGCAAATTTAGTTATTAAGCATTGAATGTATGAGTAATAGTTAAAAGAAATTAACATGAATATGAAATTAACATGAATATGGTTCTATAACTGCCAAAGCTTTTCCAGGCATTAATTATGCTTATATATATTTATTTATATTTGAAATTATATTCTTATCCACTATCAGATGATGAAATGATTTAAATTTAAAATCCAGCTGTCTTAATTATATAACAAGGCTGTTTGTGATCCTTTTTAAAAACTTAATTTATAAGAAACTCAAGCTGGTAAAATTGAATTTTACAAATTTATTCCAGACTCTAGTCGGGTTTTAACAGTTCAAGAGCTAAATTCAAACTGATTTATAAAAATAAATATAAACAATAACATAATGTAAAATATTAACACAGGTAAACAGGTATCAATGTGTTAATTACTGAATAACCAAAATATAAAAAAAAGGAAATATTAGGATAAATGTCTGCTTTATATAATATATAATTGAGCTTTAATGTAAATGGATAAAATTTAGTAATCAATGTCCGTTCATACTTAGTGTTGAAAGTCCATTTAATGTCCTAAATGTTCCAACACACCTTTATGCAATAGGAACAGATTATAATAATTTATTATTGGAAATGAAACTTAAATAAAATTTGGTGATTTCAATCTTATGAAATTGTGTCACAATAATAATATGAATTATATTACATGACCATTATTTGGCACCACTAGATAAACAACCATCTTGTTGAACAAT